>OY829544.1:17078347-17508888 GCA_963691705.1 Viola odorata | reverse complement strand
TCTTGATTCTGGTATTCTTGATATTGATGTTTGTAAAATTTCTGATTATTTAGGGCATAGTACAGATGGAGATGGTGGTGGTGGTGATCAAATTGGGATTTTTAGTTGTACGAGATGATCGAGGAAAAACTTCCGATGTCCAAAGGCCTTTGCTTCTCTTATGGTGGTGGGCTTCTTTGGATGGGAATTATTTAAAGTATCCAATAAATATTTTTAATGAGTCTGTTATTGGCTCACTAGTAATAGTAATTTTTTTGTAAAGCTAAACTGCCCAAGTGATGTCTTTTTGCAACTTTCTTTTCTATTCTTCTTTTCTAAAATTCCAAATCTCTTTAGTATTTAGTATTTATCACCTGCAATCCAATCAGTACGTAATCATAATTCAAACCTTAATATATAAAAAATTCTACTCCCTCCGGTTTTCTTTAAACGACTTTTACTATTTTGGGCACGTATATTAAGGATTAACGTACGTTCGAAAAAAAAGTACGGAATTTTTTGGAGTCAAATAGTGAGTCATCTGATTTCTTCGATATGCGTGCCCAAATAGTAAGAGTCATTTAAAGAAAACCGGAGGGAGTAATATTTGTGAAAACTTCATTAAGGAAACTCAAACATATGTAATGTTAGTGGAAAGTTAACCTGATATGGTTCATCCCACCAAACTGATGACTCTAAAACTTTCTCGTGGAAAGACTTTCGACGTCCAAAAGGCCTTTGGTTCTCTTGGACGAATGACCTGTCGGTGACTAAATGATTATTGGGCTTCCTCGGATGGGAATTATTTATAGTATCCAATAAATGGTTTTTAATGAGTCTGTTATGGGCTCATGGTCGCGCGTCGAACGCGTCAAATATAAGTGTAAAGTATTTAAGAAAATGGGGGTAGAAATACAACTTATCACTGTCCACAAGGACTTGCAGATTGTGGTAAGAGGATCGTCCACAAAGACCTCTTGGGGAACGTAGTTCCTGGTTGACTTCCTCGTCACTGGATTGGGTTGAGCAAATCTGAAAATAGAAACAAAAATAAAAGAAGTAAAATAATTCAAGGTAGTCTTGGTCAAAGGCTTGGCCAAGATAGGGGGTCAATACTAGAAAAGTTGAATAAAAAGGGGATTCCAGGTAAGGGCGATATGAGAGCTTTTGTTCTTATGATTCGATCACTGATGCAAGGGTATTCATCTCTTGATTCGTAGTCTTGCTATAGAGTGGAGGTGCTCCTATTCACTCCTGACTTCCCTCCTCTTCAAATTATCTGGCGGGTGCTCCCTTTCTTGATAATCCTAGCCAAAGGACACCTTGCTGGTTAAAGGGTTTATCCATTTGACTGCTGTCTTGAATGGTTGTTCGCTTCCTCAATGGTATAGGGGAAGACAGTACCTAGCTAAGTTGTCTCCCTATGGAGACCCTAGGTTGTCAATCTGGTCTTGGTCTAGATCACTTATTTCTTCTAGTCTGGCGCGAGACTAGTCACCTACTTTGCCTAGCCGGCGGGTGCTCCCTTTCCTTCTAGGCTGGTTGCAACTCTTCTCTACTAGGGTACAAGAATGATCAGGTCTTGTCTCTAGTGAGTTAGCGTTGGATTAAGCTCAAGAAATAAGTGAATACGAATCGAAGAGAATGCTAAGGGTGATTTGATCTCACAAAAACATAAGAACGAAGCTCATCAACCCTTACCAAGAATGGGTGTTTAGTTACTCATACTCATGGATATAAAATAGATAAATTTGTTTTCATAAATATAATAAATCCCAGAATTAAATTCTGGAGCAAGAAATTATTCTTAATCGGAGAAGAAGAAGTCGGAAGAAGAGAAGAGTCCCCCTTTCGGGAAGGAAATCAGTCCAGCTAAATACAAGTTAAACCTTCCTTATCCTCCTCTAATTCAAATTCCTAAAAATCTGATAAAATAATAACAATGTTTTGAAATAGGAAAATAAGTCGCATATTCAAAAGAGGGAGATCCTAAATAGGATTCTTCAATTAATTGGCGTCTGATCCCTCTGAAGTTGCTGGATATTTGCAACTGCCAGCTCGCAAGGCCCAGGTGAAACGCGACCCAAAAGGTTTGCCAACGTTATCGCTCGAGATGGCCTTTCGCGAAATGAGTCTTGGCCAAGCTTGCGGCCAAGACCATCTGGTAGCGATGTGTGGTGTGTGAAGGGGTCTTGGCCAAACTCTAGGCCAAGATGCTCCGAAAATCAGCTCCAAAGCTCCAAGAATAAAATCCTCCAATGAAATGCCTCCAAACCAGAACTGGTAAAAGCATGGGAAAATAAAGGGAAATCAGTAGTATTACTGCCCAAATAACAAGTAAATGGACAGTAAAAACATGATGAAATGCAATGTAATCAAATTCCCCACACTTAAACTATGCTTGTCCCCAAGCATACAGACTCAAAGACTCAAAAACAAAACAAAAACTCAACAAAAACACAACAGACACCAGGACTCCCAGATTTTCTCTTTCGGTTGTTCACCCCATTGTTAGAACAATTTATTATAGCTATCTTTTAGAGATTTTCTAGGAATTAGAGTTGGAGTAGGACAGAGGGTTTTAGGGCTATTTAGCCGAATATTGTTCACCTCTGTCCGGGGATCCCAACACACTATTGTTCGGAACCTTTCTTCTCTTTTCTCCTTCTTTGATATCAATAACAATTCGCTCCGAGATTTATTTCTCGGATTCAGTTTATGCAATATATATTTTTATATTTTTATCTATGAGTATGAGTAACTAAAACACCCATTCTTGGTAAGGGTTGATGAGCTGAAGTTCTTGTGCGTTCGTGAGATCAATTCGTACTTAATAATCTCTTCTCTTGTATTTATTTATTTCTTGAACTTAGTCCATCGCTTACTCACTAGGGACAAGGTTTGATCATCCTTGTACTCTAGTAGAGAAGAGTTGCAGCCGGTCTAGAAGGAAAGGAAGCACCCGTCGGCTAGATAAAGTAGGTAACTAGTCTCGCGCCAGACTAGAAGAAATAAGTGATCTAGGTCAATACCAGCTTGACAACCTAGGGTTTCCACAGGGAAACACATTGACCTAGGTACTGTCTTCCCCTATACCATTGAGGAAGCGAACAGCCATTCAAGACAGCAGTCAAACGGATAAACCTTTTAACCAGCAAGGTGTCCCTTGGCTAGGATTATCAGGAGAGGGAGTACCCGCCAGGTAATTTGAAGAGGAGGGAAGACAGGAGTGAACAGGAGTACCTCCACTCTATAGCAGTACTATGAACTGAAGAGATGAATATCCTTGAGTCTATGATCGAAGCATAAGAACGCAAGCTCACACATCACCCTTACCTGGAATTCCCTTTTACCAGACTTATTTCAATCTTGACCCCTGTCTTAGCCAAGACTTTGGCCAATACTACTTTGAACTATTTTTACCATTTTCTGTTTTGTCTTTATTTTCAGAAACAACCAAAACCAAATCCAGCGACGAGGAAGTCAAACCAAGAATTACATTTCCTAGAGGTCTCTGTGGACGATCCTCTTACCATCATCTACAAACTCTTGTAGACAGTGATAAGTTGTATTTCTATTCTCAATTCCATACCTATTTCACTATTATATTTGACGTGTTCGACGCGCGATCACTACTAGTAGTAAAATTTTGTAAAGCCCAACTGCCCAAGTGATGTCTTTTTGCAACTTTCTTTTCTTTTCTTTTTTTATAAAAATCCAAATCTCTTTAGTATTTAGTATTTATCATCTGCAACGTAACCTATACGTAATCATAGTTCAAACCTTAATATATAAAAAATCTTAATATTTGTGGAAACTTCATTATGTAATGTTAGTGGAAAGTTAACCTCAGATAGTTCATCCCACCAAACTGATGACTCTAGGACTTTCTCGTGGAAAGACTTCCGACATCCAAAGGTCTTTGGTTCTCTTAGACGAACGACCTGTAGGTGACTAAATGATTATTGGGCTTCCTCGAATGGGAATTATTTATAGTATCGAATAAATGGCTTTTAATGAGTCTGTTATGGCTTTTAATGATTATTGGGCTCACTAGTAGTTGTTATTTTTTGTAAAGCCCAACTGCCCAAGTGATGTCTTTTTGCAACTTATGTTTTTAATTATTTAATTAATTATTCGCATGCTTTTAATTGTCAAATTAATTGTTTTACTTGCTTTTAATTATTAATCATTTTATTTATTTTCTTGATATTTATTTTACTCGTACTAATGATCTCATTTTGTAGGGTAAAAAATCAAATCTTCGCTCGCAAGTACACTTTTCTCATCTCTTTTATTTATTCAATGTTTTCCGTAAATATTATTCGTATGCATGCTATTTAGAAATGTTAAAAACTCATATCATAATCGTATGCATGACATTTAGAATTGTTAGAAATTAAAATCAACGCACATGAGTACGTGCTTAAATCACTTGTTTTTTTTATGCCATGAAATTAATTGTACATTTGCGTTGATACATGAGCATGGTGGTTTCGATCCCACACGGTTATTTGCATTCATTAAATTGGTATTTTGCTAGTTTTATCCATGATAGATCACGTAGTAATTAATTAATCATGCATGGTCCGATGATGATAAGGAGGGCTCTCGCTTTAGTAAAAAACCAACGATTAATCAGTCCCGACCAGAAATGATTAATCAGTCCCGACAGTCCCGATCGGAAATAACAAAAATACTAAAGCGATGAATACCTCTGAGGGCCCATGGACAACCGGAAAGTGGCCCAATTTTCGTAACAAGATTTCGCTTGACACTCTGCGATCGTTTACTCCGTAAATGATTGAAAAGTGGCATGTTTCCGTGCGCGGGATTGGTTGACGTTTTACGGTTACTTACTCATTTTCGTGATTAAAAATATTTTCCAAACACCTTTTTACCGGTAACCTTTTAAGGATGTGACTGGTGTGCCTAACACCTTCCCAAGTCCATAATAACGACCTCAAACCCTTGTTCTTCGGTTTAGACCTTTTTGTGCCTTAGTTTTTTATGCCATGACGATTAGGTTTCCTAAACCTAGATAAATAGGGTGGCGACTTCATTGCATTATGCGAGGCATCCATTTATGCTTAGCATAAGTCCTGAACCGCTTTCGCGTTAAAAATGAAAAGGGGGTACGACAATGGCTTTTAATGAGTCGTTTATGGGTTCACTAGTAGTAGTAATTTTTTGTAAAGCCCAACTGCGCAAGGGATGTCTTTTTGCAACTTTCTTTTCATTTATTTTTTTATAAAATTCCAAATCTCTTTAGTATTTAGTATTTATCAACTGCAACGCAACCAATACGTAATCATAGTTCAAACCTTAACATATAAAAAATCCTAATATTTGTGGAAACTTCATTAAGGAACCTCAAACATATGTAATGTTAGTAGAAAGTTAACCTCAAATGGTTCATCCCACCAAACTGATGACTCTAGGACTTTCTCGTGGAAAGACTTCCGACGTCCAAATGCCTTTGGTTATCTTGGACGAACAACTTGTCGGTGACCACATGATTATTGGGCTTCCTCGGATGGAAATTATTTATATTATCCAATAAATAGCTTTTAATGAGTTTGTTATGGGCTCACTAGTAGTAGTAATTTTTTGTAAAGCCCAACTGCTCAAGTGATGTCTTTTTGCAACTTTCTTTTCTTTTCTTTTTTATAAAATTCCAAATCTCTTCAGTATTTAGTATTTACCACCTGCAATGCAACCAATACGTAATCAAAGTTCAAACCTTAATATATAAAAAAATCCTAATATTTGTGGAAACTTCATTAGGGAAACTCAAACATATGTAATGTTAGTGGAATGTTAACCTCATATGGTTCATCCCACCAAACTGATGACTCTAGGACTTTCTCGTGGAAAGACTTCCGACGTCCAAAAGCCTTAGGTTCTCTTGGACGAACGACCTATCGGTGACTAAATGATTATCGGGCTTCCTCGGATGGGAATTACTTATAGTATCCAATAAATGGCTTTTAATGAGTATGTTATTGGCTCACTAGTGGTAGTAATTTTTTTGTAAAGCCCAACTGCCCAAGTGATGTCTTTTTGTAACTTTCTTTTCTTTTCTTTTTTTATAAAATTCCAAATGTCTTTAGTATTTAGTATTTATCAACTGCAACGCAACCAATACGTAATCATAGTTCAAACCTTCAGGCACGGATCCAACCCAGGCGAGGGTGGGCAACCGCCCACCCTGGGCTGGATGAAAAAAAAATTGTATAGGCCTTGGGCTGGATGAAAAAAAATTAATGAGGCATATACATATACTACTTGTACAAAACAAATATTTGATATTAATATGCTAATTGGATCAAATTCGTAGAGCTTATATATTGAAAGGTCTTTGTCAACCACGAGACATAGAGTTTCCTAAAATATTAAATGGAGGTATTCAAAGACGTTTTAATCCTAAATGGTATGATAAATTTGGTAATTGGTTGGAGTATAATTCGTCAAAAAATACAGTTGTTAAGTTTATCTAAATATTTGTTATTTAGTGACGGATACAAATACTCTTAAGCATTTGTTCAATTTTTCGTTCAGCTCACTTGCTTTCCCTTTAAAATATTCTTAAAAAATTTAATGAGGCATATATATATATATATATATATACTTGTACAAAACAAATATTTGATATTAATATGCTAATTGGATCAAATTCGTAGAGCTTATATGTTGAAAGGTCATTGTCAACCACGAGACATAGAGTTTCCTAAAATATTAAATGAAGGTATTCAACGACATTTTAATCCTAAATAGTATGATGAATTTGGTAATTGGTTGGAGTATAGTTCGTCCAAAAATGAAGTTGTTAAGTTTATCTAAATATTTATTATTTAGTGACGGATACAAATACTTGTTCAATATTTCATTCAGCTCGCTTGCTTTCCCTTTAAAATACTCCAAAAAAAAAATTTGGGGGCAGCCCCCCCTGAAAATAGTTCCTGGATCCGTCCCTGCAAACCTTAATATATAAAAAATCCTAATATTTATGGAAAATTCATTAAGGAAACTCATACATATGTAATGTTAGTAGAAAGTTAACCTCATATGGTTCATCCCACCAAATTGATGACTCTAGGAGTTTCGTGTAGAAAGACTTCCGACGTCCAAATGCCTTTGGATCACTTGGACGAATGACCTGTCGGTGACCAAATAATTATTGGGCTTCATCGGATGGGAATTATTTATAGTATCTAATAAATGGCTTTTAATGAGTCTGTTATGGGCACACTAGTAGTAGTAGGTTTTTGTAAAGCCCAATTGCCTAAGTGATGTCTTTTTGCAACATTCTTTTCTTTTCTTTTATCATAAAATTTCAAATCTCTTCATTATTTAGTATTTACCACCTGTAATGCAACCAATACGTAATAAAAGTTCAAACCTTAATATATAAAAAATCTTAATGTTTGTGGAAACTTCATTAGGGAAACTCAAACATATATAATGTTAGTGGAAAGTTAACCTTATATGGTTAATCCCACCAAATTGATGACTCTAGGACTTTCTCGTGGAAAGACTTCCGACGTCCAAAGGCCTTAGGTTCTCTTGGAAGAACAACCTACTGGTGACTAAATGATTATTGGGCTTTCTCGGATGGGAAATATTTATAGTATCCAATAAATAGCTTTTAATGAGTCGTTTATGGGCTCACTAGTAGTAGTAATTTTTTGTAAAGCCCAACTGCCCAAGATATGTCATTTTGCAACTTTCTTTTCTTTTCTTTTTTTATAAATTTCTAAATCTCTTTAGTATTTAGTATTTATCACCTGCAACGCAACCAATACATAATCATAGTTAAAACCTTAATATATAAGAAATCATAATGTTTGTGGAAACTTCATTAAGGGTCTGTTTGGTGTTCCGGTTCTGGTCCGAAAAGTGCTTTGAATAAAAGTGTTGTGGAAAAAACACTTTTGCGCAAAGCAGTGTGTTGTTTGGTAAACATTTTTTAAAAGTGTTGTGGGAAACAAGAAGTTATTTTTGGTGTTTGGTAAAACTATAAAAGTGAAAGAGTTGGAGTATAAAACCCATTTTTTAAAAATTAATAAAAATAGGAAAAGTGGGTCTAGAATTACTTATCTCGAGATGGAGATTTTATTTTGATAGTTTTTAATTTATTTTGTGCATTATATAAAGTAAAAAAATGAAATTAAAAAAAAAAAGGAGAGAGGGTGCAAACGCAGCTGCCTGCACAGCTGCGTTGCCCACTACACCATTTTTGTGCAGTGGGATAAGGAGGGTGAGGTTGCCTAATATGTGGAGGGAAAGGAAAGTGCTTTTGGGAAGTACTTTTGGAAAGGTGTTTAGCTTTGGGGTTGGGCAAAGCACTTTTCCCAAACTCAACCCCAACCCCAACCCCAAACACTACCTAAGGAAAGTCAAACATATGTAATGTTAATCCCATATGGTTCATCCGGGAAAGTCAAACATATGTAATGTTAGTGGAAAGTTAACCTCATATGGTTCATCCCACCAAACTAATGACTCTAGGACATTCTCGTGGAAAGACTTCCGACGTCCAAAGGCCTTTGGTTCTCTTGGACGAATGACCTGTCGGTGACTAACTGATTATTGGGCTTCCCCGGATGGGAATTATTTATAGTATCCAATAAATGGTTTTTAATGAGTTTGTTATGGGCTCACTAGTAGTAGTAATTTTTTGTAAAGTCCAACTGCCCAAGTGATGTCTTTTTGCAACTTTCTTTTCTTTCTTTTTTTATAAAACTCCAAATCTCTTTAGTATTTAGTATTTATCACCTGCAACGCAACCAATACATAATCATAGTTCAAACCTTAATATATAAAAAATCATAATGTTTGTGGAAACTTCATTAAGGAAACTCAAATATATGTAATGTTAGTGGAAAGTTAACTTCATATGGTTCATCCCACCAAACTGATGACTTTATGACTTTTTTGTGGAAAGATTTATGACGTCCAAAGGCCTTTGGTTCTCTTTGACGAACAACCTGTCGGTGACTAACTGATTATTGGGCTTCCTCGGATGGGAATTATTTATAGTATCCAAAGTGATTTTTTTTTCGACTTTCTTTTCTTTTCTTTTCTTTTTCTATAAAATTCCAAATCTCTTTAGTATTTAATACTTATCACCTGCAACGCAACCAATACGTAATCATAGTTCAAACCTTAATATATAGAAAATCATAATGTTTGTGGAAACATCATTAAGGAAACTCAAATATTTGTAATGTTTGTGGAAAGTTAACTTCATATGGTTCATCCCAGCAAACTGATGACACTAGGACTTTCTCGTGGAAAGACTTCCGACGTCCAAAGGCCTTTGGTTCTCTTAGACGAACGACCTATTGGTGACTAAATGATTATTGGGCTTTCTCGGATGGGAAATATTTATAGTATCCAATAAATAGCTTTTAATGAGTCGTTTATGGGCTCACTAGTAGTAGTAATTTTTTGTAAAGCCCAACTGCCCAAGATATGTCATTTTGCAACTTTCTTTTCTTTTCTTTTTTTATAAATTTCTAAATCTCTTTAGTATTTAGTATTTATCACCTGCAACGCAACCAATACATAATCATAGTTCAAACCTTAATATATAAGAAATCATAATGTTTGTGGAAACTTCATTAAGGGTCTGTTTGGTGTTCCGGTTCTGGTCCGAAAAGTGCTTTGAATAAAAGTGTTGTGGAAAAAACACTTTTGCGCAAAGCAGTGTGTTGTTTGGTAAACATTTTTTAAAAGTGTTGTGGGAAACAAGAAGTTATTTTTGGTGTTTGGTAAAACTATAAAAGTGAAAGAGTTGGAGTATAAAACCCATTTTTTAAAAATTAATTAAAATAGGAAAAGTTGGTCTAGAATTACTTATCTCGAGATGGAGATTTTATTGTGATAGTTTTTAATTTATTTTGTGCATTATATAAAGTAAAAAAATGAAATAAAAAAAAAAAGGAGAGAGGGTGCAAACGCAGCTGCCTGCACAGCTGCGTTGCCCACTACACCATTTTTGTGCAGTGGGATAAGGTGGGTGAGGTTGCCTAATATGTGAAGGGAAAGGAAAGTGCTTTTGGGAAGTACTTTTGGAAAGGTGTTTAGCTTTGGGGTTGGGCAAAGCACTTTTCCCAAACTCAACCCCAACCCCAAACACTACCTAAGGAAAGTCAAACATATGTAATGTTAATCCCATATGGTTCATCCGGGAAAGTCAAACATATGTAATGTTAGTGGAAAGTTAACCTCATATGGTTCATCCCACCAAACTGATGACTCTAGGACATTCTCGTGGAAAGACTTCCGACGTCCAAAGGCCTTTGGTTCTCTTGGACGAATGAGCTGTCGGTGACTAACTGATTATTGGGCTTCCCCGGATGGGAATTATTTATAGTATCCAATAAATGGTTTTTAATGAGTTTGTTATGGGCTCACTAGTAGTAGTAATTTTTTGTAAAGTCCAACTGCCCAAGTGATGTCTTTTTGCAACTTTCTTTTCTTTCTTTTTTTATAAAACTCCAAATCTCTTTAGTATTTAGTATTTATCACCTGCAACGCAACCAATACATAATCATAGTTCAAACCTTAATATATAAAAAATCATAATGTTTGTGGAAACTTCATTAAGGAAACTCAAATATATGTAATGTTAGTTGAAAGTTAACTTCATATGGTTCATCCCACCAAACTGATGACTTTAGGACTTTTTTGTGGAAAGATTTATGACGTCCAAAGGCCTTTGGTTCTCTTTGACGAACAACCTGTCGGTGACTAACTGATTATTGGGCTTCCTCGGATGGGAATTATTTATAGTATCCAAAGTGATTTTTTTTTTCAACTTTCTTTTCTTTTCTTTTCTTTTTCTATAAAATTCCAAATCTCTTTAGTATTTAATACTTATCACCTGCAACGCAACCAATACGTAATCATAGTTCAAACCTTAATATATAGAAAATCATAATGTTTGTGGAAACTTCATTAAGGAAACTCAAATATTTGTAATATTTGTGGAAAGTTAACTTCATATGGTTCATCCCAGCAAACTGATGACTCTAGAACTTTCTCGTGGAAAGACTTCCGACGTCCAAAGGCCTTTGGTTCTCTTGGACGAACGACCTATTGGTGACTAAATGATTATTGGGCTTTCTCGGATGGGAAATATTTATAGTATCCAATAAATAGCTTTTAATGAGTCGTTTATGGGCTCACTAGTAGTAGTAATTTTTTGTAAAGCCCAACTGCCCAAGATATGTCATTTTGCAACTTTCTTTTCTTTTCTTTTTTTATAAATTTCTAAATCTCTTTAGTATTTAGTATTTATCACCTGCAACGCAACCAATACATAATCATAGTTCAAACCTTAATATATAAGAAATCATAATGTTTGTGGAAACTTCATTAAGGGTCTGTTTGGTGTTCCGGCTCTGGTCCGAAAAGTGCTTTGAATAAAAGTGTTGTGGAAAAAACACTTTTGCGCAAAGCAGTGTGTTGTTTGGTAAACATTTTTTAAAAGTGTTGTGGGAAACAAGAAGTTATTTTTGGTGTTTGGTAAAACTATAAAAGTGAAAGAGTTGGAGTATAAAACCCATTTTTAAAAAATTAATAAAAATAGGAAAAGTTGGTCTAGAATTACTTATCTCGAGATGGAGATTTTATTGTGATAGTTTTTAATTTATTTTGTGCATTATATAAAGTAAAAAAATGAAATAAAAAAAAAGGAGAGAGAGGGTGCAAACGCAGCTGCCTGCACAGCTGCGTTGCCCACTACACCATTTTTGTGCAGTGGGATAAGGAGGGTGAGGTTGCCTAATATGTGAAGGGAAAGGAAAGTGCTTTTGGGAAGTACTTTTGGAAAGGTGTTTAGCTTTGGGGTTGGGCAAAGCACTTTTCCCAAACTCAACCCCAACCCCAAACACTACCTAAGGAAAGTCAAACATATGTAATGTTAATCCCATATGGTTCACCCGGGAAAGTCAAACATATGTAATGTTAGTGGAAAGTTAACCTCATATGGTTCATCCCACCAAACTGATGACTCTAGGACATTCTCGTGGAAAGACTTCCGACGTCCAAAGGCCTTTGGTTCTCTTGGACGAATGACCTGTCGGTGACTAACTGATTATTGGGCTTCCCCGGATGGGAATTATTTATAGTATCCAATAAATGGTTTTTAATGAGTTTGTTATGGGCTCACTAGTAGTAGTAATTTTTTGTAAAGTCCAACTGCCCAAGTGATGTCTTTTTGCAACTTTCTTTTCTTTCTTTTTTTATAAAACTCCAAATCTCTTTAGTATTTAGTATTTATCACCTGCAACGCAACCAATACATAATCATAGTTCAAACCTTAATATATAAAAAATCATAATGTTTGTGGAAACTTCATTAAGGAAACTCAAATATATGTAATGTTAGTTGAAAGTTAACTTCATATGGTTCATCCCACCAAACTGATGACTTTAGGACTTTTTTGTGGAAAGATTTATGACGTCCAAAGGCCTTTGGTTCTCTTTGACGAACAACCTGTCGGTGACTAACTGATTATTGGGCTTCCTCGGATGGGAATTATTTATAGTATCCAAAGTGATTTTTTTTTTCAACTTTCTTTTCTTTTCTTTTCTTTTTCTATAAAATTCCAAATCTCTTTAGTATTTAATACTTATCA
Source organism: Viola odorata (assembly GCA_963691705.1). Lineage (NCBI taxonomy): Eukaryota > Viridiplantae > Streptophyta > Magnoliopsida > Malpighiales > Violaceae > Viola > Viola odorata. Next base: position 17,496,260 of record OY829544.1, on the reverse strand, counting down.
CCTGCAACGCAACCAATACGTAATCATAGTTCAAACCTTAATATATAGAAAATCATAATGTTTGTGGAAACTTCATTAAGGAAACTCAAATATTTGTAATATTTGTGGAAAGTTAACTTCATATGGTTCATCCCAGCAAACTGATGACTCTAGAACTTTCTCGTGGAAAGACTTCCGACGTCCAAAGGCCTTTGGTTCTCTTGGACGAACGACCTATTGGTGACTAAATGATTATTGGGCTTTCTCGGATGGGAAATATTTATAGTATCCAATAAATAGCTTTTAATGAGTCGTTTATAGGCTCACTAGTAGTAGTAATTTTTTGTAAAGCCCAACTGCCCAAGATATGTCATTTTGCAACTTTCTTTTCTTTTCTTTTTTTATAAATTTCTAAATCTCTTTAGTATTTAGTATTTATCACCTGCAACGCAACCAATACATAATCATAGTTCAAACCTTAATATATAAGAAATCATAATGTTTGTGGAAACTTCATTAAGGGTCTGTTTGGTGTTCCGGCTCTGGTCCGAAAAGTGCTTTGAATAAAAGTGTTGTGGAAAAAACACTTTTGCGCAAAGCAGTGTGTTGTTTGGTAAACATTTTTTAAAAGTGTTGTGGGAAACAAGAAGTTATTTTTGGTGTTTGGTAAAACTATAAAAGTGAAAGAGTTGGAGTATAAAACCCATTTTTTAAAAATTAATAAAAATAGGAAAAGTTGGTCTAGAATTACTTATCTCGAGATGGAGATTTTATTGTGATAGTTTTTAATTTATTTTGTGCATTATATAAAGTAAAAAAATGAAATAAAAAAAAAGGAGAGAGAGGGTGCAAACGCAGCTGCCTGCACAGCTGCGTTGCCCACTACACCATTTTTGTGCAGTGGGATAAGGAGGGTGAGGTTGCCTAATATGTTAAGGGAAAGGAAAGTGCTTTTGGGAAGTACTTTTGGAAAGGTGTTTAGCTTTGGGGTTGGGCAAAGCACTTTTCCCAAACTCAACCCCAACCCCAAACACTACCTAAGGAAAGTCAAACATATGTAATGTTAATCCCATATGGTTCACCCGGGAAAGTCAAACATATGTAATGTTAGTGGAAAGTTAACCTCATATGGTTCATCCCACCAAACTGATGACTCTAGGACATTCTCGTGGAAAGACTTCCGACGTCCAAAGGCCTTTGGTTCTCTTGGACGAATGACCTGTCGGTGACTAACTGATTATTGGGCTTCCCCGGATGGGAATTATTTATAGTATCCAATAAATGGTTTTTAATGAGTTTGTTATGGGCTCACTAGTAGTAGTAATTTTTTGTAAAGTCCAACTGCCCAAGTGATGTCTTTTTGCAACTTTCTTTTCTTTCTTTTTTTATAAAACTCCAAATCTCTTTAGTATTTAGTATTTATCACCTGCAACGCAACCAATACATAATCATAGTTCAAACCTTAATATATAAAAAATCATAATGTTTGTGGAAACTTCATTAAGGAAACTCAAATATATGTAATGTTAGTTGAAAGTTAACTTCATATGGTTCATCCCACCAAACTGATGACTTTAGGACTTTTTTGTGGAAAGATTTATGACGTCCAAAGGCCTTTGGTTCTCTTTGACGAACAACCTGTCGGTGACTAACTGATTATTGGGCTTCCTCGGATGGGAATTATTTATAGTATCCAAAGTGATTTTTTTTTTCAACTTTCTTTTCTTTTCTTTTCTTTTTCTATAAAATTCCAAATCTCTTTAGTATTTAATACTTATCACCTGCAACGCAACCAATACGTAATCATAGTTCAAACCTTAATATATAGAAAATCATAATGTTTGTGGAAACTTCATTAAGGAAACTCAAATATTTGTAATATTTGTGGAAAGTTAACTTCATATGGTTCATCCCAGCAAACTGATGACTCTAGAACTTTCTCGTGGAAAGACTTCCGACGTCCAAAGGCCTTTGGTTCTCTTGGACGAACGACCTATTGGTGACTAAATGATTATTGGGCTTTCTCGGATGGGAAATATTTATAGTATCCAATAAATAGCTTTTAATGAGTCGTTTATAGGCTCACTAGTAGTAGTAATTTTTTGTAAAGCCCAACTGCCCAAGATATGTCATTTTGCAACTTTCTTTTCTTTTCTTTTTTTATAAATTTCTAAATCTCTTTAGTATTTAGTATTTATCACCTGCAACGCAACCAATACATAATCATAGTTCAAACCTTAATATATAAGAAATCATAATGTTTGTGGAAACTTCATTAAGGGTCTGTTTGGTGTTCCGGCTCTGGTCCGAAAAGTGCTTTGAATAAAAGTGTTGTGGAAAAAACACTTTTGCGCAAAGCAGTGTGTTGTTTGGTAAACATTTTTTAAAAGTGTTGTGGGAAACAAGAAGTTATTTTTGGTGTTTGGTAAAACTATAAAAGTGAAAGAGTTGGAGTATAAAACCCATTTTTTAAAAATTAATAAAAATAGGAAAAGTTGGTCTAGAATTACTTATCTCGAGATGGAGATTTTATTGTGATAGTTTTTAATTTATTTTGTGCATTATATAAAGTAAAAAAATGAAATAAAAAAAAAGGAGAGAGAGGGTGCAAACGCAGCTGCCTGCACAGCTGCGTTGCCCACTACACCATTTTTGTGCAGTGGGATAAGGAGGGTGAGGTTGCCTAATATGTGAAGGGAAAGGAAAGTGCTTTTGGGAAGTACTTTTGGAAAGGTGTTTAGCTTTGGGGTTGGGCAAAGCACTTTTCCCAAACTCAACCCCAACCCCAAACACTACCTAAGGAAAGTCAAACATATGTAATGTTAATCCCATATGGTTCACCCGGGAAAGTCAAACATATGTAATGTTAGTGGAAAGTTAACCTCATATGGTTCATCCCACCAAACTGATGACTCTAGGACATTCTCGTGGAAAGACTTCCGACGTCCAAAGGCCTTTGGTTCTCTTGGACGAATGACCTGTCGGTGACTAACTGATTATTGGGCTTCCCCGGATGGGAATTATTTATAGTATCCAATAAATGGTTTTTAATGAGTTTGTTATGGGCTCACTAGTAGTAGTAATTTTTTGTAAAGTCCAACTGCCCAAGTGATGTCTTTTTGCAACTTTCTTTTCTTTCTTTTTTTATAAAACTCCAAATCTCTTTAGTATTTAGTATTTATCACCTGCAACGCAACCAATACATAATCATAGTTCAAACCTTAATATATAAAAAATCATAATGTTTGTGGAAACTTCATTAAGGAAACTCAAATATATGTAATGTTAGTTGAAAGTTAACTTCATATGGTTCATCCCACCAAACTGATGACTTTAGGACTTTTTTGTGGAAAGATTTATGACGTCCAAAGGCCTTTGGTTCTCTTTGACGAACAACCTGTCGGTGACTAACTGATTATTGGGCTTCCTCGGATGGGAATTATTTATAGTATCCAAAGTGATTTTTTTTTTCAACTTTCTTTTCTTTTCTTTTCTTTTTCTATAAAATTCCAAATCTCTTTAGTATTTAATACTTATCACCTGCAACGCAACCAATACGTAATCATAGTTCAAACCTTAATATATAGAAAATCATAATGTTTGTGGAAACTTCATTAAGGAAACTCAAATATTTGTAATATTTGTGGAAAGTTAACTTCATATGGTTCATCCCAGCAAACTGATGACTCTAGAACTTTCTCGTGGAAAGACTTCCGACGTCCAAAGGCCTTTGGTTCTCTTGGACGAACGACCTATTGGTGACTAAATGATTATTGGGCTTTCTCGGATGGGAAATATTTATAGTATCCAATAAATAGCTTTTAATGAGTCGTTTATAGGCTCACTAGTAGTAGTAATTTTTTGTAAAGCCCAACTGCCCAAGATATGTCATTTTGCAACTTTCTTTTCTTTTCTTTTTTTATAAATTTCTAAATCTCTTTAGTATTTAGTATTTATCACCTGCAACGCAACCAATACATAATCATAGTTCAAACCTTAATATATAAGAAATCATAATGTTTGTGGAAACTTCATTAAGGGTCTGTTTGGTGTTCCGGCTCTGGTCCGAAAAGTGCTTTGAATAAAAGTGTTGTGGAAAAAACACTTTTGCGCAAAGCAGTGTGTTGTTTGGTAAACATTTTTTAAAAGTGTTGTGGGAAACAAGAAGTTATTTTTGGTGTTTGGTAAAACTATAAAAGTGAAAGAGTTGGAGTATAAAACCCATTTTTTAAAAATTAATAAAAATAGGAAAAGTTGGTCTAGAATTACTTATCTCGAGATGGAGATTTTATTGTGATAGTTTTTAATTTATTTTGTGCATTATATAAAGTAAAAAAATGAAATAAAAAAAAAGGAGAGAGAGGGTGCAAACGCAGCTGCCTGCACAGCTGCGTTGCCCACTACACCATTTTTGTGCAGTGGGATAAGGAGGGTGAGGTTGCCTAATATGTTAAGGGAAAGGAAAGTGCTTTTGGGAAGTACTTTTGGAAAGGTGTTTAGCTTTGGGGTTGGGCAAAGCACTTTTCCCAAACTCAACCCCAACCCCAAACACTACCTAAGGAAAGTCAAACATATGTAATGTTAATCCCATATGGTTCACCCGGGAAAGTCAAACATATGTAATGTTAGTGGAAAGTTAACCTCATATGGTTCATCCCACCAAACTGATGACTCTAGGACATTCTCGTGGAAAGACTTCCGACGTCCAAAGGCCTTTGGTTCTCTTGGACGAATGACCTGTCGGTGACTAACTGATTATTGGGCTTCCCCGGATGGGAATTATTTATAGTATCCAATAAATGGTTTTTAATGAGTTTGTTATGGGCTCACTAGTAGTAGTAATTTTTTGTAAAGTCCAACTGCCCAAGTGATGTCTTTTTGCAACTTTCTTTTCTTTCTTTTTTTATAAAACTCCAAATCTCTTTAGTATTTAGTATTTATCACCTGCAACGCAACCAATACATAATCATAGTTCAAACCTTAATATATAAAAAATCATAATGTTTGTGGAAACTTCATTAAGGAAACTCAAATATATGTAATGTTAGTTGAAAGTTAACTTCATATGGTTCATCCCACCAAACTGATGACTTTAGGACTTTTTTGTGGAAAGATTTATGACGTCCAAAGGCCTTTGGTTCTCTTTGACGAACAACCTGTCGGTGACTAACTGATTATTGGGCTTCCTCGGATGGGAATTATTTATAGTATCCAAAGTGATTTTTTTTTTCAACTTTCTTTTCTTTTCTTTTCTTTTTCTATAAAATTCCAAATCTCTTTAGTATTTAATACTTATCACCTGCAACGCAACCAATACGTAATCATAGTTCAAACCTTAATATATAGAAAATCATAATGTTTGTGGAAACTTCATTAAGGAAACTCAAATATTTGTAATATTTGTGGAAAGTTAACTTCATATGGTTCATCCCAGCAAACTGATGACTCTAGAACTTTCTCGTGGAAAGACTTCCGACGTCCAAAGGCCTTTGGTTCTCTTGGACGAACGACCTATTGGTGACTAAATGATTATTGGGCTTTCTCGGATGGGAAATATTTATAGTATCCAATAAATAGCTTTTAATGAGTCGTTTATAGGCTCACTAGTAGTAGTAATTTTTTGTAAAGCCCAACTGCCCAAGATATGTCATTTTGCAACTTTCTTTTCTTTTCTTTTTTTATAAATTTCTAAATCTCTTTAGTATTTAGTATTTATCACCTGCAACGCAACCAATACATAATCATAGTTCAAACCTTAATATATAAGAAATCATAATGTTTGTGGAAACTTCATTAAGGGTCTGTTTGGTGTTCCGGCTCTGGTCCGAAAAGTGCTTTGAATAAAAGTGTTGTGGAAAAAACACTTTTGCGCAAAGCAGTGTGTTGTTTGGTAAACATTTTTTAAAAGTGTTGTGGGAAACAAGAAGTTATTTTTGGTGTTTGGTAAAACTATAAAAGTGAAAGAGTTGGAGTATAAAACCCATTTTTTAAAAATTAATAAAAATAGGAAAAGTTGGTCTAGAATTACTTATCTCGAGATGGAGATTTTATTGTGATAGTTTTTAATTTATTTTGTGCATTATATAAAGTAAAAAAATGAAATAAAAAAAAAGGAGAGAGAGGGTGCAAACGCAGCTGCCTGCACAGCTGCGTTGCCCACTACACCATTTTTGTGCAGTGGGATAAGGAGGGTGAGGTTGCCTAATATGTTAAGGGAAAGGAAAGTGCTTTTGGGAAGTACTTTTGGAAAGGTGTTTAGCTTTGGGGTTGGGCAAAGCACTTTTCCCAAACTCAACCCCAACCCCAAACACTACCTAAGGAAAGTCAAACATATGTAATGTTAATCCCATATGGTTCATCCGGGAAAGTCAAACATATGTAATGTTAGTGGAAAGTTAACCTCATATGGTTCATCCCACCAAACTGATGACTCTAGGACATTCTCGTGGAAAGACTTCCGACGTCCAAAGGCCTTTGGTTCTCTTGGACGAATGACCTGTCGGTGACTAACTGATTATTGGGCTTCCCCGGATGGGAATTATTTATAGTATCCAATAAATGGTTTTTAATGAGTTTGTTATGGGCTCACTAGAAGTAGTAATTTTTTGTAAAGTCCAACTGCCCAAGTGATGTCTTTTTGCAACTTTCTTTTCTTTCTTTTTTTATAAAACTCCAAATCTCTTTAGTATTTAGTATTTATCACCTGCAACGCAACCAATACATAATCATAGTTCAAACCTTAATATATAAAAAATCATAATGTTTGTGGAAACTTCATTAAGGAAACTCAAATATATGTAATGTTAGTGGAAAGTTAACTTCATATGGTTCATCCCACCAAACTGATGACTTTAGGACTTTTTTGTGGAAAGATTTATGACGTCCAAAGGCCTTTGGTTCTCTTTGACGAACAACCTGTCGGTGACTAACTGATTATTGGGCTTCCTCGGATGGGAATTATTTATAGTATCCAAAGTGATTTTTTTTTTCAACTTTCTTTTCTTTTCTTTTCTTTTTCTATAAAATTCCAAATCTCTTTAGTATTTAATACTTATCACCTGCAACGCAACCAATACGTAATCATAGTTCAAACCTTAATATATAGAAAATCATAATGTTTGTGGAAACTTCATTAAGGAAACTCAAATATTTGTAATATTTGTGGAAAGTTAACTTCATATGGTTCATCCCAGCAAACTGATGACTCTAGAACTTTCTCGTGGAAAGACTTCCGACGTCCAAAGGCCTTTGGTTCTCTTGGACGAACGACCTATTGGTGACTAAATGATTATTGGGCTTTCTCGGATGGGAAATATTTATAGTATCCAATAAATAGCTTTTAATGAGTCGTTTATGGGCTCACTAGTAGTAGTAATTTTTTGTAAAGCCCAACTGCCCAAGATATGTCATTTTGCAACTTTCTTTTCTTTTCTTTTTTTATAAATTTCTAAATCTCTTTAGTATTTAGTATTTATCACCTGCAACGCAACCAATACATAATCATAGTTCAAACCTTAATATATAAGAAATCATAATGTTTGTGGAAACTTCATTAAGGGTCTGTTTGGTGTTCCGGCTCTGGTCCGAAAAGTGCTTTGAATAAAAGTGTTGTGGAAAAAACACTTTTGCGCAAAGCAGTGTGTTGTTTGGTAAACATTTTTTAAAAGTGTTGTGGGAAACAAGAAGTTATTTTTGGTGTTTGGTAAAACTATAAAAGTGAAAGAGTTGGAGTATAAAACCCATTTTTAAAAAATTAATAAAAATAGGAAAAGTTGGTCTAGAATTACTTATCTCGAGATGGAGATTTTATTGTGATAGTTTTTAATTTATTTTGTGCATTATATAAAGTAAAAAAATGAAATAAAAAAAAAGGAGAGAGAGGGTGCAAACGCAGCTGCCTGCACAGCTGCGTTGCCCACTACACCATTTTTGTGCAGTGGGATAAGGAGGGTGAGGTTGCCTAATATGTTAAGGGAAAGGAAAGTGCTTTTGGGAAGTACTTTTGGAAAGGTGTTTAGCTTTGGGGTTGGGCAAAGCACTTTTCCCAAACTCAACCCCAACCCCAAACACTACCTAAGGAAAGTCAAACATATGTAATGTTAATCCCATATGGTTCATCCGGGAAAGTCAAACATATGTAATGTTAGTGGAAAGTTAACCTCATATGGTTCATCCCACCAAACTGATGACTCTAGGACATTCTCGTGGAAAGACTTCCGACGTCCAAAGGCCTTTGGTTCTCTTGGACGAATGACCTGTCGGTGACTAACTGATTATTGGGCTTCCCCGGATGGGAATTATTTATAGTATCCAATAAATGGTTTTTAATGAGTTTGTTATGGGCTCACTAGAAGTAGTAATTTTTTGTAAAGTCCAACTGCCCAAGTGATGTCTTTTTGCAACTTTCTTTTCTTTCTTTTTTTATAAAACTCCAAATCTCTTTAGTATTTAGTATTTATCACCTGCAACGCAACCAATACATAATCATAGTTCAAACCTTAATATATAAAAAATCATAATGTTTGTGGAAACTTCATTAAGGAAACTCAAATATATGTAATGTTAGTGGAAAGTTAACTTCATATGGTTCATCCCACCAAACTGATGACTTTAGGACTTTTTTGTGGAAAGATTTATGACGTCCAAAGGCCTTTGGTTCTCTTTGACGAACAACCTGTCGGTGACTAACTGATTATTGGGCTTCCTCGGATGGGAATTATTTATAGTATCCAAAGTGATTTTTTTTTTCAACTTTCTTTTCTTTTCTTTTCTTTTTCTATAAAATTCCAAATCTCTTTAGTATTTAATACTTATCACCTGCAACGCAACCAATACGTAATCATAGTTCAAACCTTAATATATAGAAAATCATAATGTTTGTGGAAACTTCATTAAGGAAACTCAAATATTTGTAATATTTGTGGAAAGTTAACTTCATATGGTTCATCCCAGCAAACTGATGACTCTAGAACTTTCTCGTGGAAAGACTTCCGACGTCCAAAGGCCTTTGGTTCTCTTGGACGAACGACCTATTGGTGACTAAATGATTATTGGGCTTTCTCGGATGGGAAATATTTATAGTATCCAATAAATAGCTTTTAATGAGTCGTTTATGGGCTCACTAGTAGTAGTAATTTTTTGTAAAGCCCAACTGCCCAAGATATGTCATTTTGCAACTTTCTTTTCTTTTCTTTTTTTATAAATTTCTAAATCTCTTTAGTATTTAGTATTTATCACCTGCAACGCAACCAATACATAATCATAGTTCAAACCTTAATATATAAGAAATCATAATGTTTGTGGAAACTTCATTAAGGGTCTGTTTGGTGTTCCGGCTCTGGTCCGAAAAGTGCTTTGAATAAAAGTGTTGTGGAAAAAACACTTTTGCGCAAAGCAGTGTGTTGTTTGGTAAACATTTTTTAAAAGTGTTGTGGGAAACAAGAAGTTATTTTTGGTGTTTGGTAAAACTATAAAAGTGAAAGAGTTGGAGTATAAAACCCATTTTTAAAAAATTAATAAAAATAGGAAAAGTTGGTCTAGAATTACTTATCTCGAGATGGAGATTTTATTGTGATAGTTTTTAATTTATTTTGTGCATTATATAAAGTAAAAAAATGAAATAAAAAAAAAGGAGAGAGAGGGTGCAAACGCAGCTGCCTGCACAGCTGCGTTGCCCACTACACCATTTTTGTGCAGTGGGATAAGGAGGGTGAGGTTGCCTAATATGTTAAGGGAAAGGAAAGTGCTTTTGGGAAGTACTTTTGGAAAGGTGTTTAGCTTTGGGGTTGGGCAAAGCACTTTTCCCAAACTCAACCCCAACCCCAAACACTACCTAAGGAAAGTCAAACATATGTAATGTTAATCCCATATGGTTCATCCGGGAAAGTCAAACATATGTAATGTTAGTGGAAAGTTAACCTCATATGGTTCATCCCACCAAACTGATGACTCTAGGACATTCTCGTGGAAAGACTTCCGACGTCCAAAGGCCTTTGGTTCTCTTGGACGAATGACCTGTCGGTGACTAACTGATTATTGGGCTTCCCCGGATGGGAATTATTTATAGTATCCAATAAATGGTTTTTAATGAGTTTGTTATGGGCTCACTAGAAGTAGTAATTTTTTGTAAAGTCCAACTGCCCAAGTGATGTCTTTTTGCAACTTTCTTTTCTTTCTTTTTTTATAAAACTCCAAATCTCTTTAGTATTTAGTATTTATCACCTGCAACGCAACCAATACATAATCATAGTTCAAACCTTAATATATAAAAAATCATAATGTTTGTGGAAACTTCATTAAGGAAACTCAAATATATGTAATGTTAGTGGAAAGTTAACTTCATATGGTTCATCCCACCAAACTGATGACTTTAGGACTTTTTTGTGGAAAGATTTATGACGTCCAAAGGCCTTTGGTTCTCTTTGACGAACAACCTGTCGGTGACTAACTGATTATTGGGCTTCCTCGGATGGGAATTATTTATAGTATCCAAAGTGATTTTTTTTTTCAACTTTCTTTTCTTTTCTTTTCTTTTTCTATAAAATTCCAAATCTCTTTAGTATTTAATACTTATCACCTACAACGCAACCAATACGTAATCATAGTTCAAACCTTAATATATAGAAAATCATAATGTTTGTGGAAACTTCATTAAGGAAACTCAAATATTTGTAATGTTTGTGGAAAGTTAACTTCATATGGTTCATCCCAGCAAACTGATGACTCTAGGACTTTCTCGTGGAAAGACTTCCGACGTCCAAAGGCCTTTGGTTCTCTTGGACGAACGACCTATTGGTGACTAAATGATTATTGGGCTTTCTCGGATGGGAAATATTTATAGTATCCAATAAATAGCTTTTAATGAGTCGTTTATGGGCTCACTAGTAGTAGTAATTTTTTGTAAAGCCCAACTGCCCAAGATATGTCATTTTGCAACTTTCTTTTCTTTTCTTTTTTTATAAATTTCTAAATCTCTTTAGTATTTAGTATTTATCACCTGCAACGCAACCAATACATAATCATAGTTCAAACCTTAATATATAAGAAATCATAATGTTTGTGGAAACTTCATTAAGGAAAGTCAAACATATGTAATGTTAGTGGAAAGTTAACCTCATATGGTTCATCCCACCAAACTGATGACTCTAGAACTTTCTCGTGGAAAGACTTCCGACGTCCAAAGGCCTTTGGTTCTCTTGGACGAACGAACTGTCGGTGACTAACTGATTATTCAGCTTCCTCGGATGGAAATTATTTATAGTATCCAATAAATGCCTTTTAATGAGTCTGTTATGGGCTCACTAGTAGCAGTAATTTTTTGTAAAGCCCATCTACCCAAGTGATGTCTTTTTGCAACTTTCTTTTCTTTTCTTTTTCTATAAAATTCCAAATCTCTTTAGTATTTAGTATTTATCACCTGCAACGCAACCAATACGTAATCATAGTTCAAACCTTAATACATAAAAAATCCTAATATTTGTGGAAACTTCATTAAGGAAACTCAAACATATGTAATGTTAGTAGAAGGTTAACCTCATATGGTTCATCCCACCAAACTGATGACTCTATGACTTTCTCGTGGAAAGTCTTCCGACGTCCAAAGGCCTTTGGTTCTCTTGGACGAAAGACCTGTCGGTGACTAATTGATTATTGGGCTTCCTTGGATGGGAATTATTTATAGTATCCATTAAATGGCTTTTAATGAGCCTGTTATGGGCTCACTAGTGGTAGTATTTTTTTGTAAAGCCCAACTGCGCAAGTGATGTCTTTAGTATTTAGTATTTAGTATTTATCACCTGCAACGCAACTAATACGTAATTATAGTTCAAACCTTAATATATATAAAATCCTAATATTTGTGGAAACTTCATTAAGGAAACTCAAACATATGTAATGTTAGTGGAAAGTTAACCTCATATGGTTCGTCGCACCAAACTAATGACTTTAGGACATTCTCGTGGAAAGACTTCCGACGTCCAAAGGCCTTTGGTTCTCTTGGACGAATGACCTATCGGTGACTAACTGATTATTGGGCATCCTCGGATGGGAATTATTTATAGTATCCAATAAATGGCTTTTAATGAGTCTGTTATGGGCTCACCAGTAGTAGTAATTTTTGTAAAGCCCATCTACCCAAGTGATGTCTTTTTGCAACTTTCTTTTCTTTTCTTTTTCTATAAAATTCCAAATCTCTTTAGTATTTAGTATTTATCACCTGCAACACAACCAATACGTAATCATAGTTCAAACCTTAATATATAAAAAATCCTAATATTTGTGGAAACTTCATTAAGGAAACTCAAACATATGTAATGTTAGTAGAAAGTTATCCTCATATGGTTCATCCCACCAAACTGATGACTCTAGGACTTTCTCGTGGAAAGGCCTCTGGTTCTCTTGGACGAACGACCTGTCGGTGACTAACTGATTATTGGGCTTCCTCGGATAGGAATTATTTATAGTATCCAAGAAATGGCTTTTAATGAGTCTGTTATGGGTTCACTAGTAGTAGTAATTTTTTGTAAAGCCCAACTGCCCAAGTGATGTTTTTTTGCAACTTTCTTTTCTTTTCTTTTTTTATAAAATTTCAAATCTCTTTAGTATTTAGTATTTATTACCTGCAACGCAACCAATACGTAATCATTGTTTCAACCTTAATATATAAATAATCCTAATGTTTGTGGAAACTTAATTAGGGAAACTCAAACATAGGAAAGTTAACCTCAAATGGTTCATACCACCAAACTGATGACTTTAGTATTTTCTTGTGCTTCTTGCCAATTGCCTTGAGTTATGGTGGACATTTGATTATTTTACCTTTAATTAATTAGTCGAATAACTACCCAATCCTATACTTGCTGAAACAAGTTCTTCTTTCACTTTTATTTCCTCCTCTCCTTTTTTCTTAGTCCCTCTTTTTTTAAAAATTAATGTATGTTTCCGCGTCTGCATTTCACTTAAGTGGAGAAAATCTGCGTACTGGGTTAGAATATGAGAAATCAACTAATTAAAATAATAAATAAAAAAATCAATGTCATGACATTACATGATCCTAGACCCATCAAAATATTTTAGGGACGAGTAATATATATGCTACTGTACTATAAAAGAAGTAGGGGAAATAGTTTAAAGCACCCCTGTACTAATCGCGAAAACCAGAAACCACCCCTGACCTTCAAAACGTCCATTACACCTCTCCTGAGCTATTATTTTCGGGCAAAAAGGCCCTTCTGTCCATAATTAATTACATTTTTTTATGAATTCTTGGAATTTTTTACAATGTTTCTTGATTTTTAGGTTAATTACAATTTTTTTGTGAATTTTTACATTTTTTTTAGTATTTTTACAATTTTTTTAAAATTATAAAAATGTGCATTGAAGGGCCTTTTTGCCCGAAAATAATAGCTCAGGGGAGGTGTAATGGACGTTTTGAAGGTTAGGGGTGGTTTCTGGTTTTCGCGATTAGTACAGGGGTGTTATAAGCTATTTCCCCAAAGGAGTATGGTGGCGGACAAAGAAAACAAAGGGGTAAAGCAATGTGTAAAAAATGCATTGTTTCCATGAGCTAACATGTGACAAAAAAAATAACACTATGCAAGTTGGTGTGTGTGTGGCGTAAGAAGCTTTTGAGTGTGTAAGACTTAGCAGGAGCGGCATGGAATCATAGTGTTTGTGGCGTGAGCCAATGGTAATGGCCACATATAGCTACTACTACTAGCATAAAGAGAGAACTAGCTAACCAAATTCAACCCATCAAATTAAGTTAAAAAATATTTTTAATTATTTATTCAAATTAAAATTATTTATATATGGTCGTGCTCGTAGTAAGAGAGATTTGCACACTCTTAATCAAGTTTTAAATTTCAAATCTTGAGAGTAGTGAAAATCATGCTGAAAGGGTCACTCTAAATAAAAAAAACCAATAAATGAGCTAAGGAAAAAAAAAATTGCAAAAGAAATTACAATCTAAAAAAAAAAAGCAGGCGCCGTATTTCAATTTTTTTTAGTGTGGTTGGCTGTGATTAAGATCTAAGAGGTAACAAATACGGTACTACGGTAGTGAACGAGTCTGACTTTTGAGTTCTCTCGCCTTCCCTTTGTGGTGCACATTGCTAGTGGTCGACTATGCAACAACATGATGACTCCAAGATCTTCCACTTGATCGTGACCCCAAAAAATGCTGTGAAATTTAAAAACTAGACTTTAGCTGTCCGATTTTGATAAAATACTAATAGCATAATTAAATTCGAATTTTACCTATGTTTATTAAATAAAATTAAAAAAACTCGTGCCAGATTAATCTACGCCATTAATTACTAGAAATAAAACAAAGTTATATCCCAAAAATTGAGTAACATAATTAGAACGAAAGAGTGCTTAATTTCAATTAAGTAGAACTTTGAGGACGGGTAGAAAACAAGGAACGGGCCGGTGAGCCGGTGAGAAAGATGCTACTAAGCTATCGTGTTGTTGACTCATTCAGTCTCTTCTTTTTTTCCTGTAAGGGTCTTAGAAATTATATAATCAATTAAGCAGGCGAGGAGATTTTGTTTGTTTGCTTCTACATATATTTCAAACATTTAGGACCCCACCATTGATGGAGCTAGTGTATTAAGAAAGATTTCTCAATTTCGGAGTGAAATTCAAATATGAATCTAAATCTCTGCTAATAATTACTTGTCCATGATTTGTTTTCGTATTTATCAGGTAATGATTGGCTTAATTTGTCCTCCAATGCATGGACCGGCCCACCGACTCATATTAGGCCACCACAAATTCTCAATTCCTCAACCATAAAAAAGGTCAGTGCTGTTACAAGTTACAACAGTTTTTGTTAATGTCAGCATATTAATTTAATGAAATTAAGGATAAGAAAGAGCTGGCCGAGATTTAATTTGGGACGTCCTTAAGTTTTTATAATTGGACCAAAATGTTTCTTCTGGTAACATTAATTTAAAGAAGAACAAAAGTTTTTTTTTGTTCGATGAGCTTAATATTATTAAAAAATAGTTGAATATTAATATTATATTTGGGTCTATAATTTATCCCGTCACTAAGGTTTCGGGTTCTAATTAAAGTTTTTTCTATAAAAAGTGTAATAAGATTCCCCACTAATAAATGTGATTGCCGAGCAGGGATAGTATTTATTTGAGAAAAAGTAAACACGGAGTTGACTTTCTATGCACGAACCGTGAAGCTTTTTTTTTTTTTTTTTAGGCAATGAAGTATGAACCATGAAGCCTTGTCCAATTGAAAAACGACTATGGTGATTTTTTCTTTCAATTTAATTTCCATTTAACAAAAGCTAGTTTATTCAAACTAACATGACACGTTAAGCATTGATTTCACAAGCACAAGTGTCACGTTTCAAAAGATGTTAATTTCCCATCAAGCATTAAGTTAGCATAAAATTCTTGTAATGAGGTAGAGGGACCAAAAATGGTCATTATCCTCATCTCATTGGCTTAGCTAGCTGCAAACCTGGTAGTTCATTAAACTGCATCATTCTCCTTGTCAAGAACTTAGCAACGCTCTTAAGAAATCACTTATGATATTAAATTAACTTATTAATTTAAATCCATATGAAGCTCACTAAGAAGAAAGAAAAGAAATGAAAATGTAGAAGAAGATACTCTTACTAATTTTTATTTTTCGTTTATTGAAATTTCCATATTTGTCACACAGACGAGATACTTTTAGGCACGCCAAACCTAGACGTGGAATTATTTTCTTTTATTTTTCCCTTAAAACACAGATTTTCAGATTTCCAAGATAAAACATTTAATGTTAAAATCAGTCGCAGTTTCCAGGCAATTGAAGTGAGTCCAGTCGCTAAAATGTTAACTTACTCCCTCTGACCAGACAGACTGCGTCAGCAGCAGATCTCTGTCAAGAAAAAGCTTTAAAACAGAGACAACAGAGTACAGGGAAGAAAATTTGAAACAATGAAAAACAAAACAAAGCAGTTGCTTAAAGGGAGAATTGGCAGAATTGGCTTTCTCTGCTTCATGAACTGTGTACAATGACAGTTGGTGGGTGGAAGTTACTTTTTTTTCATGTTAATAAAATATTAAATTGTTTCCAGCCGGTATTCAGTTCCGGTCACAGTTATGAATGCCGACTACTTCAAAATCGAGATGAACAAAACTCTAGGTTGATATAACTCTCTTTCATATACAAATTTTTAACGCATTGATATATTTAGAGCTCGAAATTAAAATATCTACTTAAATTAGAACGAACGTTATCAGTTGATCTATGTGTTTTTGTCCTTTAATCAACATCCTTTGAGAATAACTATTTTTTTTAAGTTTGAGAAAATGACATGAAAATCAAACAAAACTGTACTAATAGCTATAACTGGAACTTTCAACAGAGGGGTTTCCACTTTCCAGTACTAAATTGCAGTGTAAACAAATCAATTATCAACCCCAGAAATGAAACAAAACATTGATAGTATAAATTAAGTAAAATCATATAGTTCCTGCATAAATATAATCTCATGGATGCTCTAACTCCGTTTGTTACAGGAACAGACCATGTATATAATATAACTACTAAGAATTGAATTACAGTTAGCTTTTCAGGCCAGGAAAATTGTGTTTGTTGTTGATAAATAGCAACAACAACCCATCTGTAATTTTGCATAAATTTTAATTAATTAGATCCCAAAAAAAACGCAAAAAACTTCTTACTTCAGGATCACCGTTTGATGTAGTTGACGAATTCTGCATCAGAAACAGCGGACAGCTCGATTTGGCTGAGATCATCATCATCAATTGGAGGGGGAAGATTAAGATCTATGGATGAATTAGAATTCAAATTCTCCCCCGTCCCTAACTTTGTTGAATAACTACTCATCGCCACCGCCACTGCTGCGGCCGCGGCCACCGGAACTGGTGCTACACCAATCAAATGAGATCTCTTGTGCCCACCCAATGCTTGCCCAGATGAAAACACCCTAAAACAATACGGACATTGATGGATTTTTTTCTCCGCACCTGCATTGTTGTTGTGCTCTGCCTCAAGTTTTGTTTTTTCTTTACTAATTGATGTTTGAATTTTGAGTTTCTTGTGACTTGCTCTGTGCCCACCCAAAGCTTGATAGGACTTGAACATTCTGTTGCAAGTCTCACACCTGTACTTTCCTCCTCTGCTTCGATTCACGTTATTAATAATCTTGTAATTAGATTTATTATTAATCTCACCTGATTCACCCGTTTCCTCCACGGATTTCTCTGTTTCTTCATACTCCTCCTCCTCCTCCTCCTCATCTTGTAGCAGCACTTTAATCTCTTCTTCTTTTATCTTCCATTTGTCTCTTGAAAGCATCATGAGACAGAACGCTACTTCTTCCTCTGTTGTTGCGTCAGAGATTGAACTCGCCGGCTCCGACTCGGCCGCCTTGAAAGATTTAATCTTTTTCACTAAATTGATCTCCTCTTGCTCTTGTGATTGATGAAATTGAAGATGGTCGTGCTGAGTTTGGTCTAATAGAAACTTTCGAGTCCGTTTGGATCGCCTTCGAGTTAGATTCTTGGATGACTCTGTTTCGCTCTCCCTGTCTTGAAGAACAGCAGATGCAACAGAAAATTCAGGATCTACCAGTCGAATGCTTCTTTTTGGATTCTCTCTTAACCCATAATTAAAACCACCACTACCCTTTTCCTCTCCTTCTTGATCTTGATCTTGATCTTGATCATATTCAACTTCTTCTTCTTCTCCGTCTGATGAAGATGAGTATGGAGATGAAGCTGACTCTGTTTCTTCACTGAGTTGAACAGGAATCGGAAGATTCAACAGATGAGACCTCATATGACCACCCAATGCTCTGCCATTGGAGAAACTCTTGAAGCACAATTTGCATCTGTGTCTCTCCATTTTCCTAAAAGATTGAAAACAGAAAACAGAGCAATAAGCTTATAGCTACTACTTCTTATCTTTCTCTGTTTGGATTTTATTTTTTTCTCTCGTTCTTGTTTTGTATGGAAAGCTTAAAAGGAGAAGAAGTTGTGAGAGAGTGGAAGAAAGAAACTAAAAAGGAGTAGGTGACAAGCATTCCTTCCTCCACCAAGACATATATGCAAAGATACAGAATATTATTTCCTCTTTTTTAATTGAAAACAAATTTGGTTTGATCTTTTATTATCAGAGTCATTGATTTGGTTTTAAAAACGGCCTAAACAACATTTAATTAGTAAAAACTGAATTAAACCGTATGTGTAATTGTGGATGCATGAAGAGAGAATGAGCGACATGTAACATGCGAGCCTTGCCCGTTTTCCGTATTTGTTCTTCCCAATTTTACCCTTTTCCTCGCAGATTTTCATGGGGGCAGTTTAGTCAAGTTAAGAGTTTATTCTTATCAAATCAACAATATTTTTACCAAATTAAGGAAGTTTTCAAGAAATCCGGCTAAAATAAAGTAAATGATCCCTATGATTTTCCTACTTAAAATGTCTTTAATGTTTTTAAAAATACAGAAGTATTTTAAATTATTGTTTCTAAAGAAATTATGCATATTGCTGAAAAGGTATGGTTACCTCTCTTGTTTTTTTTTTCTTAATATAAATTAAATAGGCAGTCTAATTGACATTTTTAGGGTTTATTGTAAGTGTAACGATCGACAGGATTTTAATAAATACATCCCTATTGTCTAAACATCCCCATCCCATGCCGTGACATTTAAGTTAGAACAAGAACCTTTAATTTTTGTGGTAATAGTCAATTGATTTTCCAATGAAAACCTAACTAATTAACCAAAAGGGGTGATTGCACTTATTTTAGGGTAAGTTTCCTTTAAAATTGGATCCTTGTTGAGAATGAAGGGTGGGGAATGAGTTAGGAAAGTTTTTTTTAAAATTTTTAATTTAATTTTATTTTATTTATTTATTTATACTTATTGTCAAAATTAATTAATTTTCCACCGGAGGGAGAGGAGTAGTAAACGCCGTTTTGTTAGGGTTTTGTGGACTATTCCAGAGGTAGTAGTCCAATTTACGCGTTTTTGTTACTTGTTAGAGCCAAAACAAGCCTTTTTTTCCCCATCTCCAAAATAGCAAATACCCCTCTGCTCTCTGCTTGCTTGTCTTCCCCAAAACCACAACTTTTATCTAATTGTATGTTTACTTTTTGTTCGGGTTGTGTTCACCCGTGCTTAAAACGATTTAAAATGTGTTCACCAACTTTAATTAAGGGTTGAGTACTATCAAAATAAATGGGCTTTTTTATGACTAATTTTGTTAATGGGCTTTAACAGACTGTTTAAGTTGCCGTATCAACTTTTCACAAAGAATATAAGCTAGACTGCTGTTGTACGCATCTTGGTGAGTAAAAGCACGCAGCACAGAGTAGTCGCCGTTGATTCATGTCTGCTTGCTTATGGAATCCTTTGAGGAATTCCCGTTGATTTATGTCCATTCAGAGATTAATTTCTCACTTGATTTTCTTTCTTATTATTTTATTCATTTGATTCCAGAGTTTATGTGCTTCAGTGTATTCCTAATGGAATGGTTTGACTATCCTACCATGTTTTAGCCTTTTAGGCATATCCTACCTAGTGCCTCGGGTTGTTCCTTTTTTTTTTTAGTTTATATTATATGAATAATATGAATAATTAAACATATAATATATCATATTTATACCATTTACGGTGGATAATAAGTATTTATATTCATATTCATATCATTTATCAATAAATATTATTAGTGAATAATTAATAAATATGGTTGGTATAGATATTCATTATTATCCATTTCCGTTTTAGCATAAACTAATCCTCACCTTATAATGTTTCGCCTTACCATCCCTCACTCGATTTATGATGATTTTGATCTCCATCGTTAATCTCTATCATGCATGCAGTCATTCTTTTTGTCATTTTTTTCATGATTTTTTAAGAAACAGTCCTCCATCGTGAAAAATCCAATCCCTAACCATTTTGGACCCACCAACGGTCCATCATGACCATCAACCGTCATCTTCAATCGAGTGGAGCAACACGGGGGAGATCACATGATCTCACCAGCTTAGGATTTATAAATGGTCAAGATTCAAAATCGGGCTTTATCGTTTGGTATTATATAATTTTTGGTAAAACTTTTAATGGTGGCCGGTTTTTTTATTTATTTTATTTTGTTGATGGCAAAAGGGATATAATTCGTGCTATAGTGAAACATTAATGCTTTTAGGTAGTAAGGTCAATGTTGAATAAGTGATAATAATATTATCAAACTAGATTTGTAATGGAAAACAAATACTGGTTTAAATAGGACTAGTTGAATGGCAATTCAATTGAGGCCTTGAGGATATTATAGTTTTCATGTTTTAAGTAAATACTTTTATTTTTGTAATTTAATTTTAATTAGAAAAGAAAACAAGACAACCTTATTAAAATAAAGTTAATTAATTATCCCACCTAATTTAAATTTATATCTTTTTAATGGGTCAATTTCATTAAAATAATTTAAAATAAAATAAAATCAATACATACATTTGAAAAGTTTTAAATTCCGGATTGCACTAAACTATTGTAATAGATTTTTTTTTGGATAGGCATGGATTTTTTTCTCTCAGATTTATTTACCCCAGCAGAAAAATGACCACGGCCCATGGACCACCGTTCTCTCGCAAACAAACCGATGATGAATCGGATCATGAAAAAAGAAGCCCATAAAGGCAAGCGAAACCAGCAGGCCGCGGTCGGCTGTTCATCGAAAGATTCCAACATTTCGAATTTCTTGAAATCATTTCCGTTCCTTTCCGTAATTTTCTAAATTTTAAAATTTCGATTTCGAAATTATTACAGAATAGAAGTTCGAAATTCTGAACTTTCGACACTCAGGCACTCTCAATCTCACCATCTCTCCCATACCAACAAAAAAAGCAGTCCTAATCTCTAATAATCCACTGAAAAGCATTCAATTTAGAGTTCAAACAAAAAAACTTGAAGATGATGAATTTTGCAAGATAGATTGGAGTGAAATAAACAAATTGATCGACTTCTTCCAGGTTCTCGGCCCAATCACCGCCACCGTTTCCTCTCGGCCCAATTGCCGCCACAACACGATCTCATCCCTCTCAATGGCCGCCATCTCTCCCTCTCGGCTCCCTCTCCATTCCATTTCCACCACACACAGCCACACCACCACCGCCTCAATCACTGCCACCCATCTCCGCCACCGACCCTCATCCTCTCAATCGCCACCGCCGGTACTCGATTTGCATAACCACTCTCGACATAGCAATAGATATGGAAAGAATAGAACAAGGAGATGAAAGAGAGTGATGAAATTAAAAAGAAAAAAGTTGAAAGAAAGAGGGAGGAGAATGAGTGGAAGCAGAGATTTGAGAGGAAGAGATAATGAAAGGTTAGTATTATAATATTATTATTGGTTATTTATGGACATTTCGGAATTTTGGAAAATTTGGAACTAGACAAATTTATTCCGATACCAAATTCTAAAATTTTGAACTTTTATTTCCAAAATTTATTTTAGAACGGAACGAAATTTCAGAATTTCGGAATCGAAATTTTGATGAACACCCCTAGCAGTCAAGGCAATTACAAGTGGACGGTCCGTGTCAACTTTCGAAATGTCGTCCATGTGGAACAACATACAACAAAATGCGGTAATCCGAGAAACATGTCTACTAAACCTTTGCTATAGGTTCAATTCCTACTAGATGGAATATTTTTGCATAGATAAAGAATATTTTGTTTTTTATAATTATATTATATTCTAATTATATAATTATATATATAATTTTTTATAATTTATAAATAGTAATATAATACTCTTTCCGTTTACTTTTAATTGTCACTTTCCTACGTTTTTCTACTGTTTGGAATACTTGTCATTTTATCTTTTTCGAAGCATATATTTTGTGTAAATGATAATTTTTTTTGGTTGAATCAACCCAATTTGATGATGTTGTGGTAATTTGAGTGGAAATTAGAAGAAAAAATGAAACAATGAGGAATAAAATAAGTCCGTAAATCAACGACTTATGTTTTTTTACTATTTCAGAAAATCATTTGAAAGTAAAGGGAGGGAGTATAATATAATATAATATTTTAATTTAATTCTTGATTTTTTTAAAGAATATTATTAATATTCTTAAATAAATTATTCTAATATTAATATTAATTAATTATGAATTGATAAAGAATTGAACTATGAATTATTTAAATATTTTTTCACTTTTTTTTATCATATCTCTGACTTTATGCGTCTGCTAAAACAGCTCAAACTCTATCTTTATTACTATTATTTCACCTAGACAAGTAAACGCTTGAGTTTTAATTCCCATATAATTCACTAATTAATTCTCATTTTTTATTAATTAATAATTGGTTCTTTTTTTATTTGAGAATTTTATATATCATTTTAGAACATAAAATTATTTTTGTTTGAATATTGTCGTACCACTACTCCAAATCATCTCACAACTTTCACCTTAATTAATACTTCCTCCGGTCCGAAATGTATAACGTTTTAGCATTTGTTTTTACTGTTCCGGAACAGTCACTATTTGAGACAATTTTGCCCTGAATTTTTTCTCGGAAGTACGTTAAGGATTAACGTACGTTCGGAAAAAAAATACAAAATTTTTTGGGGTCAAATAGTGCGTCATCCGACCTTCTCGATATGCGTTCCCTACTGAATATTGGGATGCGAGAAAATCATACATTTCGGACCAGAGGGAGTACTCCGTAGTTGTAAACAATGAATTAATTTGTATTAAAGAGAAGAATTGGTAAGGATGGGGAGAGGCGTGGTCAATCTCGATTGCTTAAATGTGACCCTATCTTCGTGCTTTGTCACAAACCTCGACAACTCACTTTAGTATCTTTCCCTAATTATATACTTCTCAGTGATTTAAACAGTCAGAAAAAATTAACTAAAACATTAATCATTTTCGTACACAAGAATCCAACCAACCTGAGAGTGTTTATAATTAAATTAAATTAGAAACAGATGACAAAAAATGGTTTTACTTAATTAGTCCATAAATGCACTGTAAAAGAGGTTTTGAACAGAAGGAAGATGAATATCAGAAATTCACAATACATGTATTTATATATCCCCAATAAATTAAGGGACATGAAGGGGGAGTTTCAACTATCCATCCCATCACAAAAATTACAGTGAATTAATTAATGGTGTAATTAGTTTATAATTATAAACCTGTTTGAATATCTTTTAATTACAGTGTTTTTAAATGCAAAATTGAATCAAGAATCTGGACAAAGAATAAAAGAAAGAGCACTGATCAATTCCCTCTTCCTCCTATTCACGTCACTGTAAGAGAGAAAAAGAAAAGATTTATGGTTCAGCGCCCACTCCTGCAGTAGTAGTTGATCCAATACCAACCTGTAACCATGGCGATGAACTTCCACTTATGTTCATGTCTTTTAGTTCGCTAAGTTTTGCTAACTTCACCTTACTGTCTGCTTCATCCGCCACCTGGTTAATCGAACTATGACAATTAATAATATTGTCATTATTAATGTTGTTGTTGTTGCTGCTGTTGCTCATTAGATCAACATTTTTGGTGTCCTGATCCAGCTCGGATTGGTGCTGTTTGTTTTCTTGTTTTTCTTTAGTGTCAACTCCGCCAATGTTCCATGGTCGCAAGAAAATCTCGGTGGAGACAACTCCAAAATTGGTGGATGGGTTATTATTGTTAGCTTGGGGAGCAGGAAGGTTGAGATCAAGAGTTAGATCAAGCGGCTCAGAATTGTTGCTGCTGCTGCTGTTGATAAACTTGGTAATTGGTGATGATCTCTGTTGATGAATTTGATCCATCTGGTCCTGAAACTGATGAAACTTAGCTGCCAGGGTCGACGAGGTGTGATCGGTTGAATTCGAAGTGATCCAATGACACCTCTTGTGCCCACCCAATGCTTGTCCTGAGGTGAAAACTCTATGACAGATTGAACATTCATGAACTTTGGATTTCCTCTTATTAGAACCTGAAGAACCTAAAACCGAACCCGAATCAAATTGGAAATTGGAGGTTGATTTTGTCGGGAAGAATTCTTCACGAGTGATCACATCTTCATCTACTAATCCATCATCCAATCCCTGATCGAGCCGCGCAGCGAAACAACCTTTCACCTTCTTGTGACTAGCTCTGTGCCCACCTAATGCTTGATGGGAATTGAAAACTTTCTTGCACGCCTTGCATTCAAACAATCCTTTACTACCAGCAACTCCTTTCGACTTGTTATCGATTCCGGTTTTCGTGTTGTTGTTGTTGTTTTGATACCCGGATACGAAATTGTTGATTGGGTGGTGATAATTTGGATAATTTCTGATCCGATATTGATCTTCTTTAGAAGCAGATGCGCAGGATTCCTCTGGCTCCTCCGCCACGGCGGACAAAGGATCAACAGCGGCTGCATTGCTTAACATCATGAGACAATTCGCCAAATCTTCCTCTTCGCTAGACGGACAATTTGAATTAAAGTTTCCAACTTTTGATCTCAGGGACCGTTTTCTCTTGGACCATCTCCTTGGCGTGGTGCCATTATCATCCGGGTGGTCGGATCCAGGGGAGGAAACCAGAGATTCTTCGCCGCAATCTTCAGAGCTGCATTTCCCATGTTCAAGAAATGATTTCCAGGAGACGAATTCCTTACCGCAATGCTCACAAATTCTGCAGTTTTTTAAGCGGTTCGGGTTTATTCTCAATGCATACATCCGCTTGTTGCTCGGAGCAACATTTCCGTTTCCCAACTTATCTTCCCAATCGCTACCTGGGTCTTCGTCGTCCATGTGACCGCCGCCGCCGCCGCTGCTCTCGTCGCCGATTCCGTGCGCCCTCATGTGACCACCCAATGCTCGCCCGCACCCGAACCCTTTCTTGCAGATTTTACAGAAATGCTTGAAGAGTGGCTGTTGTTGTTGTAATTGGTCCACAATCAAAGCCATACAACATAAAGACAAACCCAAAAAAGAAAGCCTAATTATTGTTTAAGAAAAATGGATTAGTGGGTAATTAATTTAAAGAAATTTAGTTTTTTTTTTAAATGGGGGAAGGAAAGGAATGGAAGAAGAGGAGGGGATTAAAAAGGAGAGGAGGAGTGTTGTAGTGTGGAAAAGATGGATGTAATGTTAAATAGTAATTAAAGAATGGTTAGGAGATGGTTAATTTTGGGTTAATTTTGTGGATGAGAGGAAAGGAGTGAGTGAGGAGTGGTGGTGACAAGTGGTAGGGAGGAGGAGAGTTGGAGACTTTTTCTCCCATCACAAAGGTTTGCGGTGGTGGCGCCGCCGCACAAGAAAGAAAAACCAATGTGTTTAATGTGTCCTAATTTTAATTAATCTCATGGTTTTGTAATTATCTATTAAAAGAGTGAGTTTAGAGTGAGTGTGTTGTGATTATTGGATTAGATTAGAGGAGAGGAGAGGAGAGTGGTGGTTCATATCCCTTCAATTCCAAGCCAAGAAAACCATCTCATCTCATGCCTCTCCACCCTTGTCGGTTGGTTCAACTTCAACCTGCTTTTCCACGCACACATAATTATGTAGTACTTCCCAATTAATAATAATTAACTATTATTAATATCAATCCCTTTCCTTTTTCTTTTGTACAAAAAAAAAGCTAGCACCCATGAAAAACACCAATTATATCAAATTTTGTTAAAACACAGTTCAGTAGATTAACCGCTAACTTAAACGAATAGACGAGCCATAAAGTTACCTTCCAAAAAAATGTGTGAGATGTGAAGGAACTAACCAAAATGAACTCTTGCTGAAAATAGTAATTAGTACTCCCTCCGGACCGCAATAACTGTCATTTTCCTACGGAATGTTACTGTACACTTTACTTGACTTTTTAATGTTTGCTTTACTGAATGTTACTATTTCAGAAAGTCAATTAATATGGTCCAGAGGGAGTATTATATTAACATTCCCTTTCTAAACTAATCTGACTTTCACTAAAAAAAAATGTTTTTTTGCACTTTCTCTTTAATTTATTAAAATATATATAGTTGATAAGTTTGGAGCACCTAGTTAGTAGATGTAACTTGTAAGTCCTAAGGGGTCAAGTATTTTTTTATTTTATTTTATTTTATAATTTGCATGAATAACTAAATTGTGCATGTGAGATATCGACTTGATCGCTGTAAAATTCAAATATATATCTTAAGTCTTTTCTGATAAGAAGATGTCACAATCAAAGCAAATTTATTTTACCAAAGAAATTTCCTTTTTTTTTTTGTGTGGCTGAAATCAAGCATTATTATTATTATTATTATTATTATTATTATTATTATTATTATTATTATTTCTGAACACGAGCATATTTTAGTTAGAATATTTTTTAAATTTTATTTGGTTATTCGTAATTTACATTGTAAAGATATACTCCCTCCGGTACGAAATAAACGTCGTTCTGGGTGTTTGCACATGGATTAAGAAAATGATTGGTTTATAGAAAACGAGGCAAATTTTGACCAAGCTACCCCTTCCATCCAAGCATAATAACGGAATTACCATGGCCAATCACAATGACAAACGGCTTCAACCGCATGACTTATTGTACTGGGCCACGCATGGCATCGGCTGGGCTGGGTTTGAATCCAAGACGGGCTTGACAGAAACGACGTCGTTTGAAGAACGAATTTAAGTCATCGGCTCCAAATCTTCACTTGCCCGCCATTTCCCAACCAAAAATCCTTCACCTCTTCCCCCCAAATTTTTGGGCAATACTTTTGATACTTTCATTTGAAAGTTGTTAAAATTCCCCCCAAATTTAAAGCATGACTTGTGATTGTATATGGAGTAAGCAATTTTTTAAAAATATTAGTATAACGCTTTTCATCCCTGTCTTTGTTTGCTCTCCCAAACCCTAACCCCTGTTTCGGCGACAGTTCCATATAAACAATAGAGGATGGCGATTTTGACCCTTTCTCTGACCTAGCCCGCAACCCTTCTATATCTCAATATCTGGAAAACATAAGCCAGAGCCACAACAACCAAACGTCTGTAGAGAGACAATGGACGAGTCGGTGGAGCCCCAGAATCCACAGGAGGGAGAGCTAGACGACATTCCAGAATTCAACATCGACACAACGACGCAAAATAGTGATGAAGGTATTTTATCTTTCACAGAAATTTTTAATTTTTTGTGTATGAATAATTAGGGTTCTAATTTTATTTCAATAATTCAGTTAATTTTGTGTGTTGTAGGCCAACATTTTGCCAGGAAAGCGCGGATTGAGTTATCTGGTCATGACAGGGTATTGGCGTATGATTTGTGTTTGCAGAAGAGTAAGAATGGGAAGCTTCTAAAGGGGACAACAAATGAGGTATCTCGAGCCCTCCACATACCGATTCGGACTGTCCAGCGGATATGGAAAAGGGGGAAAGAGTCTGGGAATCACGATGTGTCCCTCAATAGAGTCATGAATTCTGGGAGGAAAAGGGTTCAGATTGATCGAGAGAGGATCCGCGATATTCCTCTCAGGAATAGGTCCACTCAAAGGGATCTCAGCTCTACATTGGGAGTGTCAAGGTGAAGTGTGATATCGATGTTGAAGGGTAGAGAAATCAAGCGGCATTCGAATGCCATAAAACCTATTTTGACAGAGGATAATCGACAACAACAAATTAAGCATTGTCTCTCTATGCTTGATCCAGCCTCAACCCATACTGATCAGATCTTCCAAGATATGACCAATGTGGTGCACATCGACGAGAAGTGGTTCCAAATGACAAAAGAAGACCCAAACTTATTACTTATTGATAGACGAGGATGACCCAGTAAGGAGAATAAAAAACTCTAACTTTTTGCCAAAGATTATGTTTCTAGCAGCTGTAGCTAGGCCTAGGTATGATTGTGATGGTGTTTGCATATTTGATGGGAAAATAGGAATATTTCCTTTAGTGCATGAAGCGTTGACTGCTAGGTCTACTGTAAATAGAGTGGCTGGTACATTGGAACTGAAGGTAATTGAAAATATAGATAGGGAAGTGATTAGGAAATTCATGATTAATATGGTTTTACCTGCAATTAGGGACAAATGGCCTAGAGACTGCATTGAAGATCCAATCATAATCCAACAGGACAATGCCAAAACACACATACTGGCTAATGATTTAGAATTTTGTTTGACAGCTAGGTCATTAGGATTGAATATTAAGCTGCTATTTCAACCACTTAATTCCCCTGATCTTAATGTCCTAGACCTTGGGTTCTTTAGGGCAATACAATCTTTGCAGGAAAAGGAATGTGCTAGGTCTGTGCTCTAATTAGTTGCAACTGTAGATAAGTGTTTTCATGAGTTTTCTCATAGGAAATGTAATTATATATTTCTCACCCTCCAGTCTTGTATGGTAGAAATTCTTAAAATTCTTAGAGGCAACACGTATAAAATCCCTCACATGAGTAAGGATTGTTTGGAAAGGCAAGGACTGCTTCCAGCAAGCCTGTCATGTGACCCTCTAATCATTGAAACAACCAGGGCCAGTCTTCTCCCATAAAATGTAAGTACTCCAACTAAAATACTTTGTTTCTATACTTAAATATTAATGGATTTTGTGTGAGTAAATTTTCATTTCATGCTTCCATGATTGCAGGAGGAGATCACCAAGTACATTTAGTCCACTTTAGGGTTGAATTTTTTGCGGTATATGCAGCTATCGTTGGAGGATATTTTTGTGGATCCACTTTTGTTAGTGCATATGCACCGATCAATATAGATCATTATTTTGGGCAGTAGTTAATGTATAGGTGAACAATTGCTCTGTTGCTGGCAGAATATTTAGCTGTATTGATCATGTAAATTAAATAAGAGTTCAATGCTTATTGGATGTGTGTTTTCAATGTTATCTCTAATTTGTTGATGCTTCATAGAGTTGTTTGTCTGTGCTGGAAATCTCCTACGGATGTTGACTGCTTTATGAGCATCTTGGTGCAGCTTTTCAGTCAAAGAGGCCTTTCCCTATGTTCCTGCATACCATCAGCGTGGTTGCTTAGGTGTTAGGTTAGGTTTGGACTCAGGAGTTATATCTTGGCATGGTAACTGTCACCCCACGTTCCTCCCTCACAATTTGTACATCAATAGGAGTCTAATGTTGGTAACCCCTTCGCTTTCCCAAACTGACAACGCTTCATACCCTTACAACCCTAATGATCCCCTATAAATGTACATCGTCTCCCTTCACACCTTTCAACTGCGCCTCATACTCTGCATCTTCTTCCACACCTCTTTACAGTTTTCTTTACATAGTTGTTTCCTATGTGTGTAGTGTCCACCGCAATGAATCCTGCTGAGAAGCAAGAGATGATCCAATTTATGACTGAGATTGAGGGCCACTTCATTGATGACCGAGCAATGCTTGAGCACAAGGTCTTGCAAACACAAGATGACATCCTCCGACTGAAGGAGAGGGTTGGTACCTTGCGCTTGATGAAGGCTGGGATTTTCGTTACGGGTGATGATGATGAGGAAGTTGTTGAAGCAATTGACTGCAATGGTTGCAGCCAAGCATTGGTGGCTGCCTCACCCACCTGGCTGCAACCATTGCTCATCTTAAGCACAAGAAAGATGTACTGCAGATGGCTCTTAGGGTTGTCAATGCTGCCAGTGGGGAGCTTCACTTGTTTGGGCAGGCTCTGCCTGGGATGCCCAATATTTAAGTGTATGTTGAAATAATTATGTAGTTGTTGCTGTTGAGTGCGTTATGTTTCAATAAATTATGAGTTTCTCTTATGAAAACAATGTTTAAGTTTTTTCAACCAAACCAACATGCTTTGAATACACAATATCCAATAAATTATGAGTTTGATCGTCACTCAAATACAATTTATAATGCCTGAATATATGTGCACAATTGATGTGTACAGTGGTAGTCAGGGTCGAACACAGAGATTGGGAGAGACTGATTCAAGGTCTTGAATTAAAACACAGAACAAAAGCACAAAAATGTAACAAACAATGGGGGGTTTTAGTTGACTATGCAAGTTAGCCAAGAGAGATTTGGAGCTAACAATTCTAACTATGAAAGCAATAATCGGGGCCTCGATAGTGAAACTTGAATCGGGGTCCCGAAAGGTAAAAGATGGAAAATCAATGATCAAGGTTAGAACAATAAGGCAGAGAGACAAGTAAACACAATAAGTCAAATAGAGAGAAAGATCTTAGCAAAGGATATTTTTAGGTTGCATTCGGGGGCTCGATTGTCATCAGCGCAAGGATATTCTATTCATGTGACATAGATATGACATAGGGACCAAATTCCTCGGATATCCCCTACTTTCCTCTTAAGAGAAACTACCCCCCGTTTCCACATATGAGGTAGTCTTGACAGCCCGCAATCCCTCCAGGCATGAGTGCGGGTGGGCAATACTCAGGCTGCCCATGAAGATAAGAAAAGACACATCTAGAGCTGAAGGTCCCTCAGTTTGTCAGGCTCGTGACCCCGCTCTAATCAACTACTCACCCTAGCTAGGCGAGACCATTTCGACACGATTACTCCTAGACTAGGTGCCTATTTGTACCATGCAACTTCCCGACACGTTCCCATCACATGGACGACAACAATTATACAAGAAAATTATCAGTTGATCAAGCCTCTAATTATCTCAAGTGAAAATGAAATTAAAATGATAAGCAATTGAATATGGCAGCAAGAGTATATTAAGCACGTTTAGGCCTCAAATCTATCCTTGCAACCCTTGAATTACCTTTGCTAAGAACTAAGGATTTAGCTACTCATGCTTGAAGAGAAATTAATCATAAACATATAGAACATAATAAGTAAAGAAATAGGTTTAAGGGAAGAAAACTTAATTACTAAAGACCGGAGCAATGCTCCGATTTGCTAGAAAAACGCTTCAAGCCCGGCGGCTAAGGAGAAGAATGCTAACAAGAACTAGAGAGATAAAACTAAGTCTAGAGTATGTGGATTAATTCTAATACACCAAGCCTCCTTTCTTTCTATCCTAGAAGCCCTATTTAACCTAGAAATTACAAGCACAAAATATCTCCTTGCCCAACTAGGGGACAAAATCCATTTAAGGAAAGCCTAGCACAAAGCAAACGTGCTCCTAAAGCACAAAGCTGGTGGCAGAAGTCTGATTTGCCCAGCTTTGGCTGATCGGGAGCAGGCTTTAGCTGACTCGAGGTCTGACATGGAGAGATGGAGATAAACTCTGAAACTTGTGCAGAACTCTCTGAACAGTGTCGGAGGGGACACGTGGAAGCTTCGGCAAGAGGACACGTGGGAATGTCGTTCTTTACCCTTCGAGGTCTCGAATCGAGAATCCTTGTCGGGACCTTGAAGGCTATCTTGGTGTCAGGACCTCTACTTTGGTCTTGAAGCTTGAATCCGCACAAAAATGCTCCTAAAACGTGTGTTTTCGCATAAACTCCATTTTTAGGCCTAGATCTGCAATAGTGATGAAAATAAGAGTATATTAGCAGAATCATGCCTTAAATTAATGGAATAATAGGGGAAAATCATGCATAAATATGCGCTATCAGAGTTCCTCTAACGAAAATAATGTTTAGACATGTATTTAATCTGGCCTCAGTTTCCAATAGGTGTTGCGTTAATCCTTTGGATGCTAGCAACGAGTCAGTGGTAGCCTTTGGTTGCGACTGTCCATTACCATTGCCACACTCTAAACCATTACGTCTCTCATACGTTTCCAACACGTTCAACGCACCGTAAGTGGTGCTTCCACTATAAAAACCCTACAATTCCTAACCCTAAACTTTATTCTCCTCTCAAAGTTTCTATCTTCTACACTTCATACCCCCTTAGATTTCTTTTCTAGCCTGTTAGTCTCACAACCCAGTTACCATGAACCGCGACGAGAAGAGAGAGTTGCCGGCACAAGTGACAGCAGTCAGCGCCAACCTGACCAATGATGTTGGCATTATTGAGCACAAGGTGATGCAGACAGACAACGATATTGAGACTCTGGAGGAGATCATCGACGACATGCAGATACGAAAGGAAGCTGTCAATGCCGATGACTACTAGGTCTTCAATATCGTCGACTCATTCGGTGAGTGCATGCTTCACCTCTCTTGTGTTGTGTCCAAACTTGAGCATAAAGCCACAACCCTGAGGATGGCGTTGGAATCTGTCAACGAGGCAATGACTGAGCTTAATTTCGCTACTAATCGGATTCCTGGAATTCCAACAAATGAGTAGTTGAATTATGTTATCTAGTGTTCTGGTTCTGTCTTCAAGCAATGGTTGATGTTATCTTTTTTTAATGGAAGTAGTTTGTTAAATTGAAAGAGATTCAGTCTTGTGCAACAGAACACTCTCAACAAAGTTCAAGTTCATGCACATCAAACTTGAACCCCAATTTGACAAGAAACTAGAACTAAACAAAAATATGACTCCCAAATTCACATAAATACCATTATGTATGTGTTTAATATTCCCTCAATTCTCACCTTAAGCATGGAAACATCACACTGAAAAGGGTTTCAGTCTTGTGAAACAAGACACTCTCAACAAAGTTCAAGTTCATGCACATCAAACTTGAACCCCAATTTGACAAGAAACTGGAACTAAACAAAAAATAGGACACCTAAATTCACATCAATACCATTATGTTATTTATACTGGTTGTTTACATTCCATGAAAAAGGTCTGCAAACTAAGGCACAAAAACAGGACACTTAATGCGCATGTTGTTTATAGGTAACCAGACAACAATCAACATAATTCCCTGTCTAAGCATTACTATCTAAAAACCAATCCACCCTCAACCAAAACCCCTGTCTTTGCACATTCCAAGCATTCCATTCAACAAATCCAATCCCCACAAATAGAAACCACTGAGATAACCAAAGGAAATTCATTCATTTTTATAAAACAATACATGGAGAGTTAGAAGCTGAACATCATGGGTTGCAAAACTGCCCACCCTAAATTACTAAGCATTCTATGTACAACAAACACCCTAATTCTCAGTAAAAACTAGGGACAAGTATTCGCAGCATTTGAATGAAGCTCTCTTCATAGAAATGGTCATTCTTAGGGGCAAACATACCTCGAATGGGTAACTTATTGAGGTCAAAATCTCTATCCAGATTGACTTTTGTTGCACGCTCATCATCCCCAGTAGCAGGAAGATTCAAATCAGGAAGAATAATTTTTTTTGGAGTGGATTCACCTTGCACACTGGATAGTTATGTCCCATGATGGAAACCCAGAATCCCAGCTTCTTCTCTGGGGAGAGAGCACAGTACTTCATCCGCTTCATGAGCAATCGCGCGTAGTGCATCATCTTCCTCATACGCAGCGGCCATTTCTTCAGCTACGATGTCTTCTTGTTTATCGTAGGTATCTTACACAATGAAATCCATGTCACATACTGAATCCGTCGCTGCCGCCGCCGCGTCGACACCATCCTCAAACCCTAAAACTCTATTTGAATTCGGTACAAATATTTCGCCCGAACCATCAAATTGAATACAGCTGTCTTCCTGTGAATCATCCAAGTAATCAACGCTCTCCATTTGGAAAAGTAGAAGTAGAAAACCCTAATTTTGCTCTGATTTGAAGTGAAATTAACGAATTGAGAGTGGTGCTTACCGAATTGCTGGTGGTATTAATAGGAAAAAATTTGCCGTCCCCCCCCCCGCAAATTTGATTTTCAAACGACACCAACAGGCAACGGTGTGATCGTTGAGCCAAGCCGAAGCCGCGGTTGTCGACACCAAGCGAAGGCAAGGGCATCATTGTCTTCTCCAACGTGGGATGCCAAGAACGACATTTATTTCGGACCTGCTTTTTCAACCCAAAACAACATTTAAAACGGACCAGAGGGAGTACTAATTAGTTGAATTACAATATAAGGGCAGTTAAAAACTTAGAACTCAATTCCGAGGAAAAAAGGAGAAATCTCTACACTATAAAGAACGACATGTCGCCTAAAGGGAATGGTTGGGCCATAATCATCTCGATGAAAATCCCATATGGAACATTCTGACTTGACCCACCATCACCATCTTTCCTTTCGGATGTTTTTGAATTCATAATCTATATCTTAAAAGATAAACATGCACTGACCAATCACGAGCTTTTTCTATTTTAACATCTGTGTATTGGTAGAAAACTGGAAGAAGGAAATTAAAATACATAAATACATACGTATAGAATGGGTGCATACACGGCTGTGTAATAAAAGTGAGTAGTAATTGACACTCTGTCCCCACTGAAACCACAGATTCTGGTGGAACATGTCCTAAACAAAATCTAATAGTCTCCCTCTGTTTCACTTGTTAGCGGCACGTGCACGCATTTCACACCTCACTCTCCTGTCTTCATCTTCTTTCCCTTTTTATTATTTATTTAATTAATCAAACACCCCACCAAAACAAAATATCTCAAAATCACGCCAAAAAAAGAAGAAAACTCCTAATGTAACACAAATCCCTAGAAAACCCAAATTTACCAATCGGATCGTTCATTTTCTCAACGTGTACGGCCCATACCATTTTTTTTACATACACGTCGTTTGCCAGTGTAGATAAAACGAAAACGTAAAACCCCCAACCAAACCAAACCAAACCCCTCTTTACAGAAGAAATCCATCTTCCTTTTGATTTATTTTTTTCATTTATATTGTAGTAATTATTATTTCTTCCTTGATAACCCACTGCACACCCGATAGAATCATTGATTCCTCCCTAATTGACGTTTCTCTTTCCTAAGTTTATCGGACGTGAGTTATCGTGGTTTGTGTCCGTCCC
The DNA here is from genome assembly GCA_963691705.1 of Viola odorata. Classification (NCBI taxonomy): domain Eukaryota; kingdom Viridiplantae; phylum Streptophyta; class Magnoliopsida; order Malpighiales; family Violaceae; genus Viola; species Viola odorata. The sequence goes on along the minus strand of OY829544.1, from coordinate 17,461,543 downwards.
TGATCTGTGAAATCTGAGATCTTCTTGGCTTTTGAAGGTTTGTGCTTTTTGCCCTAATCTTGTTCGTTTCTTGATGCGTAATTGATGATTTATTATTGAATTGAATTTGGATTTGATTTGTGTATTGTTGTTTAACGCTTGTTGAGAGGGGTTCGATGTAAAGTTGTTTGCTTGTTGTGATTTCAGGAGCGATATAACGGATGCGTGATTGATGTGAGTGTTGGGTGTTCATCGGAGTCGGGTGGATTTGATTTGATGAGGAGGAAAAGGAAAGGGAGTGAACCTGATGGGAGTGACAAAGTGCAAGATAAGGAGGTTAGGCCGCCCCCTGATGCCAAATCTCTGAATCTTAGGTCTCATCACTCGCTAGAGGGTTATAATAGGATAAGGAAGAGGTGTAAAGAGGATGACGGTAGTGAACCAGTTAGTTCGTTCAAAAGTAGGCTTGCGGGTGTGGCTACTGCTCCTCCTTGCGGCGCGTCCTCATCATTGGTGCTTCCCGGGAGAGGGCTTAAGAGGAAGATCGGGTGTATTGATGTTGCGACTCAGATTGGTAGGAAGAACAAGATCGAGGATGACTATGTTTCCGGTGCTACAATTGGGCGTGGTAAATTTGGGTCGGTTTGGTTGTGTAGGGATAAGGTAAGTGGAGTTGAGTTTGCATGTAAAACTTTGAAGAAAGGGGAAGAGACTGTGCATAGGGAGGTAGAGATAATGCAGCATTTGTCTGGTCATCCTGGGGTTGTGACATTGCATGCTGTGTATGAGGAGTCAGAGTGTTTTCATCTTGTGATGGAATTGTGCTCCAAAGGACGTTTGATTGACCAGATGACAGAGGAGGGTCAGTACTCAGAACACCGCGCTGCTAATATTTTCAAGGATGTGATGCTAGTTACTAAGTACTGTCATGAGATGGGGGTTGTGCACAGAGATATAAAGCCAGAAAACATACTCCTTGCGAGCTCAGGCAAGATAAAACTTGCAGATTTTGGCCTGGCCATGAGAATTTCAAATGGTGAGTGTTCTTACCCTCTTGGTTTATTCTGGTTACTACCGATGCTTATTTCAATTTGTTTCTCAGTGTTGGCAACTGACCAGACATTTTTTTTATCCCAATTAAAGTTAAAATGAAACACTTTGATATGTATGTCCAGGGAGTCGACCAAACATAATGCCAAAGTACACCTACCACCGATGATGCAGAAGGGAGGGGTACATGGTGTCTTAAGTTTGGTTTTGTTGGTGGGAAAAACAGTCTGTCTTTACAGTGCGTTGTTAGGAAATCAGTACGGTGAAGTTTTTTGCTTTTTGCTTAAGTGGTGGTGTCTTTCTCTCATCTTTCCTATTTTTATTTTTTTTAAAGAGATTTTTATAATTGTATGCACGTAGATCCTTTTATGGATTGGTGGTGTTTAGGGTTTCATATTACAATGGCGTGTTTTGGTATAATAACTGAATAATTTTAAGCTAGGATATTTGTCCTCCCTTCCAATTTGTTATCCAAATTGAAGTCTTCTTTGATGCAAAAATATTCCACAATGCAGGTCAAACACTCTCTGGTTTGGCTGGAAGTCCGGCTTATGTTGCCCCTGAAGTTCTGTTAGGAAATTACTCCGAGAAGGTTGATATATGGAGTGCTGGTGTCCTACTGCATGCACTCTTGGTTGGTGGTCTTCCATTTCAAGGAGACTCCTTAGAAGCTGTTTTTGAGGCAATCAAGACTGTGAAGCTTGATTTCCACACAGGAATATGGGAGTCAGTATCTAAACCTGCTCGTGATCTAGTTGGAAGAATGCTGACCAGGGACGTTTCTGCAAGGATATCTGCTGAAGAAGTACTGAGTAAGCTTCTAATACAAAACGAAGAAAACCAGCCTATGGATGTTTGGTTGCATTTTCTAATTGACTTTCCTTTTACAGCATGAGAAAGTCCTGTTGAGTTTTACACATCATTGTTGGGTCGTAATGCTGGGGCAAATTCTTTTTTTTTTTTTTAATGCTACTCAAGCTAGTGAATTGGCAGTTTCTGAGTAGCTGCCGGATGGCCCAAAACAGAATCCTCTTCAATGGTCAGGCATTGGTCTTTATGGGGACTGCCTATGTATATAGTTGCATAGTCAGCACCTTGAAGGCAACATCCTTGGTAGCCTTCTGATTGCACTTCGTCAATGGTGTCTCGCTCTAGGAAACAGATCCCTTTAAGAATACACAATAGCTGGACTAGATCATTTGGGAATTATGCAAATGCCTTTGGCGTGCCTAATGCCATGTTTTTGTTGTTTTGAATTACTAAGGGCTTTATTTTGACGCTAGGTTTTTTATCTGCCTAATGTGTTTTGTCACAAAAGGTACAGCCCTGAGAAGTCCCCTCATACATGACCTGAATTGTTACCGTACGTTTTCCATTCGTTTGCAAAATGTTCTATAGTGTACCTGTGACATCTTTATTTGTACTTTTTGTGCATACTCCACATGTTTATTACACACACAACAGAATTGGCTTGCCAATTACCCACCCATGAAGTAGCAGTTAAATCGCTTTACAATGTGCCAAATTCTTGTTGACTCTTTTTTACAGTTGCTTCTAGGGTAGCTAGCTTGGATCCATCTTTTATCCTTTTGGACTCTTTTGTAAGTTTACTGACTGGTTTCTCCTGCCATAGTAATTTTTGAGTTGGTGTTTTATTGCAGGGCATCCGTGGATTTTGTTCTACACTGAACGCACACTGAAAACTTTGTCCATCAAATCAAAATTAAAAAATGGTACTGGAGTAACTTCCTCCCAATCTGCAAGTGTACGCCTATTAGAGTTGAATGGAACCGAGATTAGCCGTGGTTCTCTCCATGGGGATTCAAATCAGCATTCATCATCTGATAGTCTGAGCTGCAAATCCGAAGAGCAGGATGAATGCGGTTTGGTGGATGCGCTTGCTGTGGCAATTTCCCATGTGAAGATTTCAGAGCCTAAGAGGAGCAGACTGTGTGGACCGACAGGCCCGATAGAGCAGCAGTGTTCATCTAACTTGACTGCTAACAACCTCTGTAGAGCATTTTGATCCGGTCAACAAACTGACACAGCTAACATGATGATTAAGTTGGGGATTTCAAGAAGTAGCACTCCCGGTGAGCGAAGATGGTCAAAGAGCAACACAACTTGTAAATATAGCATCCTTGATTTCCGATGAACTTGACTGCAATGCTTTTTAGTGTTATTGTTAATAAGTCTAATCCAATAATGTCCCAGGTCTGGCGAACTGAGAAAATTCATGTATAGACCCTGTAAATAGAATGTTTAAGCAATCAATTTTGATTTATTTTTTCAGCAGTGGCCTAAAAGTGGGTGATTCAGTGTTTGGGCTTGAATGCCAGATTTCTTGTTCATGGAATCCATGCCACTAACTTTTCTGCACTCTTTAATTCCCCGCTGCTACCGTCAAGAGCGGATCTTGATGCAACAATCCCCATAAACAACTCCTTTCTACACCTCCACAGTTTTCAAACAAAAACAGAACATGCAAAGTTTAAAGCACTTCAAAATCCGTGCGATTCTTTTTTATATCCGTAGCCGTTGATTATTTGCTGAAATTTAAAAATTGAAAAAGTTCGATTTCGAGTTCACTCTCCACCACGGTTTGACAAACTAAATATTAAACTCAGAACAAGCATAGGGTGTTGAGAAAATCGGTCGTAAATTAAGGCCCCCTGCCTCCTCCTGCTATTACACTAATAACTTCCAATCTAGATACTCTCGTTTCCCGTTGACTAATTTATGATTTAGAATGCGATCATGACAAATCTTCATATTAATAATAACTCCAATGTCATTCCCTTTGGAAGTTAAGTATGAGAGTTTACCAAAACCAGGATTTAATAACTTGAAGTAGGTGAGCTATGGATGAAGAAAAGGGTGTTAAGGCGTTTACCAAAAAGAGGAGTGCTTATCACTCCACAACAACAATCATCACATACACATCCATCTTTCTGCTGCTCCTAACTCCACTGTTTTTCCATCTACAGGCTTCCCCTTTCTATTTCTTCACCTCATCCGCTTCCGCCTCGAGGGATTTCCTCCAAAAATGGAAAGGAATCGCACTCGATGCCACAGCCAATGTTCCTGCTGTCTCGAAGCTTCGAGACTCGGTCACTTTCCTCCCCCTCAAAGATCTCAGGTTTGCTCAAACTCCAATGGATGACAACACCTGGTTTATGAGCTCTTTCAATGACACACATGAGGAGAATGAAGCTGAATACATCTTATTCCCTTCCCGAGAATCGAAAAGCCGGATTCTTTGCATCAAAGGGCGTGATATACGAGACGGGACCAAGAACTCCTATGCTTTAGCTTGGCCTGAAGCAATACCACACTCTGTCACATTCCTGAAAGGTTTGACCTTTGTATCAGATACTTACTATGATTACACAAATTTGTGGCATGGATTGTCTGCTATGGCCCCTTTTGTCGGTTGGTCTATGAAGAACGAGTGTGTGAAGCCAGAAAGATGGGTACTTTTCCATTGGGGAGAGCTGAGACTTAAAATGGGATCATGGGTACAAAAAGTCATGGAAGCTAACTTTGGAAAAGTTAAGGTAGAAGGATTTGAAGCAGGAGATGGGACTTATTGTTTCGAGAAGGCGGTCGTGATGAGACATAATGAGGGGAGCATGGGGAAGGATAATAAGCTACGGGTTTTTGATCTGTTGAGATGTCAAGCCAGGAAATTTTGTGGGATAGAACCAGCAGGTAAAGGAAAAGAGGTAAATCTAAAAGGAGAACCAGTTATACGGCTGACATTACTCATGAGGAAAGGTTCAAGATCATTCAAGAATGCTACAGCTGTTATGAAAGTTTTCGAAGAGGAGTGCGCTAAGGTTGAAGGCTGCGCGCTAAAGGTAGCTCAATCGGAGGACCTAACCTTCTGCGACCAGGTTTGTGGCCATCATCATCTTATTTACCTCTCTTGTTTCGTTCTTCGTTCTTTCTTACACAGAAATATTGATGCAATAGTTGCATTCTATTGTGTTCATGATCCAGGTAAGAGTGATGACGAACACGGATGTAGTTGCCTCCCCACATGGAGCTCAATTGACAAATATGCTCTTCATGGACAGAGGCAGTAGTGTGATGGAGTTCTTCCCCAAAGGTTGGTTGGAGCTAGCGGGTCCAGGCATGAACCACCGTGGAGCGTGGTGGGACCCACTTGGCGAGAAGGAATGCCCGAAACCTGATAACACTTTTGAGTGCTTCCTTTTCTATAAAGATGGTAAGGTCGGTCATAACGAAACCCATCTCGCAGAATGGTCAAGGACTGTTCTCAATCAAGTTAGAAAGAGCAAGCTACAAACTTCAACGGCTAGTTTCATCCCCACACTGCAGGCTAATGCTGCCTGCAAATGCTAGTTTAGTTCTTTTCGATTTTGATTTTGCAACCATATAGCGAACAATTGGACTAGAGAGGAAACTTAAATGGATGGAATAAATGCTTTGTTTATACTTCAGAAATCAGAAAAGCACACAGTTACGTTCTCTTTGCTACACATGATCTAGCATTTCAACTTCGATTCTTGCTGAAGCCAATTTTAAAGATGTCATTAGACTACCAACATTACAGGAAGATTGTACAACGAAAACTATATTTCAACTCCAGATCCACGCAAGTAATGGTCTTCGACCCACCAACAGCTTCTTCGATGCCTAGGAGAGACCTCATCTTCTGGATGCTTTGGACCACAGGTAAACCACCAAGAAACAAAATAGCGCAAAAAGAACCACATGGACAATATGGTTCCCGCCATTCTTGATGATGCTCTGGTTCAACTTCCTAATGTTGTTCTTCACAACTGCTTGAGCTTTGATCACAGTCATTTGCTGTTACATAATTAAATCAAGGTCTCAGAAGCCAGTTGTCAATTATTAAATAGGATATAAATGCTAAAAAGTATGTTCGTCCCAACCCACGAGCAAAATACTGTGTACTTCAACAATATGCCAAACTTTCGATAGTCAAATCAATTAAATGTAGCTAAAGTTACTCAAATTTAACTAGTGAAGTAACAAGGTTGTTTGGCACATCTCATAAACTGGTTGGGAACCAAAAATACTGATATGAAATCTCATTTGTGTATCACCCTAATCTTTTCTGAAGAAATAGCTATATTTAAATAGAGTGCGGTGATTAGCGAATGTCACCACAAATAGATCTGCGAGACCACCTGCCACAACATTTTCCAGGCGATCACATGATAAAAAACTTCCAAGTTCAAAATAGTAAACCAGAATAAATATTTTCTTTCCCATCTGTTTCCTACATACCCATTGTTCTCTACATGGTAGATTTAGCAACATTTACTTCCAATATTTGTACAACCACTACATGAACTAGCACATGAGATGCAACTATATTCCTGAAGTCTGTTTGATCCGTCTTTTCTATGCAAAACATAACTTAGAGACTAGGGGCATGTATGCTAATCTGCATTTCATAATGTCTAGCCCTATAAGAACAGTTTACCGAACAAAATCTACAAACTGTAGTCTGTAGAAGATCAAATGTATCAACATGAAATTTCTTCTTATACAAACATTCGAGCCTCGCTTTATCAGTTCCTCTTACATGAAAACTAAACATTCCATTAAGAAAGTAATTGAAGAGCACTAAAAGTATAGCAGGTTTAGCATCAACAATTTATTTTAATTATCCTCTCATCAATAAATTAATTTTTAGAATGGCCGCATATCCACAGTAGCCTTTTCATTTTAACACTATTATGCGTCATCTAAGAAGTTCTGAACCGAACTTCACCTACACTCTTACCGTCGCAAATCAGTCATGCATCATTCCAAAATTAAGAACTTGAGGTCTAAACGCAATGATTCAGATACACTCAAAATTCTAGCAAACCAGAAGAGTGCAATTGCAAACTCAAGTCAGCAAAGAGTGTGCAGATTCCGTACCAGCTGATCCAAGAAATCCTTCTGAAATTTGGCTTCTGTTCCTATCTCTTGAGCCACCTGCACCAAGACCCAAATAAGAGCTAGAGGAACATGAAAAGTAGAAGAACTTTAAAAAGACAGAATTTATCAACAAAATGGAAAACGATGTGCCAAAGTTAAGTTTAAGAGGGTATGAATTATCTGTAATATCTATAACACAGCAAATGAAGCTCATAACACAACATTCTCTATTTTTTTCCTTACCATTCATAACATACATTTATCAAATTCAGCATGACACATGGAAATCATCTCTGCTACAAAACCACCATTTGCACATTTTTCACTCCTACTTCAATCTCCCAAGGAATCAACTAAAACAGAAACCAATCTTTGTATCCATTCCAATGTGAAACTGTCATTTCATTGAGTAACTTGAGGATAGCATATAACATAAACTGTTCTACTACATTTGAAACATGAAAATGGGACACATTGGTAATTTGTCAGCATGAGTAATTCAGTTCGCAGACGCCATTAGCTCAAATGGTAAGGGACAAAGCAAAAACTTAATTTCAGCCCCGAAATAAGGATGTAAAGAAATAATTAACGTTGATGGTGCCAAAAAGCAATCCAACGTCCAGGTTTAACTATAATCGAGAAAACATTGCCTACGAGAAAAAAACAAAAACCCAGAAAGTTTCATGTGGTTTAACAATAATTCCTCATACATAACCATTGAAATAAAGGGGAAAAGAAAAGAAATAAACGTAGAAGAAGCTTACATTTCTCAATTGTTTGACTTGGCCACGAAGCCCCATGATCTCATCATCAAAGTCCGCATGCATCGGGTCAATGCGCAACTGTATCTCCCCATCGGAGCTTGCAGCCGTGCGAGTACTAAGCCCATCTCTGCATATTTTCATAAGATCACACGATTAAATTTAACGAAATCATTATTGTTAATTACTAAACCCTAGGATTGCAGATCAAAAGCAAGGGAAAAAACAATACTGTGATCTGTAAGGAGCGGCGCCGCCGAACAAGGAAGAACCACCTCCGGCTCCTCTGCTCGAACTAGCCGCCATTCGAGATTTTTGAATTCTCTTTTTTTAGGAGATTTGAATTGAAAAAGACTACAGAATAATTTGTTAGGGATTGCTTGAAGGGTCTTCTGGAAATTGCTCTCTTTTTCTTGTCATGAAATAAAAATTAAAAATTTATAGTGAAAGGTTAGATTTTACGTGGCGGAAAATCATTGGCTTGGCATACGTAGTTTAAAATCGGTGCCTTCCAACTTATTACCCGCGAAGCTACCGGAAACAAGCCACAAGCAGTGTAGTGGGGAAATTTAATTCTCGTCCTCTTAACTATAATTAAAATATAAAGACACCCTCTAAACTAAATCTTTATTGATTTGGCCTCCAAAACTAATTATTTGATACCATCGACATTTGTTATTAGGATTTTTCCATTAGCCAAATGATTATATTGAGATCATGGTATCATACACGAGTTTTGTTTTATAATTAATAAAAAAAATATGAATTTTCATACATCATTAACAACATAAAAACGTAAATAATTATTGAGTACATATGACTATTATCATACAAATATCCTTAATATAAAGTGTTGATTGCCTAAAATAATTAGTTAGAGTGCAAATCAATAGAAAATTAGTTTGATGTTTGCATTTCATGTGTAGTTGGAGGAGTGAGGCTAAAATCAATTCTTTTTCTCAAAACTTGTAAAAGGGAACTACAAATGGGAGAAATTCTGTTCGTAGTGAATACCACAGTCTAATGTCGGTAATTGCTTAGGAGGGTCCGAATCTGACTAGAGGTTGGTGGAAATATCTATGGGGGTTAACTATCCCTCCAAAATTTAAAAACTTCATGTGGAGGTTAGGTAATGACTCTCTCCCGACCAGAATAAACCTGAGGAGGAGAGGATTAATAATGGATCCGGTGTGCCTATTTTATAACAAGGAGGTTGAGTCGGCTTCACACTTGTTGTTGTCTTGTCCTTTTGCGATCGAGGTATGGACGAAGTTTGACTTTTGGGATAGAGTTTCGGAGCTTTAAGGAGAAAATTGGGTTGAATGGCTAGGAGCGACCAGGGCGTTTCTGGATGAACCGAATCTCGAAAAACTGATTTCAATCCTATGGTCTCTATGGACGTTGAGGAACAACAGGATTTTCTGCTAACACGAAGAATCAATCCAGGAGGTAGTTATTAGGGGTGGGCAGCTAGTGTCAGATTTTAAGGAGGCCTGGCGTCCGCAACAGAGGTCCTCTCTCCCCATAACTCCTATCAGCCAACCCATCGATCCGAAGTGGAAGCCTCCCCCGAGAGGGGTGGTAAAGGCTAACATAGATGCAACCATTGGGAACTCGGGGATTGGCCTGGGATTCATAGCTCGAGAATAGAGGGGTGGGCTGATTTTCTCAGGGACTATTTTCCTCCCTCACAGGACAGATGCGCCAACAACGGAGGCTCTAGCGCTGCGAGACGCCATTACGCAGGCCAGGCAATAGGGGTGTGAAATGATCATCCTTGAATCGGACTACCTACAAAATATCTTGGTTCTGACCAACGGAAAATTTCCTTTAAACTATACGGGTTTAGTGTTGGAGGAGGTGGCATGGCTAGCGTCTACGTTTCACAGCTGCTCTTTTACGCACACAAAAAGGACCACGGATGTCTCAGCACATGAATTAAACCAAATGGCTTTGATTTCCGGTTTAGGAAATGTTTGAGTAGGGGAATACCCCGAGGCGATCGCGCCTTTTGTACTTACAGACGTGAATTAATCATATTCACTATTTTCTTTATAAAAAAAACACATGTCATCATGATTTCAAGAGTAAAATGTAAAGGAGAAAATAAGAAAAAGAAGAAAGTATTTAATTTGGTTTGGTTTTATGATCGTAGGAAAATATACGCAAGGCCTGTTCTATATGGGCTAGAGCTTATTATTCCGGCCCAATGGAGGAATTACCACAACCCAACTAAATTACAAACACAAGGCCCAGGAACGAAGCCCGAACCATGGTTAGCAAGTAGCAACACCATCTCAAAGCGCTTACGCTCGCTTACGGCTTACTCGTTAGTAAGAGACTTCCTGTTGACTTTCTGCTTTTTCATTCAATTTCACATTGCTCTACTTTTTTTCCAATAATAAACACGTGGGTCAAACCCCGACGGGTCTCTCTTTTCTTTAAAAAAAGATTTTATAACAGTAGGGTGTACCTGGTCACATCACAACCCTTTATTGTCAGACCTCACTCACATGCTCCGCCGTCGATCAAGCTGACTTTCTAGGACCGCGATTTGGTAACATGGTTAGGCGCTTATTTAATTACTTCTTGTCCGTCCATTCACATTCCCCACACGGCTCTCACCACTCATCATCGCCTACAAAAATCAGTCCTGCCTCCGCAGATTCAGGATTTTGTATCCAAACAGAAAAAGAAGAAAAGAAAACGAAAAAAATCCAACAGACAAAAACCGGTACAAAAACAAAGATATGGGAAAAAAGATGGAGATTTCAAGAAAACCCAGGTTTCTCTGCCTCCATGGGTTTAGGACAAGCGGAGAAATCCTCAAGACACAGCTCCAGAAATGGCCTGAATCAGTGCATCAAAAGATCGATCTTGTGTTCTTAGATGGGCCTTATCCGGCCCAAGGGAAATCTGATGTTGAAGGGATTTTTGATCCTCCTTACTATGAGTGGTTCCAGTTCAACAAGGTCCGTACTCTTTACTTTTTCCTCCTCCTATGCTGCATAATATTGGCATTTTCTTTTTGTTTTACCCATTTGAGAGCTAGAAATGAATACAAATTGGTGGGTTTGGTTCCTTTTTTTTGGGTGTAATTTCAGGAATTTACAGACTACCAGAACTTTGATGAGTGTCTTGCTTATATCGAGGATTTCATGATCAAGAATGGTCCGTTTGATGGTCTCCTTGGTTTCTCACAGGTATGTTGTTGCAAATTGCTGTCTTATATATGTATGATTCTACCGAGTTGTGTTCATGTGATGTGCGGAATTGATTCTCGTCCAGTGACATGTGCACCCTTAATTTAGGTTTCAGGTTCGAGTTAAGGGATTAGAGAAAATAATGTTACGAGAGTTATCATTTTAATGTCCGATCATACTTGAACATGATTAGTTTTCGATCATACTTGAATATGATTAGTCTCTTAACCATGATGATGATGCACTTGCAGGGAGCAATATTGTCGGGTGGGCTGCCTGGTTTGCAAGCAAAGGTGCTTGAAGTTTCTCAATTTTCATAACCATTAAGGACAAAATGCAATTTCGATACAGCAGAAGTGTGACTAATATGGAACTTTTTTTGGTGTTCTTGTGTTGTGTTTGGTGCAGGCTGTGGCTCTAACAAAAGTACCAAAAATAAAGTATCTGATAATAGTTGGTGGTGCCATGTTCAAGTCACCATCTGTGGCTGAGAAAGCCTATGCTTCTCCTATCCAATGCCCCTCCCTCCACTTTTTAGGTATACATCTCCATTTTCAAACCCTTACTCCCAAACGCACTGTACTGTACGTAAGCATTTATATGGGTCAAAAAAGAGTAAAGATGTTCGTACTAAGAGTGGCTCTCCGATTCGTTTTGCAGGGGAGACGGATTTCCTAAGACCGTATGGGATGGAACTCATAAAGGCATGTGTGGATCCAGTTGTGGTTGAACATCCAAAGGGCCATACCATTCCTAGACTTGGTAATTTAATCAAGTTTTTAATTACTACTCCCTCCGGTCCGAAATGTATGACGTTTTAGTATTTGTTTTTACTGTTCCGAAACGTATCTTAAGATGGCCGGAACAGTTACTATTTGAGACAATTTTGCCCCGAACTTTTTCTCGGAAGTACGTTAAGGATTAACGTATGTTCGGAAAAAAGTATGAAATTTTTTGGGGTCAAATAGTGCCTCATCCGGCCTCCTCGATATGCGTTCCCTACTGAATATTGGGATGCGAGGAAGTTATACATTTCGGATCAGAGAGTATGATAATAATTATCTGCCTTTGTATTAATAATGAATTGCTGTTGATTGATGAGATATTTTCTCACTATTTTTTGCAGATGAAAAGGGTTTGAAGAGTGCTTTGGGTTTCATTGAAAGGATTCAGACTATGTTGCCTCATCAAGAACAAGAAGCTACTGCTTATATATAGATTAGGATGGATAACTAATCAGTGATCATGTAATTTTACTGTCATGTATTTGCCAATTCTTTTCCAGAACAGTATTGGATCCAATCCATATTGATACTGTGCTTTGAGTTTACGAGTTAAAGCAATTTTCTTGGCCATTCCAAGTTTTTTCTGTTTCATTTTGCTAGGAAAACAACGCTGAACAAATAGCTCAGGAATTTATATTTCATAACTCAATGGAGCTTCTAAGTTCTAACCAATTCTAACATCAACATTTATCAAATAAAAACAACAATGTATAACCTCCTAAATAAAAAGAATTGATTTCCTCCGTACTCCCTCCGGTTCATTACAATAGTCATTTTAACTTTTGTTTTTACTGTTTCGGCACGTATCTTAAAACGGCCGGCATACTCACTATTTGAGACAAATTTGCTCCTAATTTTTTTTGGGAAGTATGTTAAGGATTAATGTACGTTCAAAAAAAAAATCGGATTTTTTTAGGGTCAAATAGTGTCTCATCCGATCCGACTTCCTCGATATGCATTCTCTACATTAGAAACCAGAGGGAGTAGTAAGTAGTAACAGCATGTTTGGAAGAATTCTACTCGAATTAGTACATTTCCTTTCCTTCTCTCCCTTCCAAACTTAATCGTGGAATCTTATTTACCACAGAACAGGCGCGTGTAATCAACATCCCATAAACCGGTGAACATAGGAACTGGAAAAAGAAAAAAGAAAAAAGAAGAAGGATGCGGTAAACGACGATGATACGTATCAGCAGCCGCAGAGCAATGTCATGCTTGTTCCTAACTCAATTATTTCCGCTTGCGTCTCTCAATAACACCTCCGCAATCATCAAACCCCGTCACTCTCTCCTCCTCTCCTCCGCCGTAACCAACTCGGTAAGCCCATCCTCTCTCTACCTCCCATCGCTTACCACCGCCGTAGCTAACTAACTAACCGTCTCTCGCTATAATCGCTGTTTCGGTAGGTGTTGTTTGGTTCGATCGGGCTCCCTGAGTTTTGTCCAGCTTCTACTACTCGGTCGTTTGCTGTGACATCCAGTGGAGAAGGGACCACGGTAAGCATGCAAGGGTCGCAAGTTGCAGAGTCCATCTCCTACCTCAACCAGAAAGATGCTGCAGAAATTGACGAGATCCTCATGGGACCCCTCGGCTTTAGCGTCGACCAGTTGATGGTCAGTGTTAGGTCTATTTAACCATTTCACTCCTCCTCGTTACACATTTAATTACCAATCAGTTCCATGGTGACCGTTTTTTTTCTTTTGCTGCTTTCCCGCTAGGAATTAGCTGGCTTAAGTGTTGCTGCTTCCATAGCCGAGGTAACTGAAATGCAAATATGAAGTTGTTTAATCAGATAGTTTGATGTAATTGCGTGAGCATAGGGAGATGTTATTTTGATTTAGTTAAGGACCATATGCTTTGCAGGTGTATAAGCCGAGTGAGTTTAGTCGTGTGCTTGCAATTTGTGGTCCGGGAAACAATGGTGGGGATGGACTGGTTGCCGCTCGTCATTTATTTCATTTTGGATACAAACCATTTGTTTGTTATCCAAAGCGTACCCCTAAACCACTTTACAGTGGTTTGGTTACTCAGGTATGATATGTTGCATAGGTTGGAGGGCTATCATCAGTTTTTGAAGATATATTTGGTCTATTGGATGGCGTGTATTATACTTGTACTCTTGGGATGTGTTTTGATGTTTTTTTGTATGTTTCTCTAGTTGGAGTCATTGGCCGTTCCTTTCTTGTTGGTGGAAGATCTGTCCACTGATTTGTGGAAGGACTTTGACATTGTAGTGGATGCAATGTTTGGCTTCTCATTCCATGGTAATTAGGTGTCCTATTGGCTTCATTTGATTCACAATTATGTTGAAAGTAGTGATGGTGATATTTCTGTGTTTTGCCCTGTCTCTTTTTAACTGCAGTTGTTATCTGATTTAAACTGTCAAATGGTTTCAGGTGCCCCAAGACCACCATTTGATGATCTAATCCATAAACTAATTTGCTTGCACAACTTTGATCAAAATCTTCAAAGAAAACCAGTTATTGTTTCTGTAGATATCCCGTCTGGATGGCACGTGGAGGAAGGAGATGTTGGTGGTGAAGGAATTAAACCTGACATGCTGGTACGCTATAAGGGATCCTTAGTTACCTCTTTCCTTGGTCATACTAATATTATGAACAGTTGTAATTGATTTCTGCAGAAAAATCCAATGAGTATATATGCACTTTGTTATTTACTTGTTTAAGTTAATTATTAATGCAACTTTAGTATTTCCTAGGTGTCTTTAACTGCTCCAAAGTTGTGTGCAAAGAAATTTTCTTGTCCACACCACTTTCTAGGTGGTAGATTTATTCCACCATCGATTGTGGATAGATATAAGCTACATCTTCCACCTTATCCTGGCACTTCAATGTGTGTTCGAATTGGAAAGCCTCATCAGATTGATATATCAGCTCTTAGAGAGAACTACATTTCTCCAGAATTCCTTGAGGAGCAGGTGGCAGCTGACCCTATTGATCAGGTCTTATTCTTTTTGTGTCTGTGTGCATTACTCACAATCATTAGAACTTCATCATTACTTATCATCATCCTGCCATTTCTGCCTTGCAGTTCAGGAAATGGTTTGATGATGCAGTGGCTGCTGCACTAAAGGAGCCAAATGCTATGTGCTTGTCAACTGTGGGCAATGATGGAAAGCCGTAAGTTTTCTTCTTTTGTTGTTCATTGCTAATAATCCGTGGTGTAACTTTCTTCCAACTGGTACCATGGCGTATTGACATGAATTCACCACGAACTGTGAAAACTGTCTTTAATTAGGACTCAGATTTTTGCTGATACAGTACCAGAATAGGATTTTTGCTGTTGTTAAAGTCAGATTTTGAGATGTTATTTTCAAACCTCTAGTTCTAATGGATGTTTTTGTTGAGTGTTTTGAATCAAAAAGCAGCAAGCAATCAAACCAGATATGTTATCCTCATTCCTGAACTATAATTTGCAGTCATAAATGTATAATGATACAATTAAAGGTGCAGCAGCGCGAAATATAATAGCTCTCAGTAACTTCAGTTGAATGCTTTTTTGTAATCATTGAAATGCATTTTTGTAATCATTTTATGGCTTTTGAGTTCTCTTCTTGCACATGGAACTTAATGGCATAATTATTCAATATAAATAATGTTACTTTGTGCTACAGCTCATCGCGGATGGTATTGTTAAAAGGAGTCGATAAGGATGCGTTTGTCTGGTTAGTACTCTTCCGCTACCACCTAGGTAGTAATTGGATTGAAAATTCTTTCAGTGACGAATGGATTATTTCTTTTATTTTTCTTGCTTTCAGGTACACCAATTATGAAAGCCGAAAGGCTCATGAATTATCTGAAAATCCTCGTGCATCACTCCTTTTCTACTGGGATGGTCTAAATAGACAGGTACTGATTCCTTACTGGTTTGATATTTGCATAGACTTGTCCCAGGTTAGGGCTTCCTGGAGCATTCTTTAGGCAGAAGGACCGATGGGAGGATTTTTAACTATTTCATTTTCTTCTGTATTCTTAACTCCTCTGAATTTTCTGGTATAACTATGGGACAGAATGTCTGCCTCGTATTTACATAATAACTTTGGCAGTAAATACTGGCTTTAATTGATTACTGGAGATTGCTTATTGGACTAAACTTTGCCCTACTCTAGACAAGGGGTAGATGTCTGTTGAGACGGTTCCTTCTCTAGTTTTATTTCTGGCCTGATGCCTGCATCATGCATAGTATATGTACAGACTGTAGCATGCATCATATAGGTCCTTGAGGTATCGTTTTACATGAATCACGTGCACTTTTGCCTTATAGAGCTTTGTAAGGAGTTGGATCTGTGCCTTATAGATGAGCATGCGTTAGTGATGTCTTACTCCAGCTAGAATAGTTCTGGATGCTTAAACTTTAAATTGATTATATATTCAACCTTAAAGGTCGGATGATGATCCTGGGTACAAGAGATTATTGTACTAGTTGCACTTAAGGAAGATCAGGAATTGCTGAGGACTTGGAATTCTCAAATTGTTTGACCCTGAGAAGCACAACTCTACTGCTAAACATTTGCAATTACTTCAGTTTTCTCTGAGCTGCCAACTTCTCATATAACACCACAGTCTCATTATTATGCGAAGAACTTTTACTAACCTGGATGAAGAAAATGTGGCTTTGCTAAGATTGCTGGGAAAGAGAGGAGAGGAGAAAATATTCACCTACTATTGCGAGTTCATATTACATGGCATCTAACGGACAGGTGGTTGGTTGGTATGAGTGGCCTTGCATCTCACTTCTTAGGCAAGAGGTCGCTACTTTGACCCTTGTGTATGGAGCTATTACTTGTTGGGAGCATTTTACCCTTAGTGGTCCAACCTAGTGTGAACAGGATTAGTGATGGCCTAGCAGGACTAAGAGATGCATGTGGTTCAACCTAAACATAAATGGCACCTAGGCTTTATTTTCTTAACCATGGGCCAGTTTGAGTTTGGGGCTTATTAACCATTGCAAGACCAATGAAGTATGTCAGAATAGCCAAAAAGAAAATTATCTTTTCATCCAATGTGTTGTTTGGTCCAAAGCCTGACATTTTGTTAACCGTGGCTTCTAGGTAAGGGTGGAAGGGCATGTGGAAAAAGTTTCTGATGAAGAATCTGAAGAGTATTTCCACAGTCGTCCTCGAGGAAGTCAGATTGGAGCTATAGTTAGCAAACAGGTATTTTCAGTTAATCAAATTGCAACCTATACGTTTAATAATTTGATTGCACAAACTTCAGGTATTGTCTCCTTTTTTTCAGAGCACTATCATTCCTGGAAGGCATGTTTTGTACCAACAATACGAAGATTTAGAGCAGAAGTTCTCTGATGGGTAAGCTGTACTTCTCAATTGCTTTTCTGGTGGATACCTTGTATTTTTTTTCTTTTGAAAGATTTTTTTGGTGCGGTTTTCCCTCATCTTTTGAAAGATTCTCACTTGGTTCATTGTATTTAATTTGATATTCTTTGACCAAGGTCTCATGACCTCCTTTTAAATTAACTGAGTTAATCACTCTGGATTTAAGTGTATTGTTGGCACTTTCATTGGAGAGGTAGGACTCCTTTGGATGAAAGTTGCAATTAATGTCTTCATTCCTGTCTCCTTTTTTGAGTGCAGTAGTTTGATTCCAAAACCTAAAATCTGGGGAGGATACAGGCTTAAACCTGAACTATTTGAGTTTTGGCAAGGACAGAAGTCTCGCTTGCATGACAGGTGCTTTCTTATTCCTTTCCTTCTCCTTCAATAGTCTTATTGCCTGTAAATAAATGAATTGAGTAGTTTTAAGCAGTAAGCTGTTGCATTGACTGGACAAAACTCTGGACTGACCAACAACTTAATTTTCATGCTAAGAACTCAAGCAACAGGTGGGTTACATAGTGATCCCTCTAACCACCAGCCAGTGCTTGACAAATCAGTTAGTTTGCAAATCTAATATAATTTGTAGCATCAGCCTTTTAAAAGCACATAAGGTGTAGTAAGATGCATAGGCAGGAAGGACCTTAGGTATGATATAATGACTGTTATACATGCTCTCTTTACAGGTTGCAATATACCCCTCAAGAGATCGATGGTAAACTAGTATGGAAAATTGTGCGGTTGGCTCCATGACTAGTGTTTTCAGCTTCTTCACTATGACATCCCTTACGTTTGGTATCTTCTTTGCCTTGTGTTCATCTTAGTTGAGTATTAGGATGCAAGTGTCAGTGTGATATCTTTTTTTCTCTTTGTTTCCAACTTTGATAATTGTTCTATTCAATGTGTGAGCAGAGTCCCAAGAGTCTATTTAGGGCAGGAAAAATAAACCGCAATCCAGTGCAGAAGCACAGACACATCTGTTGGTGTAATTCCATAATGTCTGTAGTTTACCAGTTTTAATTGAAAGACTGGAGATTGAGTGAGCACCAATGAGCCATTAGCCGAGAACCGTCACAGAACTGCCAAAAATAGGGGGCCAGAGGATAATGTATGGTATAGCTGCCTTACTACCCCTTTGTGGTTACAGGCATACAGCTTATAAGTATCTCACTCACTGTTCTTCACGCGTGATTACGAAGAGGTGGCCCCAAGTGTTACTGATCCATAAAGTTTTAGGTTTGTTTGTTAAAGTTGTTCTCATTTTCTTTACCAGGAGATGTTATTGACCTTTTCATTGTAGAACACAACTATTTATGCAGAAACCTGGTGAGAAAATTTCCCTATTTAGCTTCTTGGCCTATGTATGCTTTCCCGAATCCTGTTATTGTTTCATTTTAGTTTTAAGAAATGTTCTTCCAGGAGGCAACAGTAGACGGCTGTTCTTTTGTCTGGCGCGATCAAAGATCACAGGATTCAATTGTGGTGTAACTTTTATCTTTTTGACGGCAGAGTTTTTATAAGAAATTATGTAAAAAATTGTAAAGGACGCCTGGATGCTCCTATTGACAGGGACAGCTGTGATGGCAACCATGGCAAGTCACCTTTATTACTAGTGGATCCTAAAGCATTCCTTGGCTGATATCGCAACATTATGGTCGGGCCCCAATCGAGTATGGTACACTGTTGATAGCTAGGTATAGATGCGGCCATTTTCAATCATGGTTCGTTGAAACCATGCACGGGTTTGTGCATTACCGTCTGCTAGTTTGTTTACTCATTTGTTTTTAGGACTAATCATGTTTTTGTATCAGCGGCAAGCATTTTTGAACCAAAATAAGAATTAATTTTGTTCTCCTGAGCAAAACTGGGCACCACTGTGGTGGGCAAGTAATAAAATTCTCAGGAGTTTCATTTCTTTTCAGGGTTCTTTTGACCATCTGAGGACTCCTGATCTCTGACGTGATCTTTTTCTTTTCTGAAGAAAGGCAAAGTTAATGGTGTAAGTGAACGGACCACTATATTTTTCTTATCTCAGGTTCTCTGCTGAAAGACACTGTTCTTTCGTTGTCGTTTCTCGTTAGGCATCTCCTCTCTCACCTCAATGATCCATCCAAGGGCTAGGCTGCTGCTGCTGCTAGGTGTGGGAAAGTAGAAATATAATTACAAGATTCCTTTCTCGCTCTAGATTACTGCATAAGAAAGGCATTGATATGATCCATTGAAGGCCAAAGAACCAGTAATGTTAAACATCCACCCCTAAAGTGCGCAAAGCTGTTTGATCACGTGGTGTGTTGCTAGCAAGAGATTTAAGAATCATCGTTTTAGAAGTCTCCCATTAAAATCAAACATTACAAAAATGAGTTTTTTTCCTTCTGGACTAATTTAATTTTACTTGCACGAGTAAAATGCTTTTAGAATGATAATTACTTCATACATAAATATTCGTTTTGGAGGAGTGAAGACCATTGACTCCATAATCTATACAGCAGTCACCAGGACGAGTGATGGGGGGCGAGTCCATAGATCAGCAAACCATTATTTTGGTAAGTGGCCACGTCCATCTCCGTTTAGATGCCCTGAAGAATGTTCTATCAGAAAAGTTGCTTGACTGGTGATATGTGCATGCTCTTCCAGGAAACAAGAATCAATCACAAGAAAATTTAATTTCTTGTTCATATTTTATTACTTTTGGACTAGAATAAATAACCCTTTTATATATATATATATATATATATATTTAAATAGAGACGGGATACGAACACGAGATCTATCATATTAATCACCAACCAACCGATAAACATTGGACTTGAACAATTTTAATTTCGATCGGTTGGGAATGATTGATTATTTTTTGTCCAATAAATTTAAAGATACTTACATGGATATAGGTGAAATGATTAGATTTAAAAAGTGTGTGAGGAGGGCAAAGGGATACATATGTAGAGGTAGAAGAACTGAAGAACTGGTTGAGAATGAATAAAAATGATTGGTAGGGATTGGTACAAATAATTGATTATAGAGGTTAAGGTGTACAAGTTTTGAATTCAGTACCTTCTTTCTTTTTGAATGAGCAAAACAGTAAGATTCAAAGTGATAGATATATGGTAGTGGGGTTATGTCCTTCTTCTAACCATAAACTATGATAATGGATGCTTTTTTCTTTTCTTTTCTTTTCTTTTTCTTCTTTTGAACAAAATAATGGATGGTACTACTAGTACGACTGTCCCTCCCTCATCAATGTAATGTTTAGAGAGTCTTTAGACGACCCCTCCCTACATCTTAGACGTTGCATTCTACCTGTTTAAAGTTTGGTGAGCTGCCGTTTTCCTCAGCTGCACTGCCCATTGCTGTTGTCTTCCGATCGCAGATCATAAACCAAAACAGTACTGTACTCTGCTCGCTGCTGCTGTCTATTTCAAACTCGTAACGGTATCATAAATCATAAAGATTCTTTTCTTTTCTTTATGTACGACTAATTTGATGCGGTATCGAGCGAGGAGTTTCAATCGTGTCATCTTCATATTTAATTAAAAAAATTGTTTGGTATACTACTAGCTAGCACTAAAATTATTGAAGCACTGGTGTGACAGTCCTTCTCCACAGAGGATTGAATGGGAAATATGAACAAATCCCATATATGTACATAAAGTCAAAAGAATTAGGTTTCTGTCAAACTGAGTTTTGTTTTGCATACGTTTTTTAATGCCCACCAATCTTATATAGTCTAGGAAAAAAGAACTATATCTGTGTTTTTACTTTTCTTTCATTCTCCACTGACGTACAAGAAAACCATGAGACAGATTAATTTTCTAAAGGATAGATTTATTTATCTTATTTAATGGTTAATTTGGTGTGGACCTTCAAAAGTTTTGGGAAAGTTAATATGAAAGAAATATATAATAGATTAAAAGAGGCAATTTAGTTTGGAAAAGCAAGATCAATACTGGAAATGGTGCAATTGTTAGGAAAAGGGTGTCCAACTAATTTAAAAAATAGCATGGACGTATGAATATTATATGTAGAAAGAGTGGAAAATGAGATTGGAAGTGGAGGAGCACCACCGCCACCGCCACCGCCACATCAGCAACCCAGGTAGCACAGCATATCCTTACTTTAGTGGTTGACCTCGTGCTTAGTTCAGCCATGAATGAAGGTGCTTAACAGACAAAAGTTGAAATTAATAATAATGATCATTTTTTTATAATTACCGGGTGTATAACCTCTAAAAAGTGGTGACTTTATCAGTGATTCAGTATGGTTTCTCCGTGCATAAAATTCGAACTAAATATATTGAATTTTTTTTTAATAGAAGTTAAAATTTAAATTTAAATTCAACTCGCTATTCATATATTTATTAATAGCAAAACAATCAATAAATTACCATCATCGTTGCCAACAACCGATGCTGGTAGTAGTAATTTTTATATTTGTTTCATTTCACTTAACTTCACCGACCTTATCTGTAACCCAATCCGATCCGACCCGATCTGATCCGACCAATGACAAAAACCAAACACCACTCATCCATCATCTCATCATCCTCCCAATTTCTTTTTTTTGGGCTGGTCTCGTCGTTTTTTGCTGTTGCTCTGTACGTTACCCAATTTTAATGTTTTTCTTTACACAAGTGGGCTGGACGAATAAAAAATTGAAAAATACTATACCAGTTAAGCATGGTATTTTCCCTTCTTTTTAATTGTCAAATAATTTTTTAAAATAAAAATAAACAGATTATTATTTTATTGTATCCCACCTCCCATGCTGCCCGTACACGTGGCCCACATCTTTCATTGATCTGGTTGGTGGACCAGATCCTGGGATGGAGAATTTGCAGATGGGCATCCACCCAAGCAATCTAGTCCAAATCCAATCCGACCCTCTCCGGAAAACTATAATGTTATTCACCTAATAGTCTGTCGTATTTTTCACCTTGTTCTTATAAATAATCGATAGGATCAATCTTTTATTAGTGGGATACAAAACTGTTTATTGATTGAATTCTATCGTTTATATAAATAAAGTGTAAAATAATCTTTTCAAATTTCGAAATTGCAATATAATAGTATAATTTAATAGTACAATGATGCATCTAATTCTATGTATTCCAAAAACAAGAAAGTGGGGCGGCATGTGCTTAAACCA
Organism: Viola odorata; assembly: GCA_963691705.1. Classification (NCBI taxonomy): domain Eukaryota; kingdom Viridiplantae; phylum Streptophyta; class Magnoliopsida; order Malpighiales; family Violaceae; genus Viola; species Viola odorata. Next base: position 17,439,348 of record OY829544.1, on the reverse strand, counting down.
AAATCAATCATCACCATTCAATCCGAGCTGAGTCTTTTAAGTGTTTCAGTCTTCATCCCTACCAAATGATAGATAGATAGATAGGATAAATGTGGGTTTGTCCATCAATCACACAAACAAAGCCCTTGCCTTTCGCTAACTTGGCCCTTGGCCCTTATATAATATTATTATACTAATAAATAACTAGGAGTGTACACGGCCGGTTCGGTTCGATTTTTGACCTAAATAAAAAGCAAAAGTATAGACAATGGGTTTCAAACCCGTTTGCGTTGGCAAAAAGGGGCAAATAACTTATCAGTTGTCACTATACTAACACAAATGTTGTGATCAAAGTGTGAAAATTTTATCTATATATTAATATACAACATTCATTGACAAAACGACACTTTTTAGTTGTTATAACAATATAATTCTTTTTTTATTAAGTAAAATACTGAACAATAAACATATATCAACGATATACCTTAATAATTATGTATTAGAGTAAGGATTAATAGTAATGTTACTAGTATATGTCGTATCATTAATAATTAATGGTCTTAGTTTATACATATAATTAACTGATGACATGACTATTACAATTTATAATAATATAGTTTTTTTCCTCATAATAATTCTTATACAACTTCCTTAATAAAATTTTATATTTAAAATAACAAAAAAAATGAGGACTTTTAGTTAAGTTTAAAAGGGAAAAATGGAAAAATGGTTAAAATTTTATATTTTTTGGTTCTTACTAGTTACTACGAAGAAAATATTTTTTCCTCATAATAATTCTTATATAACTTTCTTAATAAAATTTTCTATTTAAAATAACAAATAAAAGGAAAAATATGAGAAATTTTAATTAAATTTAGAAAAAAAAATGAGAAATTAAGTTTAGAACCATTAAACCAAATTTAAATTTTGATATCATAGTGCATATATATATGAACTGATTTTACGGTTCGGTTTGCCAATTTTAGAATTAAAAAATCGGACCAAATTAAAAATTTTAATTCGGTCCAGTTCGATCCTACAGTTTCAAAAAAAAATTAACGGTTCGGATCGATTCGGTGCGGTTCCAATTCGATTTTCGATTTGGGTTGATTTGTGTACACCCTTATAAATAACAGCTTAACATTAGTATAAGTGGTGGTCATTATCATTATCATCATCACTTTTCTTTTTTTCTTTTTTCTCCCTTTTTTGGGTATAAAATCAGGAGAGAGAAACAGGAAAAAGGAACAGAAGACTGATGAGGCCATGGTCATCCAATCTACTATTCCCACTTATGAATAATAATAATAAGAAGAAGAAGAAAATTGCATGGGAATGGATAATAAATAAAGATGAGAAATGAGAGAGATATAGATACTGCTGGAAAGTGAGGTTAGAGAAGTAGCTAGATATATAGATACATGCATACATACAATTCATGTTTTGAACCCACCACCACCACCACCGCCAAAATACCAATACCACCCACGAAATTAAAATTTTAAGAGTTTAAAATCTTTATACCCTTTCCAATCTGCAAAGGGTAAAAATGGTTAGCAGTAGTAGTAGTACATTACCTCACTCACTGTCCCAAGAAAATAAAATAAAAGAACACAATTGTTTTAGGGTTTCTTTCATCCACTTGCTGCTTCCTGCTCTGCTCCGTCCACAAACGGATGAAGAATGGGACAAGAAAGAAGAGAAAAAGGCCTTTAGTGTGCCTTTGCTCCCCATTATTTATTCACCTCCTCCACCACTCAAGATGGAGGTAGAATCGAGAGTCGAACAGCCAGCACCATTTCTTCTCTTTCAACTGATACCATCTTGCCATGGAGATGGAGACGAGCTAGGAGGAGGAGGAGGTGATTAGTGGAGTTGGCTGATTGATTCTTAACGCAATCGCCGGAACTTATTATAGGACCCACCAAAAATACAATCTTTATCTTAGGGGTGTGACAAATCATCTACATTTATATGCTATAGTAAAGAAGAAAAAAAGCTTGATTTATTTCACAATCTTCATGGTAATATCCCAAAATCCATACCCTTAGGATTTTTTCCATTAAAAAGATGGAAACCCCACAATGTGCTAGTAAGTGGAGAGGGGACCCTGCAAAACATGTACTTGCCCAAACACTTTCCACACATTATTAATGAATGGAGGGGCCTTCATCACTGTCAATCTTATCATTTCCACATTCAAAGCAACAAAAATAAAATTGAAAAATGAAAAATCAAGGAAGCATAAGAAGAAGACTCAGTCAGTCAGTCCCACTAAAAACCTTATATATATGGTCCCTGCATATGCATATTGGCAATTTATTACCCATCTCACATTGACTAACAATGACAATAATAAATTCAACAGTCAGGTGCTACAACAACAAATCTGATAAAAAGGCAAAAAACAACAACAACAACAACCAACCAACAAGCGTTGAGAAAGTGAGGGGGAGAGATGATGATGGTGATATATCAGTCTAAGCATTTAGTTCTCACCAGCTATCCTAGCTACCCTTCCAGAATCAGCACAAGATTCGACAAACTAACTTCTTGGAACAGTGCAGTGCTTGCTTTTTTCATTGGATTCTCCTTTGCTCATCAACTACGGCCGTCTGGAGGAGGGGAGAGAATTTTCCTCCATTTCCCCCAATATCTTCGACCAACTTCAACTTCAACTTCAGCCCACCAAGCATAAATAGTTGGTCGTCCCATAGAATGAATAGCTACGCACCTTCTCACACACCATCTCCTTGCTCTAGCAGCCTTCTCATTTTATGAGCAAATGAATATGAAAGCAAAATGAAGCATAACTTAGAAGCATACTGATACAACAATGATCCAATACCTTGCAGAGATCTCCCATCCAGAGCACTGGCCCCAGTCCTGACAAGTCCTTGAAGAATGAGAATGAGATCAAGCATCTGCTGGTTTGAATCAACAGACTCAAACTGTTTTGCATAAATTTACCCAACAATGATTACAAGGACCTCCTGCGGGCTATAAAAAAGGCACCCGCCAGATTTATCCTTCCCACAAAAATGATTGCCGATTGCCTAATAGTCACCCAAAGGAACTGATACCACTGTCTATAGCAGAGAAGACTACAAGATGGAAACAAATCTCGGTGCATCTTCCCTTGGCCCTTCAAGAGATCGATACATGTATAACGTCTCAACATAATCACCCATGTCGCCATCCTCATCCGGCTTGATCACTTCCTCGTCTTCTTCATGCTTGATCACTTCCACAACCAGGCGGGGCAAAGCTTTAGCAATCTCCTGGCAACCATGACGAGTTAACTTGCAGGAAGACATCCAAAGGAACCTCATGTTGTAGTAATGATGCAAACCAGAAAGCAAAGCAGCATCCCCAAATGGACTATCTCTAATCTCAAGTTTCTGCAACCGGGGACACCCTTCAAGCACATACTTAAGCCCAGTGTCACTATCACCAGCAAAAGCAACAGACAGTGTCCTTACTGATTTCCCATATTGTCCGATATAACTGAAAGCTCTATCCGTCAATAAGCCAGATACTGCAAGTCGAGTCAGCTTTTTGCAATTCATGACAATGGCTCCAAATCCTTCATCCATAGGTTTTCCAGTAACATGATCAGGCCTATGGCGCCCCATTATGCAGAGGCGGAACACCACAAGATCGGGGCAGTTCTTTGACATGGCTATAACTGCGGCATTTGTCATTCGCTGGCAAAAATACAAGATAGATTGAAGCTTCCTGCAACCTTCTGAAATTGCCTGGAGACCCACTTCAGAAACAGGACCCTCAGTGTCCTCCCGAGCCTCAATAGGGAAAACTCGAAGCTCACGGAGTTCCTTGCATGTTTCAGCAGCGTATTGAAGTCCTTCATCACATATGGAATCCAGGACCTGGAAGATAAAAACCAAAATCAGAATTAAAAGACACATTTCCTCTGATTGACCATAAAAGACATTACAATGAAACATACCCAGAAAATCTGAAGCTTGTGGCAGTTGCTTATAATTGGCTTGAGTTGTTCTGCATTGATATTGGCATAGCTAAAGTTCAGCGAGGTAAGATTGACACAAACTGGGTAGACAGCTGGTAAGTAATCTGGAACAATATCCCTGAAACCAGATAGGCAAACTAAGGATTTGCAGGCAGCAAATGCAGATGCATAATCTGGTTCTTGTTCAACCTGAGCTGCCTCCTCTCCTGGACTAAACGAGCCTGTCCCTAGATGTGTCAGCTGTGCAGCTCGAACCATCAGGCGGTGCAGTTGCCCTACCGGAACAAACCGGTTCAGCCTAAGCTTCTTAAGCAAAGGCGACCTAGCCACCAACTTCTCTAGTGCATCGAAGTTAACAGTACATTCCACGCAATCAAAAATCAGAGATTCAAGGCAAGTCTCACCCTCTGGAAAACAAGATATCCAGTCCACATCATCATCCAGTACCTCTGATTCAATCAGATCTAGCACTCTCAGCCGCCTGCAAGAACCATCAAGAGCAAATCAAACCTTCATTCAATCTCACCTACTAAAATATAATAACTGTTCAAGCAAATATCAAGTCAAACAAAAACCAGAACCCAACCACATGTAAAACTTTCATCACTCAATTCAACCCCCTTCAATGACTCAGCATTGCTCATCACCTTGTTCATTAGTTGAAGAATAAGAAAAACAGATCATGGAAGCACCCAACTTTCAGTCACTCTCAGATCTAAAAATAACAATAAAGTTTGAAACTTCAAAGGAAGAACTTAATACTCACAAAACCAAAACAACACAAAAATCAGATCTAGCAAACTAAAACAACAAATAACTGAAAAGCCACACCATACCTGCACCTGCTAGCAATGAAAGCAAGTCCACTTGTTCCAAACCCATCACAGCAAACTAGCACAAGCTCTTTGAACCCAATGAAAGACTTGGAGAGCAGCAGCAGGTCATCGTCAGTAACGGACATCCGCTTCAGGTGAACTTTCTCGAGCCAAGGATAGGCCTTCCCCATTGCAGCCACCCACGGCGCAAAGTGGGCCCCCCAATTCGGCGGCATCAAGTTAAAATCCGAGAACCGGGGCTTCCCTTTCACAGTAACAGACCGGATTCGAGCGAACCGTGAAGTGGCGCGGGTTGGCGACACTGAGTAACAGTTCCCAATGAACAGGTCCGATCGGGTAAGCGCCTCCACACGGTACCATGACTTGCACACCAATGACGCGGCGTTCCGGTCCCGGCGCGAGGTGAGGAAGTGCAGAACGTTCTCCAAAACGTTCTCGAGGACCTGGTCTGGATACGGGGACAGGTACCCACCGGGAGGGAAAGAATCGGGCGGAGGCTGCGGTGGAGGTGGGGATCGGTCGTCGTCCTCCGACATTTCAGTGCGATCCTCTCTCATGAAGGAGTCAGTCTCTGATCTAGGTTTTTTGTTGATGATCATATAAAAAGGAAATGGGTTTTGCGGTGTGGCTTAGAAGAGGAAAAGAAATGGAGGGGAAAAAAAGGGGAAAGGAAAGGGAAAAAGATTGGATTTTTAGATCATGAAGAGAGAGGGAAAGCAAAGGAAAGGTTGGGTTTTTATGTGAGAGAGAGAGAGAGAAGGGAGAAATGAGTGAATTCGATGGGAGGGAGTTTGTTTATTTTTGTTTTTAAGGGTTTCTAATTACTTTTTATGAAATTATTTAATAAGCATGATTGGTGACAAGAGGGTGTGAGGAGTAGGGTGTGATGTCTGATGAGTGAGCATTGGGATTCTCCATTTCTATTAGTCTTTTCCTTTCTTTTCCTTCCGATTATCTTCAATATCCATCACTCAATTTCTATTCCATTATTTGGGGATTTTACACTTTTTCCTTGTGCAATATTTTTTATTTTAAACTTATTGGAAAAAAAGAAATAGAAGATTTGAAATTTGATAAACAATTTTGGTGAAAGAAAGTCATGATCACGTTGGATATTCAAATCTTCTTGTCAACCTCGGAAAATCATAGAAATTCTAAGATGAAATTAGCTCTCATAATTGCTTGTCATTATCTTATTAATACTACTCCAGTATTTATTGAAATTTACTGGTATGATTTTTAGGAAGAAAAATAATTAGGGAAGATTTTGTGTCTCAAAAAAGGAACTTTTTCTCTATATCCATAAAAATTAATTTCACTACATAATTTATAACTCAATTATAAAAAAACATATAATTTCGTTAAAATTCTACCTAGTTCAAATTCAAAATTGTGGTCATCCAATACGGAATAATCTTGATAAAATAAATAATGATAATAGTCATCGCATCAACCAAAATATAATGGTTGAGTGGATGTGCATACGAGATTGTAGTAAATGTCGTTTTTATAACGTAAGATTATGGGTTGGATCAACTATTAATATAATTAAATTTTTTTATATAAGAAAAAGGGAGTGGGTGCAATTGAACTCATCCCTTTCTTAATATGCTGCTGAGGTTAGCATCATTTGTCGTTTACAAACATTTTTCTTTAGTTTAATTTTAGTTTTTTAATAAAATTATTTTTTTAATGAAGTGGCTCAGTAGACTTGGATCCAATCTTACAAGTATATTTTTCTATTTCTGTCCGTGTCTTTTACTCCCAAAGAAAATCAACTTTTTCCTTGTTTTAACTTTTAACTGCGTGGTTATCCTCGGTTAATCTTGTCATGCAATCAAGACTCTCTATGAGGGGTGTTCAACGGTTTTACAAAACCGAACTTTCAATTTTCCAGAACCGACTTTAACTTTATTCGGTTAGTAATTAATTGAACTTTTAAAGTTCAATTTCGAAAGATAATTATCCAAAATTTTAATCGGAACGGAACGGAAGTGATAATAAAAATTTCGGTTAATCATTTTAACCGAACTTTTGTGATCTAATATATAATTTTTTTTTCCGGTCATTCTTTTCTTTCTTCATTTTTTGACAGAGACAAAACTTCTTTCTTCTCCTCCCCCTCTCCCTCTTGCTCCACCAGCCTCCTTCAAATCCAATCCTCCATCCTCCTCTCTCTTTTCTTTCTCTCCTCAGCCTCTGTCCTCCAATTTCTTTCCTCCGGTCGAGACCCTCTAGACAACTCCTCTCCCCTCTAGACTCTCCTCTCCTTCGGTAAATTTCCTCTCCTGTCGGCGCTCCCTCGGTCGTGTTTGTCCTACTCATAGTGGTGACTTTTTCGTCGGGGTCAGTCATGCCCGTGCAGGTTTTTCTTTCCTTGTTTGGTATTGTTAGAATTTATAAATATCATAATCTGTTTTTGGTTCAAGATTTTAGGGTGAAATAAGGGAATTTCATGGCGTTTTGTGGTTGAATTAGTTTTGATTTGTGTTCAGGTAGTTTAATTTGGCTGAGATTTTGGTGGTAATTGAAATCTGGTGACTGGCGGTAATGCTGGATGTTTAGAGAAAGAAGATGAGTTTGAGTGTTTTAGGATAATGATTTTGTCAATTACGAAACGGAAGAGACTTAGAAAATTTTGGAATAAACAAAACCGAATTTTAAAATTTCAGTTTTCTATCGAAATAACAGTTAAATACCCTTTTCTCCTCTCTTTTTAAATCTTAAAAAATTTGTTGTCTATCAACAAAAAAAAATCTTTAAAAAATTGTTGTGAATTCTGGAAAAAGAAAACTCAAATAAAACAAAAAAACGTGGTTTTTTTTAATGCTTCAACGCTTTGACTCTTTTAATAGAAAAATATTGGTTAGATTTAGATAATTATTTATAAGATACTTCTCTAGGAAGTTATTTTAATAGTGACGGAGGGAGTAACATTTAATTTCCTTAATACTAGGTACTCTCAAAGTATAATGCGTACGGTGCTCCAGATGTTGTGTAGTTTCTAAAAGATTACACATGTACTACAAAATATTTACAATTTGTGTAAAATTTTAATTAAAATTAGTTCATCATTCTACAAGTTAATATATTTAATATTTTCTTCCACAGCGCGTCAATATCAATGAATTTTCATATATATTAAAAATTGATTTTTTTTTTTTACAATTTTACATAGATTATAAGCATTTCTTAATACATATGTTACTATTTAGAAGTTATAATGCATACCGATAAAAAAAAGTTACACAACTTACATAAATTATAATTTTTTTAATACACGTCTAATTTTTTAGAAATTAAACTACACCCTAAGTTATTAAAAAATGAGGGGAGGAAACAATATAGTTTAAAGGAATAAATGAAAAGATAATTAAATAAAAGAAAAGAAAAGAACTTAGAGAGCATTTTGGTATGAGTCGAATACATGAGGTGTGAAATTAACATCCACCATGAAGCTTCCAATGTATGGTTAGTGGCTACAAATATTTTAGTTTAGCCGACCATTAGGCAGAGACAGTAGGGTCTTGAACAAAAAGGCAAAAGGAAGAAAACTAGTAGTCCAGCATGTGTTGCGTGTTTGAAAGAGTAAAATTTCGAATTCGTATCGCGGTATTTGCAAAAATATGATATTTTTTACTAATTTATAAGAAATAACTTATCAACTTCAATCATTCCCATCATCCAAGAATCCATCTAGAATCATTTTTTATTTTTCATATTTAATCGATGAAAAGCAAAAGAAAATAGAAAAATGGAAAAAAGTGTTGATATGACACTCTTAAAAAGCACTAAATATTCGGCAGTTGGGTTGCAACAATCCATATTCGGAGTAGCTAATTTATCTTTTGATTGAGTACATCATCAAAACGGTATCAAATTACTCACCGTTTTGGCTCTGTTTAGTTATGTTACTATGTATATCAGTTCAAACGTCGGCAAACACAGTGGCAAAAGTGTGAATAGTCTATCACAAATTTTCCTTCTTCCCATTTTGTGCTATAAACATGAGTAATAATGAGTACTAAGCTAGCATTGTTTTGTATTTAGCCTGTGTTTGGGAGTCTGGTTTCGGTACCGAAACCAGCATTCCCGGACTGAAATGGAGAAAAGATGTTTGGTAAACACCAGTTGGGGAGATGAAATTAGAAATTTTGGGTTCCAAAACCAGCATTTTCTCCATTTCGAGAATGGCCGAAATTGGAGCATTGGAGAAACCAGAAAAAAAGGAGTTTGCGGGATTGAGGGGTTTGTATTTTTTTGGACAAAAATACCCTTTCTATTCTTGTTTAATTACGATGCTACCTGGTATATAATATTGAAAAAAATACTGTTCACGTCTTCTTCTCCTCACTTTCCAGACTTTTTCTCTCTCCTCTAGCCCGACCATTTTCCCTCTCCTTCTCCAAAATTCGACTTCTTCGATTTCTTGCTCAAATCACGACGAAATCCAGCCAAAATTTAGCTAAACACTCCTCATTCAATCCTAAACAAAACCCATGTGTCAATTTTAGGGATTAATCGCTCAATCTCCATAACCCATAAAATCCCCATTTTGGAACCCTAACTCCCAAAATCCATTTTTCACTCCAAAATCCTCTTTATCTCCACTCAATATGCCCAAAGGATCCTCTTCTAAGCGTGCTAGGACTAATACACCAAAGAAACCGTCTTCAAAGAGTCAGAAAAGTGATGTTGCTTCTTCTTCCTCCATGGAACCCGATTTTGAAGCTTTGGCCGTGGGTAATCCTTACTTCTATTTTCCTCCGGCTGATACTGATGCCAAGTTCTTTGTTAATACTGATGCCTGTGACATTTATTGTGTAATTGTTTTAGAAGATTGAGAAATTTTATTTATTTATTTCTTATTTTTAGTTATCGTTGATTTGCTATTGAGTTAAACTCAGCTCGAAGACAATCTAATTTTGTATTCATTTATAGTTCGTTTTGTTGCTGAATGTTAGCTCACTTTGTTTCCGAAATAATCACCATTTTCGCTGTCAAATGTATGCTTACTTTGCTGTCATAATAGTGCTCTATTTGCTGTCAAAATGTTGTCTGTTTGCTGTCAAATTAGTTACCATGATTTGGAATTTAGTTTGCATGGTTTGGTTCTTTGTTTATAGCTAATGTTAGAACTGTTTCGTAGCTAATTTGTGGCCAATTTTTATGTTCAATTATGGCTGTTTTGGTTGATGAATGCTAGCTTGCCTTTTGTTGCCGAAATAATGCCCATTTAAGTGTTGAATTCAGCTCATTCTAGCTGTCAAAATGTGTGTTTATGTGCTGCCAATTTGGTGTTTATAATGTTGTCAATTCGTTGACGAATCGTTGCTCATTTAGTGTCCGTTTTTGTTGCCGAAAGGCTGTTGATTTTGTTGTCGAAATGGGTGCTTGTGCTTGTGCCAAAACCACGCCACTTTGCTGTCAATCTTTGCTCATTTTGCTGTCAATTTCGCACTAATAATTGCTTCCATTTTCATGTTATTTTTGCGGTCAATTGGGAGTTCGTTTTGATGACGAAATAGTGTCTGTTTTGCTGCCAAATTATGCATATTTTGCTGTCAATATTAAGCTCATTCTAGCTGTCAATTTGATGCCCATTTTGCTGCCAATTCACGCATGTTTTGCTGTCCATTTTGTAGCTCTTTTAGCTGTCCAAATGCACCCCTTTTAGTGTCCAATCGTAGCTTGTTTCGTGTCTAATTTATGTCGCTGAAATGCTGTCAAATTGAGGTGTACTTGCTGCTGAAATGTTGTTCCAAAATAGGCTTGAATGGCTGGGGTTTTCATGCTTTTTCTGGCTGCGTTTTCATGCTTATTTATGGCTATTTTCATGCTTGATTGTGGCTGATTTTCAAGCTCGTTTGGCTGGTCATTAATTGGTAGCATTTGAAATCGCTAATTGGGAGCAATTTATTTTCATTTGTCATGTTCCATGTGAAACTAACACTTGTTTAATGCTCAATTACCTCAAGAAATAGTGTCAAAAGGTTTTTTACAAAGACAAGTTTTGAAAAAATGTATTTTGAAAAACGTATGGAATTTAAAACAGTGCTTACCGTGAATCACGGTAAGGGCTTAGCGTGATCACAGTAAGCATTTTTCTCTTAGCGTAATCACGGTAAGCTCTTACCGTAATCACGCTAAGGATTGTGTCAAATGGCCAATTATTTCCAGTGGCTTAACGTGATCACGGTAAGCTATCGTGATCACGGTAAGACCTAACCGTGATCACGGTAAGGCTATAACGTCTACTTTACTTTTACTATGGTGGATTTCACTTTTTAATTGCAACACAATTCTTTCGTAGGGTTGACATGTTTTTTATGCATTTACTTTTACCAAACATTAGTTCTTGATGCTAGAATTTATACGATCTATTATTACGATTGAATATTTTTTATCAACTTCTTTTATCAAAATTGTTTGGCATCAATTAATGAACTAATGTTTACAAAAATTAAGAGTAGTCAACTATGCAATTTCAAAGTACTCAAATTTTTTATTTTATGGTATTAATAAATTTTACTTTATTTATGATTTAAATAAGTTTAATTTATTTATGGTATATAGATAAATATTATTAGATGTTAGATTATAAATAAAATGATTAAAAATATATATAAAGATAATAAAAAAGTTAATTATAACACTTAAAATGAATTATGCCCTTTATGGTCATTTTACATCTAAACCATAGTTTTGCAAAACTGTTTTACCAAACACCTCAGGTATCCCACTGAACTTTTACAATTTTGTTACCAAACAGCACACTCCGTTTCCCAGATGTCGTTTCCCCACTGAACATTTTCCCACTGACCATTTCCAGCCTGAACTGGAACGCCAAACAGAGCCTTATATATTTTTGAAGTGATGGGTTTGTTTGTCCACACGTCACTGAAGTTGGATTTCAATATATTTTATGGTCTCATTTATTTTCCACTAACCGACGACGTATCACCCATATTTTCTTTCCCACTTTTGCAGCAAAAGTGGGGTTTGAACGAAGACTAAGAAGCACTTTTTCGCAAACTGCAAAATCCAAGACCCTTTTAGCTATTACTGTAAAAAGACTTTCGCTAATTTTACTGTCATTTACCTCAAATTAGAAACTCTATTTTGGAAGACACGAAGCAATTAACCCATGTGTGACATCCAATTAATTGCAAGGCAATCATTCTATGACCATCATCCATTTAACTTTTTCAAAATTTTGGAAATTCTTTATTAAAAAAAATTAGGTATTATTTTTAATATTAACAGAAAAGCCAACCATGTCACAACTAATTATATTGCTTTATGCGATCTTACCCTCAGCTCTTCTTGAAAAACTAATCAAATATAGTTAGAAGAACTAATCTTATTCGCACCGAATTAGCTAATTAAAAGGAATAGAGTGCTTATAGTATGTAATTTTCTATACATAAAAATTAAATTTAGTATCGAACTACTCAAATCTATTAAATTAAGTGAGTTTTTTTAGGATAATGTTGCACTCTTTTAGTCAAAATCACAGGCTTCGTGTTAAAAGAAACATTTATACTGCTGGACTATAATTCTTTTTTTTTTGTTCGAGTTGGACTGTATAATTCACAAGGCCCTTTTGACCCAAAAAAACAGTAATTCATAAGAGGCCTTAAATGGGCCAATTTTTATACCCATTTAAACCTCATTATTTGGGCTTTCACTTGAGAAAATTGAGGTCCAAACACTTGTGAAAATATGGAACCCCATTTGAGTTTGACCCAAAAAATCCTATCATCTCCCGACACAGAGAAGCAAGCAAGAAAAGATCTGATATTTCCGAGGAAGAAGGGTCTCTTTGGTTTCTCAGACAGATCCAACGGTTAAACAGAAACAATCGCCATGAATCAGCAGCCGTCCGATCAAACAAAACCCCAATCTTCTGCAACTCCAGTTTCGGACAAACAAAGTCACCCTGCTGACTACGCTCCTTACCCAAAACTCGACCCAAACGACGTCGCTCCCCCTCCTGAAAATTGGACCAGCGTCTCCGTCGGTCCACCCCCTACTGACCGCGCTGCTCCCATCCCCGAAACCACCACCCCCTCCGCTGCCGCTTCCGCCACCGCCATGCCGGCGGAGTCCAACCCTTATGTCTCTCCCGCTCCACTGCGCTCCTCCTCTTCCAAAAGTACTAGACTTCACTTCACTACCACCAATTCGGGTGTAATTTAATTTGACTTAGTTTAACTGTTTTGATTGATTTCTTGTTTGTTTGGGAAATTTGGGCAGATACAATTGATGCAGTGAAGGATGTTTTGGGGATATGGGGGAAGAAGGCGGCTGAGGCGACCAAAAAGGCGGAGGATCTTGCTGGCAACATGTGGCAGCACTGTATGTTATTATTATTTATTTTCTTACAATGTTTTGGATTAGTCATTTATTTTAAGTAATTTAGTTTAGTCTGTGGTAAATTCTGTGTGTTTATTAGTAATCATAGAACCACTCAATTGGAAGTTCAAGTGAGGCGGTAAGGAATTACTTAATTAAGTACGGTTTTTGTTGATGCGAGAAAGATGATTTTGGATAATTTGAACGCTTTAATTTGAGAGTGTTTTATATTTTGATCATGTTTGCATCTCTAAGATTAGATTGTCAGCTGGATTTGCTTGTGCCGATGATTGTATGCCTGAAGCAATGGGAATGTTTATAAATCAAGATTTTTTTTTTGTGCAACTGTGTAGTTTTTTAGATTGTTCTCTTTTTAACACCGACTAAGGAAATAATGATTTTTTCTTCTTTTATTTCCTGGATTAGTGAAAACGGGTCCTAGTTTTGCTGATGCTGCGGTGGGAAGAATAGCTCAGGGGACTAAAGTTCTCGCAGAAGGTGGTTATGAGAAGGTTTTTAGACAAACTTTTGAGACTGTCGAGGAGGAGAAACTTCTGAAGACATATGCATGCTTCCTATCCACTTCTGCCGGTCCAGTTATGGGTATACTGTATCTGTCATCTGCAAAGCTTGCATTTTGTAGTGACAATCCTCTGTCCTACCAAGTTGGGGACCAAACTCAATGGAGCTATTATAAGGTACGAACCACAATCCTTATAGGTTCTTTCAATATCTTGATTGTTGAGAAGATTGTTTGAACTCAGAGCCACTTTGAAAGCAGTGCTTAACACTCAACCACTTGTGCTTCTAAGTGAAAAGCCCATAAGTGCGCAAATTATTTTAATGACGCAGGCTCTTTTAGTGCATACTGCATAGCATGAGACTCGTTCTTCGTTGAATAGGTTTATATTGACTTTGGATTTAGTTGCAAGAATGATAATAACTTAAAAGTTGGGTTACCTAAATGACCAAGACAGGTTCCTTATTGTCTTTTAAAGAGAATTTTTTTTTCTCCATTTTTTTCTTGTCTAGTTGTTTTCATTGTGAAAACACGGTACATCTTCTCCTGGGGCAAGGGGGGGATGTATTTTGAGATGGTTTCTAAAGCATCTTCAGTGTGTAAGGGTTACTTGTGGTTGTTTGACACTGGTTTGTGTGCCCAAAGAGTCACAATCTAGCGAGAAAGCAGGAGGGATAGACCTACAAAGTGGTAGGTGGGAACTTGTTAATGAGGGCCTCATCATTCAATGTTAGAGTTAGATGAAGCTATTTGATTCAGTTTACCGACCCAATTAATTTGGGATTGTGTTGTGGCATGCTCATTCTTGTTAATTATGTTTGAATAACTCCTTGTCTTGGTGCCAGTGTTTTTCTAGCTGTCTCAAGCTCTGTATTATTTGCACCATTGTCGTGTGACGCCTACTGTTTATGTATAGGTTGTTATTCCATTACATCAGTTGAAAGCTGTGAATCCATCATCTAGCAGAGCGAAACCAACTGAAAAGTACATCCAGGTTATTTCTGTCGACAACCACGAATTCTGGTTCATGGGATTTGTACAGTATGATAGCGCGGTGAAAAATCTTCAAGATGCAGTGCCTAATAGCGTGGTATGATCTCCTCAATCCCAACTGTATCCTGCAGCAAGTTGATGTAGATGAGAATGACCATGGCATACCATGGCAGAGTATCGAGGTGTATGGGGACATTATATGCAAGTTGCATCTGTCTGTGAAATTGTGGTGGTTTCCCTTTGTCATCGATATCTTGATTGTAAGTTTCAGTATGCTTGGTGTTTTCAAACTTATAGACGATTTATTTATAGATGATAGTTGTGATTACAGAAGCATTCTTCATCCTAATATTTGATTTATTTTTATCAAGTAAATAAAAATAAACCTATAAGTTTTATTTTTTTAATCAAATAAACCTCCGACCAACCAATGCAGGCCTTCTTTTAAGAGGCTTTAATGAACCAAGATCCAAGCCTGAGCACGGAGGCCCAGTCCGCTAACTGATGAGCTTAATAATCTTGGATAGAATCCGACTTATGTAAGTTTAAACTTCAAACCTAATCTGAACAATTGGTGACGTGAGGACACAGATTGCCTTTCCGCATCCCAACTGGAAACATTACACGATTTATGGTAGATGGCACATCAAAAATTCATCAAACACACCGGGCCAGTTCGAAACGTGGGCCAGGCCTTTTACAGCTCATTACATACCTAAGTTTCTCTCACCGTCATTACAGGCTGCAACAGCTCATTTACAAGTTTTCTTATGGTTCTCTCTTGATAAAATGAAGTTATTGAACGCAATCACGCTTGTACGATTGTTTAAGGCTATATTTCTATATAGCTTTATGACCTATAAACCAAACGTCCCTTACATGATAGATGATTGGTGTAATAGATTTGACACTCTCGTAAGATTTTTATGCAATGATTTAATTTTTATGAGTTTAAGGAAGCGGGTTTGAACTTTGGAATGGAGATGATTGATACAATCACAATGTATAGTTTATGATAATTTTATTTGGTTAGAATTACTAATAATTATGTTAAGAAGTTAGGAAGAAGGTACAATCATAGGTCATAAGACTCATAAACACACAAAACATAACACATTAGCTTAGTTGTAGTATGTCAGAAGTTCATTTATTATTTTGTGTTTAGGTCCGGACAGAGCCCACATGTTGTCCAACGGAACAGAATAAAAAGGTAGGAAGCAACACAAACATGAGACCGAAGTTGAGATCATTTCTCCGACAGCTTCGCTTCGCTTGCCCTCCTCTCTTTTCCTTACTTGCCTTTCTCCAACATCAACTTCTGTCTGTATATTTTGTAAATTAATAAAACCAAATTTATTTACTTGCAAGATGCAACACTAATTAATTAATCAGATGCTAATAATAAAGTTTTTGTTAAAATAAAGATCAGTTGCAAAACGTTATTAGTTTTTCTTCTCTCGGTGTGTATTTCGAGCAGAAAATTAATCTTTTTCACAGTGAACCGAATTTTGATTTTTCTCACCATTTTTCAATTCGGTTCGAATACGAATTTATGAAACGAGTAAGAAAATGATTTAATTAAGCAGAATAGGAAATGATAGTGTATAAATAAAAAATTGCACATGTGAATTCAGGAAGATGTGATGAGTAAATGGGAATGACAAGGTCTGAAAAACCTGCAAAAACCTGCAAAATGTAACTGGAAAAGACTGTCCCATACTGCTACCCCTAATGACCACCACTTGCTCTATAACCACTTGTCAACATTATTATTTTGGTGTTTTACTACCACCACAAGCACGACATTATTATTTATAAATAATTACCATTATACATCATATAATAATAATAATAACAAACAATTGCAAAACCAGTTGAAGAAGAAGAAGAAAACAGACAGATGAACAGAAGAAGGCGAGATGATGGAGAGAAAGAAGGAAATGCTAACAGTTGTTGTAATAAAGACACAGAAAAAAAGATCGCACCTTTGCATGCTAAACACGTTTTGATTCATCCACAAATTCTCTCCATCGTCTTCCATCTTTCATCACATGACCTCTACTCTCTTACTTTAATTACATTTATCATCTTCCCAGGTTTTAATTAATCAGCGGTAACTAAAAGACAACTGACGATGACGACCTCAAAAATGTCTGAATTCAAAAGGCAGTTGCTTGCTTTTTCCAGATTTCTTCTGATCATCAATACATCTCAAAGAAACTAATTAAGGAACTACAGTTAGAATTAGATGATGATGATGATCTGAGCAATCGCCCTTACATTCCTCCTCAGAATTGATCACAACAACTAAAAAAAAAGGAAAATTAAAAATAAACTAAATTACAAAAAAAAAAAAAACCCCAAAAAAGAACAAAACCCTATTTACAATGTCCTATTAATTAATTACCCAAACTGAGATTATCGATCACAACAATTTTTGCCGTTTCCTTTCCTTCCCTCAATTATGCACCGCAAATGATCATATCATGTGTGGCCCCACCTAGCTAAGCAAAAGTAGTAACCAGCTATACCTACTCTTCTTGATCTTCTTGATTGATACACTAATCATTCATTATTAATTAACTACTTCATAAAGTTGGATTAATTAATTAGCTTCCATCTCTAGGGTTTCTTACCAAGAGTGTGCTTGTTGTTATGCATCCACACTTTCAGCACGTGGCGTCTCACACCAGTCTCCGCGCAAAACTGCTCCAGCGCAACCTCGTCGTGCTTCTGAATCCTCCACCCGACTTTCTCCGCGAATTCCAGCATCTTATCCTTCTGCTCCACGGTAAACTTCGTCCTGAACCTCTTCCTCGACGACCCACCAGTGGCACCACCGCCACCGCTCCCTACTCCTCCGATTCCGCCTCCACCACCGCTGCTGCTCGGATTAGACATGTCCTCCTCATCCCTACTGTACCCTCCACCGCCTGAAGCAGCCGGCAAAGCCAAAGGATGGTGATGGAGCGGAGGAGGAGGAGGTGTTATGTGGAGGTACCCGGACGGCTGCGGAGCTCGGTAGAAAGGGGAGAATTGTGGGTGGTGGTGGTGGAATTTTGGCTCTCCCGTGCCAATTACTCTCTCATCTGTCTCCTTGCGGTGGAAATTACGGTGGCAGTTACAGGCTGCGCATTTGAGTGCATCCAGAGTGCCTTCCTCTCCCGCCGCCATGAACTCGCCGCAGCCGTCCACAGCATGCCCGCCCATGGTCACCGCGTGGTTCTTGAGACACTCCCTGTACCTGATTCCCCCCCCAGATTTTCTGGAATTCGTTGTTGGCGTTGTTGCTGATGTTGGCGGTGGTGGTGTTGGTGCACCTTCCCCTCCGGTGGGTCCCATTTTGGGACGAGGTGCTGAGTTAGTGACCGAGTCATAAGCCATTTCTTCTTCTTGGTCCTCGTGCTCCTCAAACTCCATTTTCAATTCTCTCTCTACTTCTTGATTCTCTCTCTGTTTTCTTGATTTTATTTTTTCTTCTTAGTGGGTGGAGTTTTCTTTTTTCTTGATCTACATGGTGGGCAGATCCACCACACTCTAACTAACTAAGCCAAGATTTTCAGTTCTTTTTTTCGTTCTTAAAAATATAAAAAAGGAAACTCTAATTGAAACGAACTTTTCTATTAAAAAAATTAATGGGAAAAAAAAGGAAGAGAAGAGAAGAGAAGGATGTTTTTAGTAGATCAGATGAAAGAAGAAGAAGAAGAAGATAAGAGGATGAAGGAGGGTGTGGCCATCAATTTCTTGGCCTGCAGAGAAAAGAGGGGTCTTACTCGAAAGCATCCTCATCATATACTACTACTACTACTACTACTACACTTTTTTTTTCCATTTTATCTTTTTCTCTCTCTTTCCTTTTTCGCTAATGAGTAATGACGCTCTTTATACCTAAACCACATGCTTAATTAGTTTGTGTTATTTTTATGAGTTAGCTTTGCATGCGGTAATCGTGTGATTAATTAGGGTTTTGTGTTTGTGGCAGCGAGCGGAGAAGAAAGCGAGTAGTAGACAAGAAGGAGTGTTGTTTGTTTGTTTTTGTAATTAAAATATTAATTAATAAAGTATGTTTTGTTTTGGTTTCTTTGGTTTTTGGTATGGTGAGAATGGTATTTGCGGTAAAAGTGAAAAAGGAGGAGGGAATTTACTTGAACATGATAAAGGGAAGGGAGAGATGGCAGATGGCAGAGAGGTATCGTGTAAGGTGGTGCTGTGAAGAGGTGACGTGAAAGGTGGTGTTTGGGTACATGGGACAACATATACCGGTTAACCTCATTCCTTATTTCCCTGATATTTATAGAAATTCAGATTCAGATTCAAATCTTATTAACTCTTCGACCATAAATTTGTTACATCTCTCCCTTGAGTAAAATTTAGGTAGATCATTATCTATCTACATCATGATGTAGAATGATGACACGTGTCCAAAAGTGTCAAGAATAGTGGTATTCTAGCCAGTAAAACTTGGGTAAATCATAATCTACCTACATCATAATGTAGGATGATGACATGTGTCCAAAAGTGTCAAGAATAGTGGTATTCTAGCACTGTTTGGGGGCACGTGTCATCGTCTTAGATCATGATGTAGGTAGATCGTGATCTACCCAAGTTTTTAGCACTATTTGGGGTACGTGTCATCATCTTAGATCATGATGTAGGTAGATCATGATCTACCCAAATTTTTCCATCTCGGCAAAATTCATACTACAATTAATTACGTTTTGGAAGTGAGATTTTGAATAGAATTCAACTTAATTAATAGAGCAATTAAAAAAAAGTGTTTAGTGTTTAGTGCTTAGTTATTTATTTATTTTTGTTAGTTTTTACAAATGAAGCTTTTTAGATTTTTTAAGAAAGAAAAAATTATAGAATTAATGTTCTGTTAGCTTAATTTTTTTAAAATTTTATACTCAATCTATTTACTATTTTCATCAATTAAAACTACAATACCAATAAAAGACCCTTTCCACTGTGAAATAATACTCTATATCATCTACTCCTTAATTAGAAGAAATAGTTTGGCCACTATATATCAAGTTTTCCCAGTAATTTTAAAGGAAAATATAAACTAGATGATGACTGAAGCCGTTTCCTGATATCAGACTGAAAAGGAACTTTGACCAAGAGATGGGTAGAGCTAAATTAAGTAAGTAATGCTTGACCGCGTCAGGTTTGATCAAACCTTTTCCCGGCTTGATTTACTTACTTAAATTGCGTAATATGGTCAAGAATGGCAGCATTGGCAGGTCATTCGACTGGGTTAAGTCTTGTTTGGTGGATTTAGATTTTATCGTATCTAAAATTCTAAATATAATTACTCGTGCTTTAGGGGATTATTGCAACTCATGCTCTTATGATTTCTGTTGTAATTTTCTTAATCCTAGTTATAAATCTTGAGTGTTTTCTCAGTTAAAATTAACCTCGTTTTAGTTATATCAAATCCCTTCTAATAATAAATCTAACCGCTTTTAAAAATGTGGTTATATATATAAAAAAAAGTACTAGTTAATTTATTTTATTATTTTAAAGATTTCAACACACTAAATATATAATTTTCTTAATTTGTCCATACGAGTTTTGAAAGATGGATATTTAAGAAAAATGTAGAAATATTATTTTTAATAAATATAAGTAGGATTTAAACCTGAATTCAAGTTTGAGTTCGTAGCGGTGGATACACAAGCAAATACGAGGGTGTATGCGTATGCATCATAATAAGACAGGATGACAATCAGGAAAAGACAATGGCGAGAGCTGAGAGGGTCGTCTCTCCTCTCTGGTTCCCGAAATTAGAGAAACCTGCCTCATCAGTTGAAGCAAACAACTCTTTCCTACGGGACACTGATTTCCATCTCTTTCTTTGTTCTATTCTTTTTATTTATTTTTAAAAGATATAAAATATAAAAGAAAAAAGAAAAAATCCTTAAAATGACTATACACCGTACATTATTACTAATTATTGACAATATTTTTACAATTCACGTAACCCCTTGTATTTATTACTCATTAAAATGTATTTTTTCTATTCTAGACGTTACATGTATGAGCTCCTATAAAAAAAAACACTTGAAAATCCTCAAAAGGATCTAATTCTAAGAAATACGAGATTATACTCTCATCTCTTGTAAAACAGAATTCTTTTTTAATGAATTATTCTAATACAAAAGCCATAAATTAATTACTTATTGTATCAACCAACCAAATTACAACCTCATGTATTTAATAAAGCATTTTTAACGTACATTAATCAATTTATGACAGTGAACTAGATGATTGTTTAGTCTAAACTCTAAAGAAACATGCTTAAAAATCATTATTGATCATTAACGTACAGTAATATTTTGTTGGGAGGGAAGGAGTAATTAATTGAAGTGAATATGCTAGCGCGTAAAAGTTACTTTGCGTAGTACTAATATTTGAGCAATAAAAAAGGTAATTTGGTAGTACGATACAATTACGAGCGCCACTGCGGCACACGCACACGGGCCACGGCCATACGCTACAGAAATTACAGAGGTACCGTAGTACTTACTGGTAGCCAGTAACAGGAAATTAAGGAGAGAGAGAGAAAGCAATTAGTAGCATCGTCGCATCGTAGTCATCATCATCATCATGTGATGCACTGATGCCCATCCATCCCTACTACTCTCTAATTCCACGCGCTCACCTCTCGCACTACTGCTCCTGTCACTCCCTTGTCAGCTGGCGGGAAACCAACAACCACCACTTCTCTCTCCTCTCCCTTCTCTTCTCTCTTCTTCTCCTCCCTTCTCTGGAGTAGTACTCGCCGTTAACATAAACTGATCAAAGTTCCAGATCATTAATTAACAGGTGAATCAGGAGACTAATTAAAAGTCTATCAATCAAGAATCAAAGATTTTTTAATAAAGGAGGTAAAATTCCAACCAAATTCATTATTTATTGGTATCTTTAATTTCCACTAGCAAAACAACAAGACGTAGTCGAGTTTAACCATTTTTTAATAATTGTATTTATGAGTGTAATAAAATACTTACTCCAACTAGTTTAATTTAATTATTTGGGCATCCGGATGATGAAATCCAAGTACGAGCTAGATGGAATTAAGGAAGGGTACATGTCCTAATCCAACGGGGACACCTGTGGCTGTGGTGTGTGACTTTCTATAAGTATCTAATTGATACTATTATGATCAGGCCTCATCAGGAGATTTGATTTGATTTCCCCGTTCCGTTTTGATGCAGTGCAGGTCGGTGGTGGTGGTAGGTACTGTGACAGCCGATACGATATTATATTTAGTATTTGAATAACGGAAAGAAATTGAGGGATTTTCATTCCGGTTGAGAGAGAGGGAGAGGGGACAGGGATGGTGACAAAACGGGGGAAAACAAAAGGGTCCAGATTATGGAGGAGAGGGGTCCGACTCTCCGACTATGATTTTGATTTCCCTTCCCATGCTTTTTTGGCAGCCTTTTCAATCCACTCCACTCCACCTTCTTCTTCTTTTTTCCTTTTTTTCAGCTGCTAAATAAATAATGCTAAATCACTACTATTATTTTTCCTATTATTCTCCCAATGACTTGTAAGTAACTTCACTCGATGTAAATTGTCTATCCTGTTTTATGTCTGTCGCCTCTCCGTACCATTCCTGATAACTTGTGTTATGGGGTAGGGGTTATTCCGTCAATAATAGCGATGATTAGATATCCGGGTCGTCTTATGTGTAACTTGTAAAAAATGGGAGGGGATCTTCAACGTAGAGCTTCCGACAATCAAATTAGAATCATAAATAGTATGAGTAAGTGAGAGATATGGGAGAGTTATTGGAGTGATTATACAAACTTAGTGTAGTGATTTTCTATCCCCCTTCCCTTCTTGTTGCCTGACAAAGGATGAGTCCTTTACCAAAGCATCCCTAGATATTTATCTAAATATTTAGTGGAATAAAGTACTAAAATGCCCCTTATGATATTTCTATATATTATCAATTACCAGTATAATATCTTCATTCCTCTTTGATTTTCGTTTGTGTAGGTTTGTTGTTTTTTATTGTTTGGCTCCTAAAAAATGTTCTAAAATCTGACTATTTATATCGGCTGCTCTTTCTCAATTCCTACTCTATTTGTCATGTTAACAATATGAATGTTGAATTATTTATCTCATGACAGTAAAATTACAAATTTTAAGGCAAATGATGGGTTTGTCTCTGTAATTATTTTTTATTCCATTCCCTCCAATTCCTTCCCCGCTGAAACAGCAACAAACCTTGCAGAAAAGGTCGCAAGTCCTATCGCTCTCCTCACTGAAATGACACGCTGACACCCCAAAAATGGCTGAAATTTTGAATCTCTTCAATTGTCCCACCAATGGAACATCTAAGCCACAATTTTGATATTTTCCGCTGAAAATTTGAATATATATTTCACCCCACAATCAGTTCCCCCCATTGCTCTGCTTTTTGAATTTGACTGGTGTTAAGCCATCAGTTAACTAAAATAATCTTCTTTCTCTGTTTCTTTCTTGAACACCAACAATGAATGGTGAAAATGGTATCCCAATAAATAACCCAACCGAACATCCTGTGTTGCTTCATTGTCAGTTGAATTGCTATGCTCATCTCTTGAATAGGCAATTCAGAACGAAGGCATATAAATTGAATAAACATACTGAATGGTCTAACCGATATTAGCGGGTGTATTTTATTAATATTTTATAAAAAATATTAAAAATATATCTATACTATATAAAAAGCACGAAGGGCCTTATTTTCTTAAATTACTATGATATCCTTTAATTATTAAAAAATTTAAGAGTGTAATAGTCTTTTAATTTTTAAAATTACCTACCTATTAAAATTGAATAAATTTATTATTCAACTACTTATTTAATTAATTAAATTAGCTATTAAAGTATTAAAGTTCGTATAAGCTTCTTCCACCTTATTGATGACTCTTGGTGAGCAAGAGTAATCGGCTGAAGCAGTTTCCTAGCCAGAAACCCAAGGGGCTAAAAGGTGAAAAGTAAAAACGTCTTCCCAAAACAGACATAGAAAGGTTTCATCAAGTGTTGATAGGATTGGGCAGTTCCAGGTCTACAATTTTGAAGGTAAAGTGTAACAGACATGGTAAGGGCCTAAGATTATGGAGCTTTCATGGACAAGTTTGTTTGTTAATTTAGTGATTTATTTATATGATTTATCCCTTCCAGAGGAGATTGCAGGCCGGAGATATCTATAGAATCCCAGCTGGTTCAGCTTTTTACTTGGTCAATCCAAACGAGGGGCAGAGACTTCATGCCATTTGCAGCATTGATCCATCTGAAAGCTTGGGTTTGAGTCTTCTCAGGATAATATATATGTTTTTCTGATGTTTAGTTGGGTCCAAGTATGGTGTTACAGTCTTACATATGAACTATCCATTGATTTGCAGCCTTTCTTCATTGGTGGAGAAACTTATCCAACATCTGTTCTTGTTGGGTTTGAACCACGAACACTTGCTACTGCCTTCAATGTAAGATGGTTGCTTTGGTTTTCTATATATACTGGCTTGAATTGATCGATCATAAGAATTATCTCTGTAGTTATTGGCAACTGTTCAACCTTCCTAAACCATGTCATTGGTAGTTTGCTTATCTCTGTAGTTGATTGGGAACTGTTTAATTTAGTGATTTATTTATATGATTTATCCCTTCCAGAGGAGATTGCAGGCCGGAGATATCTATAGAATCCCAGCTGGTTCAGCTTTTTACTTGGTCAATCCAAACGAGGGGCAGAGACTTCATGCCATTTGCAGCATTGATCCATCTGAAAGCTTGGGTTTGAGTCTTTTCAGGGTAATATATATGTTTTTCTGATGTTTAGTTGGGTCCAAGTATGGTGTTACAGTCTTACAGATGAACTATCCATTGATTTGCAGCCTTTCTTCATTGGTGGAGGAACTTATCCAACATCTGTTCTTGCTGGGTTTGAACCACGAACACTTGCTACTGCCTTCAATGTAAGATGGTTGCTTTGGTTGTCTATATATACTGGCATGAATTGATCGATCACAAGAATTATCTCTGTAGTTATTGGCAACTGTTCAACCTTCCTAAACCATGTCATTGGTAGTTTGCTTATCTCTGTAGTTGATTGGGTGCTTTGGTTGTCTATATATACTGGCTTGAATTGATCGATCACAAGAATTATCTCTGTAGTTATTGGCAACTGTTCAACCTTCCTAAACCATGTCATTGGTAGTTTGCCACTGAATTCATGATCTCCAAATATAATTGATGACATCACCAGCTTACTTTGAATGACACGACATTTGATGAAATTCTATAATAACTTCTACCAACTTGGATGGAAATCAAAAGACATACAGAATTTCAAAAGAAGCGAAGCATCGATTTTACAAATTCATAAGGTACGAACTTTAATACTTTCTGGTAATTGATTTAATCTTTATTTTTTCATTAAGATCAATGAATCGAACTTGTAGTTTATTTCTAATTTATAATACACGTTTTTATTGATTTATGGAATTCAAGACATCAAATTTATAAGCATAATTAAAAAGAACGGAAATTATAAGCAAATTTGCCTACGAGCCTCGGGTGACCCAGGATCGTACCAATATTCCCCAGCATTATGCTTTTGACTTCTAAAACTTGAGCCTTCACCTTTATTAGCTTCTCTATCTCCTCCGTATGATCAATAATATACTTCATGTGCTCTTTCATAATTGGCCTGCAATTAGATTCATGCTACCTTAGTTCCAATTTCAAAGAACCAAAATTGTGGTTAAACTCAAGACACAAGTTTTTGTTGTGGCACCATATATACACTCTGCCTGCTTTACCACCCCCATATTTTTTCTTGAAGTCTGCTTTCATGCGTTCCAAAAATGCGATGGAGATCTGCTTTACAGCCACAGTTGATGAATGTATTAGAACATTGATTTCCGTCACATTACCATTTATCACACACAACATATAATTTATAGTTGATGCCTTAGACCATCCAAAAACCAATTTTCAAGAGAGCTGCAAATATGAACCAAAATAGAATTTTGAAGGCAATGCTATTGTAAGATACTAAATCCTGAACCTGAATGTTGTTTAACATGGCATCACTGAACAAAAAGGAGTTTTTTTTTTATTATTATTGAAATATATTTATGTCACTAATAGCTTTTTAGTAGTATAATATTTAACATGCGAATTGTGTTTTCGTTTCACAGATCCGTCGTGTTTCTGGTAGCAGTTTGCTTGGCAATTCCTCCAATTACCAATCGAGTTGTGGTATGAATTATATATTTATTAAATAAATCTTATATTTAATTAATTTGAGTACTTATTAAAATCACAATTCATTTTTATTGTCAAAATTTAGGGATTGCTTTCAAATTTTTTCCTTTAAGCACAATAGAATACATATTGTATATTTATTATATATATCTTATATTTAATTAATTTGAGTCTTATATATATGTATTTATTTAGCTCGGTCCATATATGTATGTATTTATGATTGCCGAAATTGTTTAAACCATCATCATTATTTTTTTCTGATTTATCTTATAATAAAGGTGGAACTTGCCATCTAACTTAAATTAGTTATTTGCAATTTTCATGCTTTGAACATCTTTCGTTAAATGACAACATCATTCCACCAGATTTTATATTTTCATGCTATTTCAACCTGTTCCTTTAAACATAATAGATCCATATTGTATTTATTTAATTCGATCCATATATGTACATTTATACAATTTCATACACTATTTAATAAATTACTTAAATTACCACTTACTTGCAAATTCATGTTTTAAATTTATTTCAATTGTAGGAAAATGTCTACAAACAAAAGAAAAGCGGCCAATGGTTTGATGGTACCACATGCTAAAAGAAGAGAACGAAATTGGTTGCTTAAAGCTCAATCATTTCTTTATGAATATAAAGGTATGTGATTATTTAATATTTTAAAATTAATAATTTGATTCAATGTTTGATTTGATGGTGTCAAATATTTTATGTGATTAATTAATAATTTGATTCAATGTTTAAAATTATTCTCAGTGACTAATACTAGAATATATAATAAATCTTTTATTTGTTTTAATTCGGAGTGACTAATACTAAACTATATAATAAATCTTTTATTTGTTTTAATGTGTAGGACATATAGAAGTTGAACCATCTATTTCACCTCTACATACTTTAAATGATGTTCCCAGTTGTAACTATTGTGGTGCAAAAAGATTTCAATTCGAGCCACCAACATTTTGTTGTCAAAATGGACAAGTTAAATTGGCGCATACACATTATGATGATGATTTGCTGGAACTTTATACGTCACAATCGGAAGAAGCGAAAGAGTTTCGTAGAAAGATTAGAAAATATAATAGTATATTTGGGTTTACATCATTTGGTGTAATGTATGACAAAGAACTTACTTCATCGAGGAAAGGAGTTTATACCTTTAAAGCTCAAGGCCAGGCATACCACAACCTTCCCGGATTGGTGCCTGCAGAGAATAGTCCAGTCTATTTTCAACTTTATTTTTATGATACTGATAATGAGCTACACAATAGGATGAGAATTATGGAAAATGCTAACTTGGATGAAAGCATTATGAAAAAATTGATGAAGATTTTGGAAAACAACCCATATGCTAAATTTTTGAAAGGCTTCAAAGATATTTCCTCACTTGACGATTTACTAATCAATATCAACACAAGTGTTAATATTGATCAAAGAGTTTATAACTCACCTTCTGTTGATCAAGTTGCTGCTATATGGATTGAAGGAAATAATTCTAATGTTCCATTTGAAAGAGATATAGTTGTTCATGCACATTCGGGACAGAGCCATAGAATTAAACATTACTT
Organism: Viola odorata; assembly: GCA_963691705.1. Lineage (NCBI taxonomy): Eukaryota > Viridiplantae > Streptophyta > Magnoliopsida > Malpighiales > Violaceae > Viola > Viola odorata. The sequence goes on along the minus strand of OY829544.1, from coordinate 17,411,823 downwards.
TAGTTGTTATGATCCTCTCCAATACCCACTTTTATGCCCTAAAGGAGAAGTTGGTTGGCATCAGAATATTTACAAACAATGCAGAAGGTCTTCCATTACTAACACAACAACTACAGAAGACTTTTCAACTATTCTGACATTTACCTCTGCAGAAAATATTTTTGATCAAGAAACAGAAGGTAAGCTTTTAATTAATACGATATTATTTCAATTTTTAGCTCTATTTTTTTCATGTCTTTTAGAATTTTCACATGATTTTTTTAACATATAGGTGTGCATAGACCTACAATATCAAAAGTATCGTGTAGAGAGTACTATTGTTACAAGCTTCAAATTAGAGCTTTCATACAATCGATACTTTTACTATCTGGTAGACTATTCCAACAATATGTTGTAGATATGTACATTAAATTGGAGACAACCAGACTTGATTTCTTCCGTCATCAGCAAGCAAAAATCCAATCTGAATTGTACCAAGGTATTGCTGATAGTGTCATGTCAGGAGAAACTAGAGGAAGTGAAGTGGGAAAAAGGTTAATCCTTCCAGCCTCTTTTGTTGGAGGGCCACGAGATATGCGACGACGATATCTTGATTCGATATCATTGGTCCAGCATTTTGGGAAGCCTGATTTGTTTATTACTATGACATGTAATCCAAATTGGAAAGAGATTCAAGATCAGCTTACAGAAGGGGAACTTGCACAAGACCGTCCTGATTTAGTTGCAAGGGTCTTTCGAGCAAAAGTTCAAGATCTCAAAGATCAAGTTATCAAGAAACAAGTATTTGGAAAAGTAGCTGCACATGTTCATGTTATTGAATTTCAAAAAAGGGGAATGCCACACGTTCATATGTTAGTCATACTCGAAGAAGGTTTCAAAATTGTTTATTCTGATCAGTTTGACAAATTTGTTTGTGCTGAAATACCAGATGAGGATGAAGAACCTTTACTTTTTCAATTAGTGACCAAACATATGATGCATGGTCCATGTGGAGAAAGTAATAAAAAATGTGGTTGTATGGAAAATAGAAAATGCAGATTTCACTATCCACGAGGTTTTTCTTCTACAACTGTGGCTGGAAAAGATGGTTATCCAATATATCAAAGAAGAGACAATGGGCGAAAAACAATTAAGAAGAACAAAGAGCTTGATAACCGATGGGTAGTGTCGTATAACTCTTACTTGCTTACAAGATATGATTGCCACATAAATGTTGAGATCTGCTCCAGCATTAAATCAGTGAAATATCTTTATAAGTATGTATACAAAGGGCATGACAAAATATCTGTATACATTGCATCAAATGATGGGAATAATTTGGTTGATGAGATAGAACAATTTCAAGATGGGAGATTTGTCTCTCCACAAGAAGCTGCATGGAGGATATATGAATTCAATTTAAATGAGATGAATCCTCCGGTGATAAATTTGCAATTACATTTGCCTAATAAACAGGCTGTCTATTATTGGGAGAATCAAAATTTGCAAGAAGTGGTGCTTTGGGAGCATGTATCGAAGACAATGCTTACAGAATTCTTTACAACATGTTCTGAGAATCCAAATGCAAGACAATATTTATACAGGCAAGAAAAAAACTTTATTCTTAAAATTTTATTTCTTTGCTTATTTATTTTTCAATGTCACTATTAGTATATATATATATATATATATATTATTTATTTATATATGTAGATATAATACATTAATTAATGTTTCAATATGATATCTTTCACATAATTATTTCTTATATTTTTACTACAGGGAATTTCCTGTGCATTTTGTCTGGCAATCTAAAGAAAAAACATGGAAAAAAAGAGAATCAACGAGGGGTGTGATTGGCCGTGTAAATACTGCAAATCCAAAAGAAGGAGAAAGGTATTTTCTAAGGTTATTATTGAATCATGTTAGAGGGCCAAAATCTTTTGAAGATTTATTGACAGTAAATGAAGTTATATGCAAAACATTCAAACAATTAGCACAAAAGAGAGGACTTCTTGAATCTGACGAGAGTATATCAGCGTGTCTAAGTGAAGCAGTTATGTTTAAAATGCCATTGGAGTTACGCAGACTATTTGCTACTATTTTGGTGTATTGTCAGGTAATTTTCAAATTAAGTCACTAAAAAAACTAAATTTAGTAGAATTTACTATCCTCACTTTTAGATCTTTTAAATCCATTTTTTTCCGTATAGCTTATATTTTGTCAAATGCCTTTTTAATTTATAAAAGAATGCATATTTTTATTTATGTTTATATTAATTTAAGCCATTTTTTATTAACGTTTACATTTTTTTATTAAATTTATTATCAGCCTGAAGATGTAAGGAAGTTATGGGATCTCTATTGTGATGCATTATCCGAAGACTATAAAAGAACCCATCGAAATTCAAGCGTAGATGAGGTATTAGCATTAACACTCAAGAGTATTAATTTTTATTTAGAAAGTATGGGGAAAAGTGTTAAGGACTATGATTTACCTACATTAAAGGAAATGAGTTTGGAACATGATTCAACATTGCCAAAGGAGATTGCAGATGAATTATCCATTAAAGTCACATTGGAAGATATAGAGACACAATCAAAGTTAAATCCAGAACAAGAAGAGGCTTATAAGGCAATTATAGAAAAAGTTGATTCAAATTCCAGTGGGGTATTTTTTGTCGATGGACCAGGAGGAACAGGAAAAACATATTTATACAAAGCATTGCTTGCTAATGTTCGATCACGTGGGATGATTGGACTTGCAACTGCGACATGTGGGGTTGCTGCTGCAATCATGTCAGGAGGTTGTACTGCTCATTCACGATTTGGTATCCCTATAGATGTTCATGAATCAAGTGAAAGCAACTATTCAAAACAAGAACCCAAGGCTCAATTAATAAAAAGGGCAAGACTTATTCTGTGGGATGAAGCTCCAATGGCAAAACGTTGCGCAATAGAGATGGTTGATCGATTCTTAAGGGATATAATGAACAACAATGAACTATTTGGTGGTAAAGTTGTAGTTTTTAGAGGTGATTTCAGACAAGTACTACCTGTAGTACCACGAGGGACAAGATCAGAAACTGTGGGAGCAAGTTTGGTAAGATCATACTTATGGCACCATATGAGAAGACTGAAATTATCTAGAAATATGAGGGCTAGCTCAGATTTAGAATTCAGCAAACTTTTACTCAGAATAGGAAATGGAGAAGAGCCAACAATAGATGATGACATGATATCTTTACCAGAAGAGATGATAATTAAGTATGACAACTGTGAATCTTCCATTAACCGTTTGATTGACAATGTCTACCCCTCACTTCGAGAAAATGCAACATTACCTGAGTACATAACAAATCGTGCTATACTGGCTACCAAGAATGAATATATTGATGAGTTGAATAATAGAATGATATCATTATTCCCCGGAAATGGCACAATATTTAAGAGTTTTGATATCGCATCTGATGATGAAAACAATTGTTACCAAGAAAAATTCCTAAATACATTGATGCCAAATGGATTGCCGCCACATATACTAGAACTCAAGAAGAATTGCCCTATAATGTTGCTGCGGAATCTAGATCCACCAAATGGATTATGCAATGGGACTAGAATGGTTTGTCGAGGATTTGAACGCAATGTCATACATGCAGAAATAACAGTTGGCCAACATGCAGGTAAACGTGTTTTTTTGCCAAGAATACCTTTGTCACCGGCAGAAGCTGGAACATATCCATTTAAATTTGTTCGAAAGCAATTTCCTGTGCGACTTTGTTTCTCCATGACGATAAATAAAGCTCAAGGGCAGACAATACCAAATGTAGGAGTTTACTTGCCTGAAGATGTCTTCTCGCATGGACAGTTATATGTGGCGCTATCAAGAAGAGTTTCAATGTCAACTACTAAGCTTTTAGTCAAGACAGACAACCTTAAAAAAAAAAAACAGGCTTATGTTAAAAATGTGGTGTATAAAGAAGTACTAACAAGTTGATAACATGAACTGCTTGAGCCAAGTGGTAAGTAAATTCTTCTCTTTTAAATAACGTATTTTCTTTTATCTGTTTGATGGGGAACTGGGGAATGTGCATGTTTGTCAATAACAGGCACTGATTGCTGCATAACTTTTAGATAGTATGTCAAAGTGGTCTTCAACAATTTGGTATGCTTTGTTGCATAACAAGGCACTGTGCACAGTGTAGTTTTTCTAACCATTGTGAAAAATATCCTTGGATTCCATGAATGTCTGCTCCACATACCGTGGAGATTTCCCCCCTCATGTTCTAAATTTGTATCATAAATGTCATAGTAAATTCCCTATATTTTTAATTGGTTTGAATCAACATCACCCTTAATAAATTAATCAGTATATTTTAAAAAATTAAAATAATTAGTGATTGATAAAATAATTAAATAACTTAATAATATTTTTATCATTTTTTAATTTTCTAACTATTAAAAAGACCAAAATTGTAACTTTATTACAGGCTTATATTGTAAATTTCAAGACTATTGGGTTCAAAGTGGAAGATTTTGTATACTTTAGGGTTTCTTTATGTAATTTACCTAAAAATATATTTAATTTTTTAATCAATAAAGTTAATAATTTTTTATTATTATATAATAAATAAATAAAATATTACAAAATAAATATTTTGAGTATATGCTTAATGATTACGTAAATGTATTTTATTGATATTTTTATATAGTTTTTTAGATAAAAACTAGATAATGTTTTCAATTTCAAGCTAAACAATAACAACACAGACTTTAAAATAAAAAAATTATATCTTTTCTATATGGAAAAAGTGGAAAGAAAATCGAATATGCTACATTCGTTAGTCTTTTAGAAAATTACACGAGAGTAGCTTATAATAATATTTTAAAATAACACTAATAATAAGTTAACAAACTTATAAATTAATTTTTCAATTAAGTAATGCAATTTTATTTCTATTATTAAATGACCATTTATTTAATTAATAACAAATTATTATATATGTATCTTTTAGTAAGAATTTAAAATTAGTAAAAAACTTATCATAAAAAAATATACTTAATATTGTGAGTTAAAAAAGTTAGCAAAAATAAATTATATTTGTATAAACTATATATATTTAAATGACTTAATATTAAATTTATGAATAATGAGTGTATTTGAAATTAATTCTTTATACTTTAAATTTATATTAAATATTTTTTTGATAATATGAAAAATGAAAGAAGGTGATTTTCTATTATGAAATATTCACATTATAATATTAAATTATAATTAAAAAAAATTATTTAAATAATTTAATAATTGAAATGCTAAAATACAAAAGAGAAAGATAATTTATTGAAGAACCAAAATATGTTAAATACCGAAGCTATTTTCATATGAAATTATTATTGTGAACTTTTACTTTTATATATTTTTTAAATTTATCATTCTTTGTGAAATTGGCATGGGTGATAAAAATATTTCCTTCGTTGATTACCAACAAGTTCCTCACTACATTCAAAAAAGTTATGGCAGATCAATCTATGCAATGTACTGGTGGAGCTACAATGTGAGAAATATCCTTAAAAGTATGGAATTGGAAAATAGTCACAATGAGTAAAATATAAGTTAATCTACTTTTAAATGTAAATTATTTGTTAAATATAAAAAAACATATCTTAATCTATTTTTAAATGTAAATTATTTTAATTATTATTATATTAATTTAAAAATGATATTCTTTATTCGAGTTAATATATTTTTTAAATTTAATTTAGTAAAATGATTGATTTTAAAAGTATTAATGAAACATAAACTAGATAAAAGTGACAAATAAATGGTAATATTTATAATTTTCTAACATAAATTATATGGTAAAATAAAGAACAATATTTATGAAAATAATTGAGAAGTTTATTTACAACTATTGACAATATTATCCATATATTATCAAAATAATATAAATTAGTTTTATTTTTATGAAAGAAATATTTTCTACATGGGTTAATAGTATTTATTTTATTTTAATTATTTAACTATAATTTTAAGGCAGTACATGGTTTATTTTTTCACAAAGAAAATATTTTAAAATTGAAATAGTTTATTTATTTATAATAATAATAATAGCTCATGATATTATTATTATTTATTTATAATAAAATAACAAAATTCTCCCTTTTATTAAATTATAATCACAATTATTTTTATTATTATTATTATTTTAAAATTTTTTTTATTTTATATTTGATGTGTTTTCATTATTAGAATAAGAACTAGAAAAAAAATGAGAGAAGAAAAAAAAACAAAGTGGAAAGTGATGATTCTTTTTAGTTAAAAATAAAAACATTATAAAAAATATGTAAAATAAACAAGAAATTATCTTGCCTCAATAAAATATAAAAAAACTATGAAATTCTTTTTATAATGAATTATTCTTAAATATATATATATACACAAATATTAAATTACTGAAGTTTGATTTCGTAAAATTTGTAATGATAAGGAATTATTTTTCCTTAGCTAATTATGTGATTTTTTTTCATACATAAACATGGAGAAAAATAGTTTGTACATTTACTTAAATCATAATTTTTAATTAAATATTAAACTTAATTTTTTTATTGAATTTGAATCTTTAAAGAAAAAATCATTAGTGGTTGTTTTTAAATAATTACATACTTATTTACAATATTTGGAAAACTTAGATAAAAATAATATGGAACATCATTTTAAATATTTAAATTTTAATTTATAAAAGTAATTTACTTAATTGAGTTAAAATTGTTTTAATTCTAAGTGCTTAAAATTAATTATTTTAGAATTAATACAAGATTTTTTTGTCGACACTAGAACATCAATAAAAATACAGATATACTGCCTACAATATAGATTAAGCACCATAGTAAAAATTTATGTTAATCTTATTTTTGGAGACATATTAAAAAATTTATATTATACCACAAATATATTTGTGTAAAAGTAATTTACTTAATTGAGTTAAAATTGTTTTAATTCTAAGTGCTTAAAATTAATTATTTCAGAATTAATACATGATTTTTTTGTCGACACTAGAACATCAATAAAAATATAAATATACTGCCTACAATATAGATGAAGCACCATAGTAAAAATTTATGTTAATCTTATTTTTGGAGACATATTAAAAAAATTATATTATACCACAAATATATTTGTGTAAAATACTTTTTTGTACATAAATATTATATTTTAATATTATCAAATAAATTTCGCACGTGCAACGCCACGTGCCTACAAATTTAAATCGAGTTAGAAACAGTATTCTCATCTTCTCCATTCCCATAATCTTCCTTTATGCATTCAAAAATGTACAGCGCTACAGCCCAACAAATTTGGTATTGAGAGATTACGGCATTTTTATTTGGAGAATATTAACTATTTCGTTTAACAATCTAAAGAAAACGAACACTACCTTAAAGAAATGAGAAGCGTAACAAAGTGCAGTACAAATGATAATAACTTAATAGATATTAAATTATAATTAACAAGTCCAATCAAACTAATAAATACTATTATATATAGGAATTGAATTTCAAATTAATCAAATAACTTAATAGATAGGTTTTAAATACTATTATATAAAAGTCTATTATACAAATTATATATTAAATACTATTATATGTATAATTAATTCTTTATTGAAAATAATCTTCATTCTAATCAAATGAAAATAACCTTCATTCTTTATTATAAGAATTATAGACGTTTGTTATTAGTATATTTATATATAAGAATTTTGAGATTACATTATAATATTAAGAATCCTACACATTACTAGGCTTCTTATCTCAATTATTCTAGAGTTTTAAAATTATTTAATCACGATAATATTAAGAATTTAGAAACCTATTAGAAGTTTATTAGAAGTAAGATTTCGAGTATAATATAACTACTAAAATCCTACACATGTGTACCTATATATACAAGTATAATTTAACTTAATATTTCATAAACAACCTTCTTTAACAATTACAAAGGTATGGATCCAATGACTATATCATAAAATATTCTCTCACCATATATTTCTTAATCTATTGACATGTTCTACAGTTCTCTTGATTCTTTTAGAATACATTTTCTACATCCTATTTTTGTTGCTTTGGATTACAGGTATAAAGCTCATAGTTTTTTTATTTAAAATTTAGATTAAACTGATCCAAGTTCCAATCTACAGTTCTCTTGATTCCTTTAGAATATATTTTCTACATCCTGTTTTTGTTGCTTTGGATTACAGGTATAAAGCTCATAATTTTTTTATTTAAAATTTAGATTAAACTGATCCAAGTTCCAATGTTGAAGTTTTAATAAGTAGAAGTAGTACTGTAATAGAAAATTGAAATTAAGTTTACCATGCGGTTCAGTTCAGCGGTTGTTGCCCGCTCTAGGCTTTGCGCTCAATTTACAAATTATGCGATTTTAATTAACTATAGCATTTCCATAGTTTTGTTTTAACTGGACACTGTCTCTTCCTCAATCCTCACAGATCTTCTGCAAGTAAGGGTTGGGCAACACGTGCTAACTACCTAATTGGAAGTTGTCGCATAAGTTGTTATCTCCTTTGGATTACAGGTATAAAGCTCATAATTTATTTATTTAAAATTTACAAATTTCAATTAAATAAATCAAATTCCTTGACATTTTGACAATCCACATTTAGAATCCTTTTTATTATTAAAAATATTAATAATTTCTTTTTTGAATTTTGAAAACAATTTCTTTTCTCTTTAGATGACAAGAACGAGCGAAAAGATGCAACTATCCCAAGAAGAAAAAGCATGCACGTATATAAGAGACCTTGAAGATCAACAAACTGAATTTCGTCTGGAACTTTTAGTTATCCGAAAAGGTCAAGTCGAAAACTACAATGATAAAATGGGCACCTCAGAAAAATTAGGACTGATCTTAATAGATCGTGAGGTATAAATTAAGGCATTATATTAATAATTATTTTTCCCTTTACTGAATATTTAATATTATTTATAATATTAAATTTGGCTTTTGTTTAGAGGGTTTGAATATTTTGCTTTCTAAAATATTAAAGTTTTGCGGTGTTACATGTTCTATATATAACCTATTTATATGCATCTTAGAAAGTTTACCCTACATGTTGTCTTTATTATGATCTTTTAATAAACAATCATATTTTTCATCAACAATTAACTTTTTATTATGATCTTTTAATAAACAATCATATTTGAATATTTTCCTTTCTAAAATATTAAAGCTTTGCGGAGTTACATATTCCATATATAACCTATTTATATGCATCTTAGAAAGTTTACCCTACATGTTATCTTTATTATGATCTTTAACTAAACAATCATATTTTTCATTAACAATTGACTTCTTTTTACAGTTGACTTATTAAATTATATATATATTATATCAGGGAACAAAAGTTCAAGCAATGATTTTCAAGCAAGCGGTGCAAAAGCTTCATCAACAATTAACTTTTTATTATGATCTTTTAATAAACAATCATATTTGAATATTTTCCTTTCTAAAATATTAAAGCTTTGCGGAGTTACATATTCCATATATAACCTATTTATATCCATCTTAGAAAGTTTACCCTACATGTTATCTTTATTATGATCTTTAACTAAACAATCATATTTTTCATCAACAATTGACTTCTGTTTACAGTTGACTTATTAAATTATATATATATTATATCAGGGAACAAAAGTTCAAGCAATGATTTTCAAGCAAGCGGTGCAAAAGCTGAACGATACCTTAGAAAAGGGATGCACATATGTTATTACCAATGGAGTTGCCAAGAAACCAAATCCAAATTACTCGAATATTAACCTCGACGTTGAACTCATTCTGACAAACTCAACCATGGTGCAAAAATCGGCAATCCCTATCCCCCTTGATGTTATTAACTATGAATTCATGGACTTTCAGGATCTTCCTCATTGTGACCAAAGCAAACGAATCGGTAAGCAACTAAATTTATAAAACATTGTAATCATTATTTTAAATTGATGCCTTTTCTAATACTCATATTCTAATTTCAATTATTTTAATGATAGATATTATTGGTTTCGTCATTAGCGCAAAACCATTCAATGGCAAATTTCGAGAAATTCTATTAATGAACAAAAGGTAATATATTTATTTTTTAATGTTCAATTACAATTTTTTCTATATATAAAATCAAATAATTGCAATTTGGTTTAACAATATTTAAACTTTTAAAATCAGAGGTGAAGAGTTGAAATTGATCTTGTGGGGAGACTTAGCTGAAAAGGAAGGAGAAACCCTTTATGAAATAAAAGATGAAAAGCCTATCATTGCCTTATCAAACGGAATGATATCAAAATATCAAGGTAAGTCTGAGTCAATTTTTATCTAATATCTAATAATAATAAAAATGCACATAACATGACCTATATACAATTACTCAAATTAGGAATTTTACAAGTATCAAGTACAAGAACGACAATAGTGATGATCAATCCCATAACATATGAGACAGATGAAATCCAGCAATGGTAAGTATATATGTATATATATGAAATATAATATAAGATTATTTTACCATTATCTATTGTTTAAGCTATTGTTTTTTTCATATAACCTTACAAATATTTATACATTACAGCTTGACCTATACTCAACAAGAAGACACCCAGAAGATAATCAAATCACCTTCAAAGAGAATGGACAATGAAACCAAAGCAACTGTAGAACAAATTGCGAACGAAATTGCATCACCAAAACAACAGGTACCAACCACAAAGCAAAAATATTAGTTATGAGTCACCAAAACAACTGGTACCAACCACAAAGCAAAAATATTAGTTATGAGTATAAATCAAAAAACTAACATTAACTTCTATTATTACTTTGCAGTCTTTCTATGTCCTAACAGCAACTATTACCATTACAATAACGACAAAAAAATTAGTTATGAGTATAAATCAAAAAACTAACATTAACTTCTATTATTACTTTGCAGTCTTTCTATGTCCTAACAGCAACTATTACCGAAGTGATTAATAAAAGACAACCTTGGTATGAATCATGTAAAAAGTGCTGGAAGAAAGTATTTTACATGGGTGAGGGTCAAGCAACATGCGACAGGTGTAACAATTACGTTGAGACAATTCCAAGGTAATTCCAAACAAATTACAAATTGTATTATGTTAAACATAAAATAAGATGACTAAGATTCAACTAACAATTTCAGGTACATGCTGAGATTACAAGTTAATGATGGTGAGAATGAATCAACAATTGTTCTTTTTGATGAGACAGAAATACTAATAGGTTGTGACATCAAGGAATACAAAGAATCAGTTGACGATAAGGTAATTTTTTTAGAATAGTGATAGTAAATTAATTTTATTACATAAAAAATACTAATATTATTTTCAATGTAACAGGAAAAAGAGAAGTCGCCACACTATAGAAAAATGATATCTTGCAAAGACAAGGAATTTGATTTCTTAGTCAAGGTTAACGAAAAAAATGAGAGCGAACGACAGAAAAATATATTTATCGCTGAAGAGGTTCGTGCAACTAAAAAGACGACAACAACTGAAGAACAAAATAATGAAGATGAGGAGTCATTGGCGGTAGTTTGGAAAAGAAGCCAGAAAAATAAACTTCAGTTGAATACTGCAACAGAAAGAAAAGGTGAACAATACGAAAAGGATGAAAGCAAGAATAACAAGATGAAAAAAAAAGGGAGGCTGATCAAGAAGATCAAAGAAGAAGATGATCAACAACAAGCTAAAAAATCAGCCAAGCAGAAAAAGAAAAGAGACAAAAAACAAGATGAGGAAGTAATTATTTTGCCCACACCGATACTCATTGACGAAGAAGCTGAAGGCAAAAAAGAGATAAGGAAGGGAACAAGACTCAAGAACAAGAACAAGAAATTTGATGAATTATATGAGTATGAGCCCATAATCAAAAAAATCAAGCAAGAAAAATTGTAAAATTGCTTTATAATTAATAATTATTATTAGTTTGCTTAAGAATTTATATGGTTGGTTATAATACTTTAGAACAATATTTAAATACTATTAGGCTATATCTTCTATTAATACTTATTATTAGTATGTTTAATAATTTATATGTTTGATTATATGACCTTAGAATAATATTTAAATACTATTAAGCTATATCTTCTATTAATACTTATTATTAATATGCTTACTTTAGAACAATATTTAAATAGCGGCTTATATTTTTCAAATGACCAAAATTAATTTATAAATAATATATATATTAAATAGTTTAATTTCATATAAAAAATTGCCGCACGTGCAACACACGTGCCCAACTACCTAGTTTATTTAAAGGCATATAAACTATTTCCTCTAGACCATATTAATTGACTTCAGTAAAACAAACACTCAAAAGTTAAGTAAAATATACAGTAACATTCCGTAAAAAAATGACGATTATTGCGGTCCGAAAGGAGTAAATTTGTATAATCGTTTTTTTTTTGGTTTAAAGGCATATAAATTGAATAAACATACTTTTCTTTATAACTTTGTAACTTTTGAAAGAACATTAGCTCTGACTTACACGGTCGTGGTTCTTCTTGTTCCCCTTCCCCCCATGAGAGCCCTAGACCGAGAAAGGGTTTATATATACTTTACGTTGTAGGCCCAGGATTAAGAGTGCTTTCGAAAGGTCCAAACACTTGACAAAAATGGCCGCGGCCCGTATTTCCTAGTTGTCGATGGATTGCGCTTAGCGGTGGAGATAATAATGTGACTGGGCTTGCTTTGGAAACAGATCCGTCATTTTCCCAATCAGAACATTTCTTTTCCCGGACGATTATAAAATAATTTGTTTAAAGATGCTTTATTTTATTTTTATAATTGAAAAAAAAAGTATATAAAAAACAAATGAAATATTATCTTATATTTTATTTTATATGTTTTAATTTAGGATGATAAATATAATATTGCTGTACTATTCAAAGTTTTGTTGGAAAAAAAACATTTAATGAGCTTAAACTTCATTTTATTTTTCTGATGTAATTTTTTTCAGAGTCAACTCAACTCATATTAACTCGGATAGAATTGACCAATTTATCGACTCAACTAATTTTTAGAGGGTATTAAGAGATGTAAGTGAAGGTACAACCTTAGTTATATTAAAATATATATTTTTAAAAGCCACATTAATTGGCAGGTGAGCAAAGTAATTTCATAGACATGTACTAAATGATTCTATTATTTGTGAACCCAGCTAGCCCAATCACGTTTCTCACCTAGTTTTTATTCTCGCTATAATTTTCTCCCAATCAAAAACTATCTAAAGCCATATAAATTATCTTTTTATTATTATTGAGACCATTCAGTATCTAATAATCATATAAAATACCTATAAAATTAAATTTTAATCCGGTAGAATCTCAAAAAAATGATAAATTAACAAGAGTAAATAAGCATAAATGAACTCAACTACTCTAATTTAGAAGAGGAAAAAATGCAGGTAAAAGAAGGAGGAGGAGTGTACAAAGTACAAACAAATTAAAACAAAGGTCATTTACAAAAGAGTGTAAAAAGAAATCAAGAGCGTGTGTAAAAATTGCACGATGGTTGATGAATCCCAATCATCTAATGAAATTATTATTACCCACCCCAACATAATTTTATACACCTCACATTCTCACTTCTCTCTGAATTCTGGGCATGGAGAACTCGTGATGAATTAAATTTAAACCCACAACATAACATAACGTGTGGTAAGTGGTATAGGTATGGCCTGAATTCTGAACTCCAACCTGCTGCCCCAAATCACAACATCCACATTAATTATGTATCACCTTCCCTTCAACTTCACGCATTAAATATTATATATATTTGTTCGGAAGTGAGATTTGAATTTAGATCCAATTCTCCACCGCTACGTATGTAAAAAATAATTGGTTATACAAAATAAATACAAGCTTAAAGAAAGAATGAAAAGAATCTCTTTTCCGCACCTAAAAATAGAAGTGACACGTCATCACCTCCATTAGATGGGAAGAACCAACGGCTTCTCTTGAATCTTCTTCTCTGACTTCTCATCCAACGGCCCAAAGTACAATTTTGTGAAATTAGCATCATTGACATTTCCCCTCCTCGACCCAAATTCAAACACAACGCGGCGTGGATTCTGCAACAAACCCGTAGATCTTGATTTGCTCAGCTTCACCACTGGCACCATCCTCACTGCCACCCTACCACGCTCACCGTACGATCCAATTGATCTCGATCTGATCACACGGTCCCCTACTGCACCCGATCCCACCAATCTAGTCGTTTCACTCCCGTACTCTAAGCTCGATATTTTCCTACTCCTTCTGTTTCCTAGCTTAACCGCCTTAACACCGCCACCCTCCTCGATTCCTTCCCCTTCCCCATCCAACACTTCCGCTTTCCCCACGCGCCCCATGCGCTTTCTCAGCTGATTCCACAGTGGCGGCGCGTGAATCCTCTTTTTCACGGATTTCAATACCTCAACAACCTCCGCCATCCCCGGCCGCTTCTCCGCCGTCGATCTGACACACCTGGCAGCTATAATCGCAAGATTCCTTGTCACCACCTGGTCGGACGGCGGAGCCAGGCGGCGATCGCAAATCGCGGCGTAATCGCCGCGATTGATCAGAGGTACTGCCCAGTCAACTATGGAAGGAGGGCTAAAGTTGACATCTATTGCGTTTCTGCCACTGATGATTTCCAAAAGCAAGATCCCGTAACTGAACACGTCACTCTTGGTGCTTAAATCTCCGGGCGCGAGATAGCCTGGATCGAGATATCCTAGCGTACCCGCGGGTGGCGTGCACTTGACCCGAACGTCCTCCACGTGTCCCCTCAACGCGAGCCCGAAATCACTCAATCTCGCCTTCCATTCACTGTCGAGCAACACGTTTGACGATTTAATGTCCCTGTGAATGATGGGCGGGTTGGAGGAATGCAGAGCGTGAACCGCTTTGGCCACTTGCAAACCGAGTCGGACTCGCCTGGTCCAACCGGGCGGTCTGGGAGATGCGTGCAGGAATTCGTGCAAAGAGCCGTTGGGCATGTACTCGACGACGAGTAGTTGGGTCTTTGGCGTTGAGTGACGGGCGCAGAAGCCTATGAGGTTGACGAGCCGCGGCTGGTGGATGTGCGAGAGGATCTCAATCTCGTTATCTGCAGTGGCGGTTTGGTGGGAGGTGGTTTTTTTAACGGCGGCGGTTAGTTTGCCGTTATCGAGGGAGGCCTTGTAAACGGTGCCGTGACTGCCCTTGCCGAGGAAAGCGTCAGCGGAGAAACAGGAGGCGGCGGTTGCGAGTTCGTGGTAAGTGAAGTGACGGATTTTGATTGGTTTGGTGGTTTTATTATTAGCTGAATTGGCACAGCGATCGAAATTGAAAGGATCGCAAATTGAAATTGCAGAATCGGCATTGCAAGAAAGGAAGCCCATGATGATCAAGAAATGGAAGGGATGGGTATGGCACTGTTATTGATTCAGTTGTAGTAACTAGTAATAGGAAAGGAATGCTGGAAAAAGTCATTTCCAACTTTCCTCCAAGGAAAAGTGGTTGAGTGCAGCATTGGGGGAGGAGACGAATTCAAAGAAGAATGAAGAAATTGTTTTTTTTTTGTTTTTCAGATTTTGAATGGGAGATTTTTGGGTTTGTTGAAAATTTTCCAATTTTTAAATTAATGTGGATTTAGATGCGAACAGGAAGAAGGCGTGCTATGCTACTTTGAGAGAGGGAATTTCTTGGGGTTGGTTTAAAGGTGTGGGGTAGGGATTGAATTGGGAGATGATGATGGGGGACTAATTGTGCTTTTACTTTTTGTGCTGGCGGGTAGAATTTTCGTGGTTGCATGCTGGAAAATATAATAAAAGAAAAAGTTGGTGTTCATTGTTCTTCTTTTTTTCCTCTTTTTTCGACTATGATTTCATATCTGTATTAGGTTTGTGTGATGTGAGGAAGCTTGTGTTTTGGTTCAATAATTGTTGCTATTATATGCTTTTAGATTAGACGGTATGATAATGTCATGATTTGTCTAAAGTCATGGTTTAGTTTAGACGTCAATGTTTGAGATTATTTATGTTTAATTTCTTAAATTATGGGACAATCATAATTGTGGTGTGCATGATTGTTAATTAAGATAAAGACATTAGCATTTTAGTATGTTTCTCCGTGTATTTACCTTATGTTTCATCCACTAATATTCACTTAGTATGTTATTATTAACTTTAGTTTGTTAATGCATTGTTCCAGTTTTAGTTTATCAATATATCGTTTGAGTCCATATTTATCAAATTCTTTTTTGGTTTTATATTTATGATTTGATTTGTCCTCCTCGATAAATCAATTAATATAATTTATGTTTTCTTTTTAAAGAAAAAGAAAGGAAAAGAAAGAGATCATAAAGAAAAAGTTGAGTGTGTGCATGACAGATGACCTTAGTGTCGTGCCAATCTTTACTAATTAGATCAGATTAACATGAAGAACAAGGAGTTTGTATAATTACTAAAAGGGCATATCAGAATTTGCTTAACACTTACGTTATATTTGAGTCTTTAAGTACTTTTAAGATACCATTTAATATGATAGAATGTTAATTAGTTTGGTCTAAAAAAATTCGAATAGCACAGACACATATATATATAATAAAGTGTTCTATAATTATCTTATTTTATAATTATCCAAACTACTACAAAGTCTACATTCTTTTTTTCTTTTCAATTGTCTTAATTTAATAAAACTATTATTACATAAATACTAGTTGTCGAGTATTGGTTCAAACAATTCACTTGGAGTCAAAACAAAAATTGAATAGTCTCCCAACTCTCAAGCCGTTGCCGTGGCATAATTTTGGGTAGGTTTTCAACCGACTGAGGAGACAATAAGACATTGTGACATTGGCTCATCAGTCATCATGGTATCCACTATTTTATTTTATTTAGTATAATTAAGTAAAATGATGTTGTTTTATAAAAAATGTATCATTAACGAACAAACTTTTCGCTACTAAAAATAACTATAGTGTATATATACATATGTTTTCGTTTTCTAAGTATGAAGAAATTAAAGATAAATATGCGTACATTAATATAATCATGTTTCATTTTTGTAGATGGAATTAATAATTATGTTAGTAAGTAAAATAAATGATTTGTTTTGTGTTGTAAACTAACAACTATCGAAAGAATGGAGAGAGGCAGCGAGTAAGGGAAGAAAGAGATGGGTAGGCCTAGAATGTGATAACAGTTGTGTGACTAGGCAGTACCTGATTGGCTTCAACGGCACTCCAATCAGCGGGGAGTGGGAAGTGGGGGACTTGTTTAGGATTTGACGATTTGTTTCAAGTTTGACCACGAATCTACCGCTCCTTCCACATAGAAACGACAGCGTATTGGGCTTCCTTTCTCTCACAACTTCAAGAGCTATGGCCTATCTAATAATCATTATATACTCTCGGAATCTCATATCACACGTTAGGGGAATAAGATATAAAGTATGATATGATGATCCGGACCGGAGGATATTATAATATTCCCAGCTAGCCTGACATTCTATTCTAAAACGGGCCTGGGCTTTCTAGTTTGTGGTTCAATATCCAGCTTCTACGTATGGGCTTTAAGGCTTCTATATCTTTGCACACTGTCCATAAAAAGGGACCGTAGAGTGAGTGCCCTCATATTGTTGTTTTGAAATTGCAATGGGCTTGGGTTGGTCTCTCTGAGTTTTACAACCGACATGTCATACATAAATGTATGTGTAAATGGCCCTGGGTTTTTAACGATGTGTGTGTAAATGTCACAAGTTCTCTCTCAACTCATGAGACTGCGACTAATCACTTGAGTTGGTCTAAAAGTGTAAAAAGCTCTTAGCATGTGATTCCTTTATCCATAAGGATCAATTATGCATCGAGTAAGAGTGTCACACCATTTATATTAATTACGTATTAATGGAATATAATTTTTATAGGTAAATAGGTAATTCGAACCTCAATATAATTTTTTATTGATATTTTATCATTAACAAACAACCAATTAATTAAGTGTATATGTACTCAATTAAGTTATATTATTACTCCGTGGCGAAAAGTGAAGAAGAGACCTCTCTCATTCAACGCCGTGAAGGATGGTTTTGGCACCAATTGAAGCATAATTGCCAAAGTATAAACATATAAACTCTCTCACTTCACCTCCACGTTAACACAAAAATCTGACTTTCTTACTGTAATTTGTTTTTTTTTGAAAGAAAACATGGGTTTCTTGCTCTCTCTCTACTTTTAACATATTTGAAAAATGAACTTAACCCTTTAGGCTTTAGTTGAAAGAGATAACTATGGTCTATGGGAAACGTTTTAAAAAGGATAAAATTTTTTTTTTTAATACACGGAGTTGAAATTTAAATTTAATAATTCATTAAAAGTAGTAAAAACTACGTATCATTAACACTAGCGAAAAGAACCAATAACTCATTAGAAATAAATAAGAAGAAGTTAATTAGTACATCACTGCCGAAAACGCGAATCCAGTTACACAACTCCTAATAAAAACTAGGGCAAATAGTTTAAAGCACCCCTGTACTAAGTGCGAAAACTAGAAACTACTCCTGACCTTCAAAACGTATATTACACCTCCCATGAACTACGCTGACCGAGCAAAAGCTGATCTCCGTCCACTTTGACTAACGGAACTGTTAAAGTCACTTACTACAACCAGTTTTTTTTTCCTTCCCGGTTGTAAAAACCAACAATACCTCTGTCCATTTTTTTTCTTTTTTTCTCTTCTTTTTTATTTTTTATTTTCCTTTCCTTCTCTTTTCTTTACTTTATATTTAATATATTTAATTTAAAAAATCTAAAAAATTAATTTTAAAATTTCAGAAAATTAATTATATTATTTTCTAAAAAATCCAAAGAAAAGTCATTTTCTCAAAAACAAATATATGATCTACATCCTGGAAATTTGAGGCCTATTCCTTTTCCCTCTCTTTCCCTCAAATCTGTCCATATTGTCCAATCTTGCTTTAAGAATGGGTCGAACTTATAAATCTGATGTTCATGAGGTGTATTTTCAATTCTTGGATCGAGTATTTCCCAAACCAGAAATGACAAAAAAATTGCAGCAGCCTCCTAGTATTCCCTTTCGTGGCCACTGTGGTACCTTTCTTGGACAACCTGCAAGATTCAACACACCAAGCAGTCACCATCCAATCATGGGTAATATTAGTACGGATCCACATGGAGGATTGACAGAAGAAAGAAGTAACAGCAACAACAACATCCTGGAAATTTGAGGCCAGTAAACAAAAGAACTGTTCTTTTCCCATCCTTCCTTCCAAACACCAGCAGCAGCAATAGCACCAGCAGCAGCAATAGCACAACCACTACCAGCAACAATAACAATGGATTCCACGCCGCCGGTCACGGCGGTGGAAACAACCAGCCCCTCACTCCCTTCACTAAAACCCATCACCACCAGATCCGATTCCACCAGACTCTGTTCTTATATAAACAAACACATACCACTCCTCCTACTCTCTTTAAACCAAATCAATCAATTCCATAAAGAAAAAAGAAAAAAAAATAAAACACAAAAATGATGAAGATTGGAGTGGGGGAGATGGGTCCGACTGGTGAGCTGATCTGGATGGATCCAGATCTAGGTCTGAAATCAACAAGGAGGAGCAAAAAGTGAGCGGGAAAGATGGATCCCGCCGGTGCTTCAGTGCTTGAGACAGGTTGAAGCCTTGAAGATGGATCTGGCTGGAGACGTCGATGGCTGCACGGGCTTGGCCGAGTTGGGCAGAAAGTGAAATGGACGGGACGGTGAGGGGAAAAGGATAGGAGATGAGCAAACAACAAGAGGCGCCAAGGATGAGGACGACGAGAGAGTTGTGAACAACCCATAGAGAAGGAAATGAGGTAGTTCTTGTGGCTGCTCACGCAGGGAAGAAGAAGAAGGAAAAAAAGAAAAGAAAAGAGAAGGAAAGGAAAATAGAAAATAATTCCAGGGTTTTCTAGAAATGGTTTTAATTTTATAAGTAAAGAATTTATTTAAAGAGAAGAAAAGAAAAAAAAAGGGAAAAGAAAGAGTAACTGGGAAGGAAAAAAAGAAAAAAAAGGAAACTGGTTGTTAGCAGTGGCTCTGACGGTTCTGTGAGTCAAAGTGGACGGAGACCAGCTTTTGCTCGGTCAAAGTGGACGGAGACCAGCTTTTGCTCGGTCAACGTAGCTCAGGGGAGGTGTAATGGACGTTTTGAAGGTCAGGGGTGGTTTCTGATTTTCGCGCTTAGTACATGGGTGCTTTATGCTATTTCCCTTAAAAACTAACAAGTCCAATTCCAAAACGTTGTCCAGAAAGAAAGCAAATAATACGTCTCTTTCGGAACAAACGTAACATCAAACCAAATTTCACTTCGAAACTAACAATAAATGGTTTTAAATAAACTTTTATTATGTTATAACAGTGCACAATCAATCATAGATAAACGTAAAATAATAAAGAAAGGAACACGATATTTTTAACGTAGTTCGGCAAGTGGTACTTACTCCACGGACAAGACAATTAAGAAAAGTTTCCATTATGATGCAAGTAGAGAATGTGTACAATCAGAATAATTCACCCTAACCCACCAGTACCCTTATATGACAAATCCAAAATTACAATAGGTCATTACCATACTGTCATATCATACTGTCTTCCCTTTGGCTTGAGTTCCCTCTCTCATCAAACAAAAGAAACAAATCACTGTACTGTCTTGCCAATAGCCCTCGCAGGGGCTCTACCTTGTATTGCGAACACCAACCAATAGGCAACGCCTAAACTTGGTAACTGGAATTGCCTTAGTCATCATATATGTTAGATTATCATGTGTAAAAACCTTCTGCACACTTACAGTACCTCATGATGTAATGACCCGAATGAAGTGATATCTGACATCTATGTGTTTTGTACGCTCATGGTACATTTGGTTCTTTGTTAGATGTATATCACTTTGACTATCACAAAACACCAATGTTTTGCCTGCAGCCAAGTCAAGATCACACACCAACCTCTGTAACCATAAAGCTTCTTTCACTGCTTTTGTTGTAGCCATGTACTCAGTCTCTATAGTAGACAAAGTAACTGTAGTCTGCAATTATGCCTTCCAACTGATGACACTAGCAGAAAGAGTGACCAAATAACCTATCAGAGACCTCATTTTATCCAAGTCCCCTACATAATCTGAATCCACATAGCCCACAATTGAACCACTCATCTTGGCTTTGTTGAATGTCAGACCAACATCTGCGGTACCTCTTAGAAACCTAAGTATCCATTTCACAACCAACCAATGTTCTTTTCCAGGACACGCTATGTATCTACTAACAACACTAACTGCATTATGATGTATTAGGTCGAGTGCCAACCATAACGTACATTATGCTACCAACAACACTTGAATATGAAATACTAGACATTTGCTCTATCTCCTCATCTTTTTTCGGTGACATGTCTGCAGATAACCTAAAATGAGTAGCAAACATGATGCTCACATGCTTAACACTAGTCATGTTGAACCGCTGTAAAACCTTCTCAACATAAGCTTGTTGAGACAAGAAAAGTTGTCCAACACTTTTATCTCTTATAATCTCCATCCCTAAAATTTTCTTTGCAACACCCAAATTTTTCATCTCAAACTCATCACTCAACTACTTTTTCAAGATATTAATTTGTAACATGCTTTGCATATCACCCACATGCAACAATAAATAAATGTAAGAATCATTTGAGTCTTTTATGATTCACACAACTGTCATATGCACTTAGAGTAAAGTCGTTAGAAACCATGAATGTATCAAATCTCTCATACAGGAGGCTGTTTCAGACCATATAAAGATTTCTTAAGCAAGCAAACACGATCTTCCATACCTGAAGTGACAAAACTCTCGGGCTGACTCATATAAATCTACTCCTCCTGCTCACCATGTAAGAATGCAATTTTCACATCTAACTGCTTAAGCTCTAAATCATATAGAACTACCATAGCAAGCAAGACCTGAATAAAACTATGTTTCACTATTGGAGAAAACACTTAATTAAAAACAATACCGTCTCTCTATGTAAAACCTTTGGCCAATAACCGAGCCTTATACCGAGGTGCTTTAACCACTGGATTTCCTTCCTTCTTCTTGAAAACCCATTTGTAGCCTACTACATTTTGCCCCTTTGGTAATGGAACAAGCTCTCACGTCTAATTCATCCATAGCACCAACCCGTTGATTTGCATCTGAATTAGAAATAGCTTCCTTATAGTTGCCCGATTCCCGCACATCAACTATTTCAGCAAATAACAAGACATATGCAACCAAATTTGCATACCTTTGGGGTGGTCTAATTATCCTTCTTTCTCTGCCTGTTGCAATGCTATATGGTTGTTGGTTCTCAATTGCATCATGAACTGTCTCATTCGGTCTTACACCTGATTCTTTATATCTCTAGACTGAACTTCCAAACCATCAACCTCTAGCTCCACTTATTCTCTAACATTACGATTTGTACTAGCTATTGCATTTTCCTTTTGACCGTCTAATGAAGCAGACTCATTAAATGTCACATCCATACTGATAACAAAACCTCGAGACTTTGGATCACTGCACTATAACCTATAACCTTTAACACCAGATGCATAGCCTAGAAATATGCACTTCTTTACCCTCGAATTAAGTTTACCATCCTTCACATGAGCATACGCAAGACAACCAAACACTCTCAATTGAGAGTAATCAGCAGGAAAACCGGACCATAACTCAAAATGAGTTTTGCACTCAATAGTTATTGAGGGAGATTGATTAACTAAGAAACAAGTCGTGTTAATAGCTTCAGCCCAAAATTCTCTCCCCACAACTGAATGCGAGAGCATACTTCGTGCCTTATCATAAAGCGCTTTGTTCATGCGTTCTGCAATACCATTCTGCTCCGATGTTTCTTCACACGTGTGATGTCTCACTATCTTTTCATTACTATAGAACTCATTGAACTCACGATTGTAAAATTTTAACTCATTGTCAGTCTTAAGACGCTTGACTTTCTCCTATGTTTTCTTCTTAACCATTGTCTTCCATTTAACAAATGTTGAAAATGCCATTTTTTTTTAAATACACCCAAACCATGTGAGAATAATCATGAATTAGAGTCATGAAATGCTTGGAACCACTCTTAGAAGGGATTCTGTTTGGACCCCAAAATTTCGAATGTATGTAATCTAGAGTACCTTTGGTCATATGTACTGCCTTTTTGTTGAACCTCACCCTTGTTTGCTTACCAAACACCTAACTTTCAAAAATTTAGAAAAAAAAATTCTAAAGTTTCAAAAAAATAGTGTTCACAAAAGCCCATTGCTTTTGCTTTATAACCATCTAACAAGTTCTGCTTGCTCAAAACAGACAACCCTTTGTCACTCATATGGCCCAGATGAAAATGTCATAATTGATTCTGATTACTACTCCTAGATGTTACTACAACTTCCCTTGAAACTAAACTTCCCTGAAGAATATACAATCCATTCTTCAAACTATCCTTCATGAGTACCATAGAGCCTTTACACACCTTGATTACTCCATCATTTGCATGGTACTTGTAACCTTAGGAGTCAAGTGTCCCAAGAGAAATCATGTTTCTCTTCAACTCTGGAACGTGCCAACACCTCATAGTTCTGATAACTCCATCAAATATCCTTAACCTAATGTTACCAATCCCATCAACTGATAATGACCGATCATTGCCTAAATAAACAGTACCACTCATTGATTTGTAGCTTACAAACCAGTGCTTGTGTTGACACATGTGAAAAGTAGCACCGGTATCAAGAACCCAAGATTTTTTACCATGATCTGAACTCACAGATAAAACCTCTCCTGTATTGTTGAAACCACTATCATCAGAATTATACTTGTCAACAATATTCACATCATTCTCGTGTTAATTACCCTTTTTATTCTTCAACTTGAGACAATCTCTTTTGACGTGGCCCGGCTCCCCACACTCAAAAGAGTGTGACTTCTTGGCTTTAGATTTCAATTTGTCTCTGGACTTTTTCCTGTCCCTTATTTGTGATTTGCCCTTAGTCACCAAACTCTCCCCTTCTGTTTTAATTTCTAGAAATTCTTTTCTCAACTCCTTTTATTTTAGTGAACCACAAACATCTAGTGAGATACTTCCCTTTCCATACATTATCGTACCAATAAAATTCTCATAAGAGGATGGTAACGAACTAAGCAGAAACAAAGCATGATCTTCATCATCAATCTCAACATCTATATTCTCCAGATCCATAATGATAGCCTTAAAATTATCAAGATATTTTTTCATGGACGTACCTTCTTTCATTCTGAAATCATACAACTTCTTCTTCACGTAGAGGCAATTGACAACCAACTTTGCTGAATAGAGCTCTCCCAATCTCACCCACGCTGCTGCGGGTGATTCTTCTGCACCGATCTCGCACAGAACATTGTCTTTAACGCTCATAAAAATTGCACCCAACGCCATAACCAATGAAGATCGCATCTTGATTTTCCACAATACAAAACTTGATCTACCATCTTATCTATCTCGTACTTTGTTGAAGACGCCATATATAAATCTTAGATCGCACACACAACCACCCAAGCTCTGTTACCAGATTGTTATAATAACGCGTAAAATAATAAAATAAAGAGCACTACATTTTTAACGTGGATTGGTAACCGGTGCCTACTCCATGGGGAAGACAGTCAAGAAAGGTTTCCACTATGATAAAAGTAGAGAATGCGTACAATCAGAATAATTCGCCCTAAACCACCAATACTTATATGACAAATCCAAAATTACAATAGGTCATTATCGCGGGGGCGAGCCCTCCCTACACCCCTCAATGAGGTCAATTTTTGGATAAACTCAAACCTTCCGCTACTAAAATAGATCTATTAGATATTAATCATACCGTAAATTTCTCATGTCAGGTCAACAGTTAAATCCATAAGAAAATTTCAAGAGATATCAACATATTATTTGAATAATGAGTTTGATATTCGAAAACTAGTGTCGCGCCCCAAAAATAAAAATTCGCGAGTATACGAAGAATCTGAGACCTTACAATGCTAGGCGTAAAAGGACGCCTCGCAACATGCAATGAAGTCGCCACCCTAATTTTGTCTCTAGGCTTAGGGAACCTAATCGTCATGGCATAAAAAATAAAATAAATAAAAAAACTAAAGGCACAAAAAAGAGGGTCTAAATCCAAGACAAAGGTTCGGGGTCGTATTATAGACTCGGAAAGGTGTTAGGCACCCGAGTCACATCCAAAAATGGTTACCGGTTGATAAGAGAGGTGTTTAAAAGATGTTTGATAAAAATGCGTTTTAAAAGAGGGACCTCAGAGGAATTGTCACTTTAGTCTTTTCCATGATCGGGACCGTTCAGAAATAATTAATTGTTGGACGGGGTTACCATTTTAAAAATCTTTTCAGACGAGGTTACCATTTTCAAGACCGATCGATTATTCCTGACCGTAGTGTGATGGGACTGAATTTTCTGTAAGACTGAATGAGCGCCCTCTTTTCATCACCTGGCCATGCATGATTAAATTAATTACTACGTGATTCTATCATGGATAGCTTAACAGAGTACAGATTTAAATGAGAGGTTTTGAAATGATAAACTGATGTGGGATCGAAGCCACCAAATACATGCAGTCAATATAAGCGGAAATTCAAAATCAAACGAACGTGGCATTTTAAGCGAGTCTTTTAAACAAGTTGTTCATGTGGGTTGATTTTAATTCTAGCAATTCTATATATCATGCATACGATTAATATTTATGGAAAGCATTGAATAAATAAAAGGGAAAGAAAGGTGTACTTTCGAGCGAAGCTTGAATTTTAAACCTACAAAATGAGAGTGTTAGTGATAGCTCGAAAAATAAATAAGCAGTTTATGAATGCGAGGATTTAAATAACAGTTGATATTTATCAAAAAATTAAACAATGATTTTGACGGGTACGAAGATAAAAAT
Organism: Viola odorata; assembly: GCA_963691705.1. Lineage (NCBI taxonomy): Eukaryota > Viridiplantae > Streptophyta > Magnoliopsida > Malpighiales > Violaceae > Viola > Viola odorata. The sequence goes on along the minus strand of OY829544.1, from coordinate 17,385,812 downwards.
GACTATTTGATAAGTGCGGGAAAGCTTAAATGATGATTTGATGCATATGAAAATTTAAATGATGATTTGATGAGTACGAGAATTTAAATGATGATTTGATAAGTGCGAGAAATTTAAATGATGATTTGATGCGTACGAAAATTTAAACGATGATTTGATGCATGCGAGAATTTAAATGACGATTTGATGCGTACGAAAATTTAAATGATGATTTGATGAGTGCGAGAAATTTAAATGATGACATATGATAAGTGCGAGAAATTTAAATGATGATTTGATGCATGCGAGAATCTTAAATGATGATTTGACGAAAAATTAAAGTGATAACAATTAAGACAATCCTAAGGGCATTTCTATAATTATGACCCCTATCGAGGACGGAATCCTATAGCCCTATCGGACATCTAAGCTATCGCCGCTAGACTATGAGGTGTTTTCTGGGATGGTCCACATCAGCGGGGGGGGGGGGGAGGTCTCACGCGTCTCTACACGCACGACATCATCCCATCCCAAGGCAGCCACGACACCGCCCATAGAGTTATCGCCCCCGGCATCACCATGGGTATCGCCCTCGGTACCCTCCTCGGAGGTATCGCCCGTGACGTCAGGTCTAGGTATCACCCGTGACGTCATACAGAGCATTATCTTTCCGGGATATCGCCTTTTTGCCCAGATATCGCTCCCAACAGCCTATAAATATCCCCTCATTTTAAAACATCAAGTAAGCCTAAGATAGCCTTCTAGAACCTTTGCTATTTTGAACCACTTACTGACTAAAGCATCGGAGTGTCTACGCCGGAGCGCCCCCTCCGGCGCTTTGCAGGTGTGTCCGACACCTGCTACAGCGGCTCTGACCGACGGCTTTCATCGTCCCGATCGTCTCAAAACTTGAATCTTATCAAGTTGGTGCTTTCATTGAGAGCCGTAGTCCATTGAGCGGCCTTAATAGCCAAGCTCTATTTTACCCGGAGATCGGAACGATCATGACTTCTGAGTCGGAGCCGGCGCGACCCTCATCCTCTAATATTCCCTTTTCGATTCGTAGACAGTTATTCCCTTTTGCTACTGCTGATCTTTCTGTGACAGCGCAACAAATCACTCTGGAATCCCCGGATCTTTCGGCCAGGTCGGCAGGGGAAGCCTCCTCCTCTCAGACGATCATTTCGTTATCCCAGATGGCGGGATCCAGCTTTTCTACTCCTCCTCCGAGGGGATTTGTGTTGAACAGTACAGATCACCCTTTTGCAAGTGAAATAGCGGCCCTTCATTCTCGGTTGGAATATTTGACTGAAATGGCTGCAAGAATCACACTTGATGTTTCTGGGTCGAGCGTCCCTCCCCGTGTCATGTTCACGCCATCTATTGTCACCGAGCGGCCCTTGTCACCGTCGTTACAGGGGAACCTCCAGCCGACTTTGCCTACAACAGATATCCCGATTAGTTTTGTGCAACTCACTCAAGGACGAGTAGAGCCTTATGTGCCACAAGTTCCCATCCCTCAGGAGGATCGATACCTCGATGAGGTCAGAAACCGTTGGGACGGTCGAAGGGAAGGAGTGAATAGGGATTTATCTCATGAGCGCAGTGAAAGATCCAGTAGCAGAAGATATCGAACTCGTTCGCCCAGGAGCCGCAGTCGGTCTCCTAGGCGACATCCTACGCCAGATCCGCGGAATCGGAGGCTTCACGAGGAAATATCTCCCCCGCGCCATGCGCGTGAAATCCTTGATGACACATCGGGTCACCCGTTTAGCCGTCGTATAAGGCGTCATAAGGTCAGCCGACATGTGAAGCTTCCCACTGAGACTTATGACGGCACCAGAGATCTCATTTCCCACGTCAATAAGGTGAAAGATTTCATTCAATTTCAGACTCACAGTGTTGTGGTGATGTGTTGTCGAAGCACATACAAAAATAATAATAAAACCCGCAGTCAATGTGCATAATAAATTATGTATAATGGTAACAGGATCGAACACAGGGATTAAGGGACCAATACTCAACTCAATTTGGCCGACTAAATAATCCAAGCAACAAGTAACTGAAAGGGGGGGTTTTGAATGGTTGTTTGATTAATCTAATTATTAACTACGCAAGTAATAAAGACTAACAGTAGAAGGTGATAATAGTAATAAGAAATCAATGGAGACAAGAGTTCTCAGTAAGAGTCCGAATCCAGTTGCATTTACGGTCAGCCGGTCATTGGCGCAAGCATCGTCTAGCCCGAGCTGATAGACGCACTATAGGGACCAGGTACGCTTAGGTCCCCTACTTACCTTCGTAGTAGAAGTTATCCCAAGGTACGCTTATGGGGTAACCTTGACAGTCCGCCGTCCTCTAAGGTACGCTTATGGAGGCAACACTCAGATGCCCATGAAGAAGAGGTAAGAAGCGTCTAGGGCGAGACACTCGGTACGCTTGAGGCTCTACCCTGACGACTTGTTCAATCCAACTGGGGGATACCAGGCTTCCAGTCAGGACCAGTATGGTTATCTGCTCTACCCTGCAGCTTCGCGTTAGGTATAACAACAGGGACGATAGTAATTACTCTAGTTCTATTATTAGGTGATCAAGCTAATAATTACCCTAGGTAAATTGATAATTAATTATTGAACAAGAAGATACCAACACAGAGTTTATGAAGTACAATTTGACCTCACGGCTTCCCTTGCAACCTTCAACCGACTCTCACCAAGAACGAGGAGATTTAGGCACACATATTAAAAGTAAAAACAATTAGATAAATAAATTGCATGTGTAAATTAGAAAAGAGGATGAAGGAGAATTCTTCTTGATTACCGGCCGGAGCAACTGCTCCGGTTATTGAAGAGAAAACAGAGACTGCCAAAGGCAGTGGTGGCGCCAAAAAGCTAGCGGGAGAAAAGAAGAGAAGAAACTCCCCGAAAACCTAATTACTAAAGTATATTATTACAAATTAAACTCCTAATCCGATTTGAATTCAACTCCCTATAGGACTTCTACTGCGATTGGGACTTCTGGAGCATTAATTGAGCAGATCCGATATTTTCCTTTATCGCGCTTATTTCCTTTTCTTGCTAGGACACTGTTGCCTTCCGCGAACGTCCAGGAGCTCGGCCTAGCTGCTCCAATGCATCCAGAAAGCGATAGAAAAATGTTCTTTTCGTATTTTCCTCTCAAATAGCCCAGATCTGTAAAAAGTGAATAAACACAGCAACATAAGTAGCATCATGATCTAAAAAGGCATATAAAAGAGGGAAGAATTATGGACATAAAAGTCTCTATCATGCGGCGTTATGCCAAAATATTTGTTATGACATTATCAGGAGTCGCGCGTCTCTGGTTCGAGGGCCTTCCTGGTGGATCTATTAGTAACTTCTCACAATTGGAATCTAAGTTCCGGAGTAGATTCAGTACAGCGATTCCAATCAGGAAATCCGCAGCCGCGTTATTTGATATACGTCGAAGGCCTCAGGAAACTTTGAAAGAATTTCTCAGTCGATTCGATCTGGAAATGTCACTAACGTCGGGCGTTACTATTGATTTCACTATAGAAGCCCTAAAACGGAACTGCAGTTATGGTAAATTGAAAGATGCACTGATGGTGGACCCTCCAACGACTTTAGACGCGTTAAGACTTAAAGCCCATAATTACGCGAAAATGGAAGAAGAGGAAAACAGAGATAGAGCCTATAACATGCCGCCTGAGGCGCCTCTAATTCCTAACGCTCCTACAACTACCATTCCTGACGACCGCCTCATCGACGATTATGCTCAGCGGAAAGATCATATTCCCAAAACTTTCAATAGGCGGAAAGGTAACTCTTCGAAGGGAAAGCCTGGTAATTCCCCTACTCAGCGACAAGGAGATTCTTCTAAAGGTCGGATGTACGACCTTGATTTTCCTTCCCTTAATCTACCAAGGGCGGAGATTTTAGCGATAGTGGAGCAGCGAAACCTTCCCATCCGTTACCCTGCGCCTGTGAAGCCCGGAGTGCTTCTAGGGAGAAGAGAAAATGCTTATTGCAAGTTCCACAAAGCCAGGGGGCACTCCACAGAAGTATGCAAAGAATTAAAATCGGCAATAGAACGTTTGGTGGAAGAAGGCTACTTGGGAGAAATCGCCGCCAAAGTAAGAGAAGACGCCAGAAACAATCCCATGAAAGGGATGGCAGATGACCGACAAGTACCCCCTCGCGTCCCAGAGAAGGACAATATTCCTGGAGGGAGAGGTAAAGAAGCTTTCACAGTAGACGACGAGGACTTCCCCATGATTAAAATCATAGCGGGAGGGACTCCTTATATGGACGGATCAGAGCAATTGACGACCGCGTTAGGAGATAAACGCAAATGGGATGGCGCGCTAAGGAAATGTGAAGCGATAAGCATCCTAGATCGCATGATATTAGCCTTCTCAGAAGAGGAAGAAAAAGGCATTGTCTATCCGCATAATGACGCATTAGTGGTCACGCCCATCATCGCCAGTCATGGAATCAGAAGAACTCTTGTTGATAACTGGAGTGCAGTGAACCTCTTCTCGTTAGAGGCCTACAATCTCATGAAACGACCCGACAACGAGTTAACACCTTGCAAGAAACCCATAATTGGAGTGGACGGGGTCCCGATCCCTATCACAGGGATAACTACTTTGCCCATGTACTTCAGAGAAGACACCTCCAAGCGATCGGAGGATATGTTATTCCTTGTTGTGGACTTAAACTTGCCCTACAATGTCATACTCGGACGACCCTTCCTCAACCGCTTTGGAGCGGCGATATCTCAGAAGCATCTGAAGATGAAATACCCCTCCTGGGACGGAGTGGTATCGATAAAGGGCAACCAAAAATTGGCGGCTGAATGCTACCTACTCATGACTCAAAAGAGTTGCGATAGGTATGTATGTATAACGGTGGACCCGTACGAACAGGGTGATGAGAAGCGCGCTCAACCTCTGGACAAAAGGGTGCCCGTACCAGTGATAGGCATAGAAGAAGCGAGCTTCCTAGTCAGCGAAAAGCTCAGTCCAACGGAAAACCTTCAACTAGCCCGGTTATTGAACAAATATCGAGGAGAGTTCGCGTGGAAACCCGCAGAGATGCCGGGTATATCATGGGAAATAGCAGAACACTGGCTCAATGTTGACCCTAGCGTCAAGCCGGTCCAGCAAAAGCGACGCGCATTTTCTACGGAAAAAGCTTTAGCCGTTGATAAAGAAGTGACGAAGCTCCTTGATGCGGGGTTCGTCCGCGAAGTTCAATACCCTACTTGGTTAGCCAACCCAGTTCTCGTTCCTAAGCCCAATGGAGACTGGCGCATGTGTATCGACTTTACCGATTTGAACGATGCTTGCCCTAAGGATTGCTACCCGCTTCTCCGTATTGACCAATTAGTCGATCAGACTGCCGGGTACGCATATTTGAGTTCACTTGACGCTAACTCCGGATACCACCAAATTCCCATGGCAGTTGAAGATGAAGAAAAGATTACCTTCATCACTCCTAAGACCACTTACTGATATACGACGATGCCGTTTGGGCTAAAGAACGCTGGGGCGACGTTCCAACGTATGGCTAACAAAATATTCGAAAAACAGATAGGGAGGAATGTGGAAGCATACGTTGATGATATATTGGTGAAGAGCGCTAACTTTCAGGATCACTTGAAGGATCTGAAAGAAGTCTTTGACGTGATAAAAAGGCACCGCATGAAACTGAACCCCCGAAAATGCATGTTTGCGTTTCAGACGGGAAAATTCCTGGGCTACGTAGTCAACCAAAAAGGAATCCAGCCTAACCCATCGAAGATTAAAGCCATACAAGACATGATATCTCCAAGAACCGTTAAGGAGGTACAAAGGCTAATTGGGCGCGTTATCGCCCTAGGACGATTTATTTCCAAACAAGGCGAGAAGTGTCTCCCTTTTTTCAAAGTCATACGCAGGAAAGCAACGTTGGAGTGGACCCCAGAATGTGAAGAGGCGTTCGTTAGCCTAAAAGATTACTTATCGTCCGACCTACTACTGACAAGGCCGGAACCGGGTGATACTTTATATTTATACCTCGGCGATGTCGACGAAGTGGTTAGTGCCATCCTCGTTCGCGACGATAGCCACGCGCACCGCCCTGTATATTTTGTATGTCACATTCTGAAAAATGCGGAGCTGCGATATGCCCGAATCGAGAAAATAGCATTTGCACTAATACAAGCCACTCGAAAAATGGGCAGATACTTCCAGTCCTACCCCATTATCGTGCTTACAGACCAACCTCTGAAGAGAATATTTCGAAAGCCTGAGTCCTCAGGAAGAATGTTAATCTGGGCTCTCGAACTCGAGCAATACGGGCTGAGGTATCAGTCCCAGCCATCCGTGAAGGCTCAAATCCTGGTAGATTTTATAGCGGAATGCACCTTTACAGAAGATCCGTTAACAGATGTACCCGAAGAGGAATGGGGGGACGTGGATCTCCCGTTTCTGGAAACTTATACGGACCTCTGGATCATTCATGTAGATGGAGCTAAAAACTAAGAATTGGCTGGAGCAGGAATCTTCATAAATGGGCCGCACGATATGCGAATACAGTACGCCATCTGAATCCTGCAACCGTTATCCAATAACGCGGCAGAATACGAGGCGTTACTAGCCGGACTCAGGATAGGGAGAAGCTTTTCTTCCAAAGGTAGGCACGATACCGGAAGAACAGAAGACCTACGTCTAAAAATTTGTGGTGACTCCAAACTGGTAATCGACCAGGTCTTGGGGCGCTCTCAGACCCGGGAGCCCATCATGGTCCAATACCTCACCAAGGTGATGCGAGAGCTATTGGAAATAAAGAAAGAAGGCATGCAAGTCAGCTTTGAGCACATTCCCCGAGAGGACAACGCCGAAGCTGACAATCTTGCCAAGCTTGCCGGGAACCCGGAAGCGCCCATACCCAAAGGTGTGTATTACCGTGAGTTATCCGTAGCTTCCTTTATGGAAGAGCAAGCATCTTTGTGTGTGGAAGAACTCGAGAATGACTAGCGGGTCCCCGTAATCAAATACTTGAAACACGAAGAACTGCCTGTGGATATCGCTGAAAAGAAAAGGGTGCTGAGATAGGCAGCTCGTTGTACGTACTATGACGGGGACCTGGTTTGGAGATGCTTTTCTCACCCAACCGCCAAATGTATAACGGAGCAAGAGGGTCTTCACACCTTGCGCTAAATTCACGATGGGGTGTGCGGTATGCACGTGTCGGGTGGCACCTTGGCTGCACAAGTTTTCAGATCTGGATTCTATTGGCCCACCATCCGGAGAGATTGCCGCAACTATGTGCAAACTTGCCCGAAATGCCAGGAGTTCTCTAAAATTCCTCGACGTCCCGCCACTGAAATATCCGAGATTATCGCTCCTTGCCCTTTTAGCTAAATGGGGGATCGATATCCTGGGCCCATTTCTAAAGGCAAGGTCCCAACTAAAATTTGTAATAGTGGCAGTGGACTACTTTACTAAGTAGGCGGAAGCTGAAGTGGTCGCTAGTATCACGGCGGAGAAAACTTGGCGTTTCTTCAAACACCAAGTTATCATGAGGTTTGGCGTACCCCGCATCCTAGTCAGCGATAACGGAACACAGTTCACCAGCCAATTCTTCAAAGACCAATGCTCGGAATTCGGGATTGAGCAGCGATTCTCTTCCGTGGCCCACCCGCAAACCAATGGGCAGGCGGAAGTGACCAACCGGGGCATCCTCAGCGGCATTAAGAAAAACCTGGAGGGGTCTAAAAAGAAGTGGACCGACGAGTTGCCGTATGTGATATGGGCGTACCGCATGACCGTTAAAACCAGTACCGGAGAAACACCTTTCGTATTGGCCTTCGAAACCGAGGCTGTTACGCAGTAGAAATCGATGCCATGAGCCTGCGAGTGACTCACTTTCGGGAGGAGCTGAATGAGGAAAGGTTACGAGCTAACCTTGACGCGTTACCAGAGGTCCGAGAAGAAACCCTCATGAAAATGCTACATTACAAGCAAAAGATGGCCCGTTATCATAACAGGCGCGTCAAAGAACGATTGCTGAAGGTAGGCGATCTGGTGCTCAAAGACAAGCGAGCGGCTGGTTAACGCGTGGGGAAGCTCAGTCTAAACTGGGATGGGCCGTATCGCGTTACCCGCGTTATCGGGAAAGGAGCCTATCATCTGGAGACACTCAATGGTACTCCCTTACCTAACTCTTGGAACATCGCTCGTTTGAAATTATATTATCTTAGAACTTGATTTTATCTGCACCTTTGGCTGATGCCAACCCTAACCTTAGCTAACGCTCGGTGAAAGAGCTTTCTTGGGTGTTTGTGGTTGCTTTTGTGCAGATAAAAAAGGGGGATCCTGGGAGTGAAAAGTCCTATCCTTGTGACTGCCGGTCCTGATCAGACGGCTCACTAAGTGAGGGCACGACCCAGCATGCCTTGAACTAGCGTCGGGATTGAAAGGTCCCTGACGCCCCCGGGAGTGAAAAGTCCTATCCTTGTGATGACCGATATTGATCAGATGGCTCACTAAGTGAGGGCACTTCCTGGTATCCTTGGGAGTGAAAAGCCTTTTTCTTGTACTGATCATTCTCGTAGAGACGACCCATCAAGACAAGGCACGCCCCAGGAAAATAGTAACTCTGTTCTAGAAAGGAAAAGTCCTATCTTAGTGACCGGGCTAATATAGACGGCTCATTAAGTGAGGGCACAATTCTAGATGCGAGGACAACTCCTGAAAGTCAAAAACCCTAGCCTTGTGACGGCCTGTCCTGATCCGACGGCTCACTAAGATGAGGCACTTTCCAGGCCGACCGTGGAAATATGGAAACGCGAAGAATCGCGAAATCCCAGCTAGTAACCAGATGCGTAATCCCTGGTGAAGTATAAAGCTGATAGAAAAAGCAATTACGCGGTTTCCGTATTAGCTCCCTATGACGGCAGCAGAAAGGCTCCTACGGGTAATTACTGTCTCTTATAGCATGTTATGCTACTAATGATTTACAATTAAGAATGTGTAGAATACTTTTCGAGCGGCGGAAAGATTGATGATCGCACGAATGGCGATATCATGAGACTCGTCAGGAAATCTGACTCGATACCGACCTCAACGATTTCTGTTGCCGAAATGCTAGGAGCCTACTCGAGAAAGTAAACACATTATGTTATCGGGGCGACGATGACGCCAAGGGAGTTTCGAAAGGTAAAAAAAGAGAGGGAAAGACAGCGATAAAGATATAAACTGTTTGAATATATGAAAATGCCTTTGAGGGGTCACGAGTTCTAAGACTCAAAACAATAACGTCGTGGAGGCAAAAAAACAAAAAGCCTTACAATTCCCGATAGCTACAGAAGAGGCGGCGAAGCTTCAGGGTGCGTCAGCCCTCGGGGTTCCTCCGTTTCCAACCCTCTGCTTTAGCTTGGCGAAAACCTGCTTCATTAAGGTCGACAGACTTCTGTTTGAAAGCCCTCGTGACCTCCTCACCTTTATATGCATCTATCCCATGGACCTCCTCGAAGCAATTAACCAAAATAATGGCAGTCCGCTCGACATGCCACAGACACTTATCAGCTGACTCCTCTTCCAGAGCAGCCTTCCCCTCCTCCAGGGCAGTTTTCTCCTTTGTCAAAGATGACTTCTCTTCTTCCAGGGCGACATTCTTGGCCTTTTCCGTTGTCAAGGCAGCATCAAGGGCGGACGCCTGCCCTTTCAATTCCTGCTGGGTCAGCAATAATTGAGTACGTTCCTCCAGCAACTTTTTCTTCGCATTTCGCTCTTTGGAAAGTTCAGCTAAGGAGGCGGCAAGAGAGGCAGCCTGACGCTGCGTGTGCTCTGTCCAGTAATGGAACTTCACGAAGTTGGTGAAGAGGTTGGAACGTAACGAATTCGTCTTGTCATCATCAGCCTTAGAAAGGAAAGTTTCCCGCTCTGCAGCAGACGATAATATCTGGGCGGCCAATAAAGCAGAAACCTCATCCGAGTCATCGCCCCCGATAGCCGCCAAGCATGTGTTGCGAAAATCATATAAGCCCACTTGATGAGTCACAGTACCGGACTCACTCATCGAACTTAGATCAGCAGCAAAGTTGAAGGTGGTGGCCTCTTCGCCGGAACGTTGCGACAATGGAACGCTCGAAGGGATGAACACCAGGGGAACATGAGGGTGAACCTGTGTAGAAGGACCCCCTTGGATAATGTAAGAACCATGGGAAGGGTAACCCGAAAAATCCTGCAAACCCTCTTGGTAGTCCAGGTTAGGAGGATATGAATGAACAGGCCCGCCAAAAGAGTTGGGCGAAGCCCCGAAAGGCTCAGCTGTACCCATGTTCGCCAAAAAACTCAGAAGGATAACCCTGGGAAGTAGCCACGGAAACGAAAGCACCAGCAGATCTGACCTCTGCCGTGGCATCAGTAAAAGATAGGCTGTCACCCTCGCCTTCCTGCAGGCGTCTTTTCTTAGAACCACCCAGTACATAGCCCAGCTCCATATCGCCCACGGAAAATGCGGGGGTAGAATCAACAACGATACCCTACACAAAAAAGAAAATAATATAAAACACGCATAGCAGAAATGGATGAAATATCGGCAGACAGCAATATATAACATATCGCGACCAAAAAGCACACTCACAACAGCAGTGTCAAGAGGAGGCGCTTCTGAAGAAGCTGCCGCGTCCGGAGAAGGAGTGAGAGCGACAACGCTTCTCGTTCTTTTCTTCTTTTTTCCTTTGGCAAGGCCCTTAGGGACTTTAAAAGAAGATGGCTGAGTAGGATGAGCAGCGACGGTCACGATGGGGATACCCGAAGGGATGTCGGTATTTCGCTCACCAGCCGAGGAAGAGGATACTTGAGCAAGGCTCACGGAAGCAGCGGTTGGTACGATTGGGTTATCAGTAGCTTCCGTGGAGACAGCCCTCTCCTTTTCTTCTCTTTCCCAAGCCCTTTTTAGTCGTCTCCTAACGCTCTCAGGCGTATAATTGGGATCCGTCGCTGCATGATCGCAAAATAACGTTAGCGTTAGTATCAGTAGTCATAAGAAAGGAAGCAACATGACACTCACTTCTAACACAGGATTGAATATCCGCCCCGCATGCCAGATAACGGGTATGAACGCTGATTTCCAGCTGAAGCAATTTGTCCAACCAGCCTTGTTCAGGCTGAGGAAGGCTCTTCGGCCGGCCCCAGGCGCTATCCTTGACGTCTTGGTTAAACCCAGATCGCCACCAGGAACCAGGAACTTCAGGAAGATCTATCACAAAGAACTCCTTTTTCCAGGCCTCGACGGAAGACTCAATATGAAGGAGTTTCCAAGTAAAGGATTTGAGTGAATCGTCGTCATAACGGGGTGATATCGTTATCACACCCCGACACTTCATCAACTTAAAAACTGACTTAAGCAACAAAAGGGTAGGGGAAGTGATCCCCTTATATTTACAAAGTTCCAGAAAGGCATAAACATAACAATATGCATTTGGGGTTAATTGGACGGGATTCAAATCGCAAGCAATAAGTAATTGTTTTATGAAAGGGTAGACGGGAAGCCAGAAACCATAGCAGAATATTTGTGCGTATAGAACCCTACGTTTGCCCGTCAAAATGCTGTTCAAACGTATCGACTCAGGGCAACGGTGGCCTTATAACCGGCAGGGATAACAACATTATGTGCAACTAAATGCTCACCAAGAGCGACTTCAGAGGTGATACTGCTAACCGTAATATCCATCTTTTTCTCATCGACAGGCTTCGACTCAGAGCGGCGAGTCTTAGCCATGGCAGAAATAAGAAATTAAAGACGAAGAAGACGATGGAAGAAAAGAGGAAATACCTTTAGAGAAAAAGCACTTCGAGAACCCTGAATGGTGGAGAAAAAACAAGACGGCTAGAGAGAATATGAAGAAAGCAGAATGACAAAGGTAAGAAAAAGAAATAAGTGTTGGGTTTTATAACCCTAGTGGTCAAACGAAACGACGGGTGCTACAGTCGTTGCGAGAGGGGTGTCACAAGGAACAAGACTCAAGCAATGAGTACAATTCTAGAGAAGCGCGACAACGCTTCGATTTTGCTAAAATTCTGGAGCACGCTAGCCCTTGGTGCCCTAAAGAACGGACACGTGTGTTTGTGTCATCATGACTTTTCTCTCGCATTAATGAGAGGATCGTGAGCATTAAATGCTCTGAAAAGCAGAAATGATTTTCTGGGATAAGACAAGAGCGATATTGCAATAATGGAGATAACGCAGGATGGCGTTAGCCAAGCCGGTAGCTTTCAAGATAACGTGGGAAAGCAAAACAAAGATCAGTTATTATCTAAGAATGAAGTACAAACATCGTTGCGCGATAAAGCGTTATTACAAGACAAAGGAAGCAAATGAAGAGGAAAATCCTCAAAAGGGTCAGCCTTGACTAATCATGGTCCAGCACGGACATTGCAGCTGTCATTCCCCTACTCCTCCCCGAAAGGAAGAAAATCTCCCTCGATTTCGCCTAAATCCTCTATCTTCTTGGAGGCGTAATCAGCCAACTTAGATGAATCAACAGTCCACTGGCGATAGAGATCGGTAAATCCGGCGATACAGACCTCCATGGTCTTGTTTTTCCACCAAGCTATCTTCGAAGGTACTTTGGTCAGATCCGCGTTGCGGGACAATATCTCTTCACGAAGGAGAGAGTTTCTTTTGTCGGCCGTCACCAATTCCGCCTCCAGCAGCTCTACCTTAACCTTCCCTTTTGATTTTTCTCGCGCGAGCTCGGCTCGACAGTCGTTCAACCTGCCTGGGTTCGACTCTGAAGCTTCGTCAGCTCCGTTACCTTCTAACCGGGAGAGCGCCAAACCTTGTCGCTCTGATCCTCAAGAAAATAATGCAGTTTGCGGAAGCTAGCCAGCATGTCGTTCAGAAGGCGTGTATGCTAGATTTCAGAGGGATGCCGCAGGAACTCTTCCTTGTCCTTCGACGAACTGAACATTTGGCCCACTATGGAGCCTACCGGCTCATCTCGTGATAACGGATCCGATATCCCTAAAGCACGAAGCCCGCTAGTACCGAAAGATGACAGATCCAGCTTGTAAGCGGGAATTCCTTGAGGACTTTGAGGGGAAAGATTAGCGATATAGGGAGGAGAGTAACTTTTTGCAGAACTACCAATGCCCGAAATCGAAGAAAGAAATAAGCGTTGAGGCTTCCTCGGGAGAGGATTAAGAGGAACACTTGGGTTCGAAACCGGCATAGTCACATCCGGAATACAGGAAGAGATCGGAGAATCAGGGCCCCCAGACGGCAAGGGTGAGTCCACCACCGCCGAAACCTCATTAGCTTTGGAAGGAACGGCGGAAGGCACCTTGAAAACCTCCGCCACCTAGGGTAGGAACTGCGTTAACTTCCCTCAAGGGAGGAACCGGCGGGCCAGTTTTCTCTTTTCGGGTTTTCTTTCGGAGACGCTCCGTCTCGGTAGCCATCTCTTCGCTATCGTCCTCGGTTGACTCCGCCGCGGGATCATTTTTTCTCGCCCTAAGCTTCATTCGTTGAGCAAGGGTGGCGTGACATAGCTCGGAACCGGCATCCATGCTCTCGCTATCGCTGTCAACTATTCCAGTCACAAGACGACTCGGTGTCACTCCCCTGCCCCGAGGCGGCAACCAATTCTCAAGAAAATGAGAAGGTCGAGCGGAAGCACTGCGTGTTGCGACGGTCTTGGTTCTCCTTCCCCTCGGCAGGATAGTCGAACGGCTGGAGCTTTCAGGTGGTGGAGAAGGGGGTAATGTTTAAAGCGGCACCACGTTCAGAGGAGTGTTATTTCCCCCGGAGGAACGACCCTCGGCGTTACCTGTCAGCGAAACATGTTAATATAGCAAGCAAATCGAAGCGATAACGTGGCAAAAGAAAAACTCACCAACGACACACTCTTTCAAGGGTCTGAACCGAGCAAATTCCTGAATGCGGAAAGGCCCTTCTATTTCTAATAGGGCGGTAACATGGGACACATCAGTACTAGACAACATTTCTGGTTTTCTCTAAGCGGGGCTGGTAATCTCTCGATTAAAACCCCCGCGCCACCAGCGGGACGGCAGGCGAAGGGTGAAGAAGCCATTTTTCCAGCTGTCCACGCTCTCCTCAAAACCTTGAAAGTTCCTCCAGAAAAATTGCACGATGGCGTCATTCCATCTTGGGGTGATATCCACCAAGCAGTCGCGACAGCTCAAGTTGAAAAATGTGCGGAACAGATGGAGGGATGGAGTGAAAATACGCTTCATCTCGCAGGCCCGAAGAAAGGCATAAATCCCACACCAGGAAGGCGGAGTTATTTGTACGGGATTGAGATCGTAATGATTTAGCAGCTTCATCAGAGAAGTATGGATCGAGAGATGAAACCCGTAGAGGAACATCTTGAAATAAACCAGCCGGAATGTTCCCCACATGGCATCATGAAGCCGAATATCCTTCGTAGGGATATAAGGGCGGCAGCCCAAGGGGAAGGTGATACCGTTCTCCTGTAACTCTGCCCTTAAAACCTCATTACAATCAAAAATACTACAAGCTCTCCTAGCCTCGAGATCTATGGAATTTTCGGCACTCGCAGTGGCTCTAACACGAGACATAAGGGACTGGAAAAATAAACTACGACGAGAGAAGAACAAAGTACCTGGAGCAAGAAGCCAGTAAACCGGCCGTCGGCGCCGGCGAACAGTTGCAGAAACTCCTCTGGAGCAGGTAGAAGCACAGGAGAAAAAGAAAGTGTGAAAATTTTTAAATTATTGGCAAAAGTAATGAAAGAGAATAGCGGTTCCCTTATAAAGATCGAACTTGAAGAAGAGACAGCCTATAAAAGTGAGACACGTGCGGAGCAGAAAGTGACGCGTGGACAGTCATTTATGTCTTTGGGAGAAGACAATTACTGACTAAAAATCGAAAGACAGTTGCACCCAGCAACAGGCATCCCTCCGCGGCAACCCTTGACGCTTGAAGAAATGGCGTGAGAAGGCGATAGGAGAACAAAAGGAAAAGTGAAGCGTTATCTTATTCATTTTCGAAAAGCCATACGACATCTGCAAGACGCGCTAAACTAATCACCATCAGACCAAGAGATATCATAACAATAAACTACATCATCATCTGAGAACGATAGCTCCCTATTGACATGAGGGAAAGGCTCATCAACCCTTTTTCCTATGCGTATCATTGATCGGCCTGACTCCGCCTCAGCGACTGGCGTCACCGTTTCAATACTCGCGCAGGCAGGGAGAGTCATTTTTGGCGAATCACGAGGAAAAAGAGATAGTTCATTTTCCTTTTGAACAGAAGGAGCGGGAGAATTAAAAAGCGGTTCAGACACCTTTAAGGATTTTTTCCTCAGCCTCTTGAGACCCCGCCGGTGGACGAGCGGCCTCCACCGAGGCGACGGAGGAGGATTGTCTGAATCTGGCGAAGTCGGAGGAGTTGGCGGAGAATCTCGCGCAGCAGTATCCAAAAAATAAGAATCGGCCATGAGATCACAGGCAACCTACTGAGAGGAAAAATAACAAGAAGATGAACGAAAAAAGGGGAAAGGATCCCATTAAATAGCCAAAAAAAGGGGAGAAGCTTTTCGATCATCCGACGCGACTCTTGAGAACTGACACGCGTACAACCTGGAGTGCAAATCTAGATTTGCAGTCACGCCTATTGGAATCTCCTACAGATCGAGGAAAACTGAAAATTTTCCCAATCAGTTGACACTGAAGCGGCGGCGAAGAATTAATGCAGAACGGTTAGCGAGGAAACCGTCCAATAACCGACTCATTTTCAGTTGGGCTGAGGAGGCCTCCAACCGAAAAAGAGACAAATGGCACATTGAAGAAGAAGAATAATGGCAAGTGGCATAATAAAAAAAGTTTATTTATTATGGCCTAACGGCCGAGAGGTACAGCAGCGTAAACAGAAAAAAGAAAAAAGGCTCAAAGGGAGCCACCGCCGTCAGGCGTCGGAACCAGCATCCTCGGGTATAATGGGAATGTCTCTGAGGGAGTCCATGACTAGAGTAAGGTCAGTAGAGGTGACCCTCATTCCCTTCAGGCAGCACCCCAGCATGTCCTTGCGCTGCTGCAGCATGGTGATCACCACTTGAATCCGAGCGATGGAGGTGGCCAACTTAGACACGCTCTCTAAAGGACTGAAATCCTCCAGAGATGTAGCTCCCAGCCTGGAATGGAGTGGGGTCAGCATCCCTTGCAACTCCAAGATGTCCTCGGAGGTCTTGATCAGCATGTTCTCCAGGAACCCGACGTCACCATCATTGAGGTTCTTGAGAGTATGGCCCTTGGAAAGGAGGAAATTTTTGGCCAAATGATCCATGAGGTAGATTATGAAAGAAAAAGATGAGATGAACTTGAGTGGAGAAAGCTCTCAGATTTATAGGCTCCGAGAAATAGGCCTTTTGAAAGAGGAGGTCCTCAAAAGACGAGCCACCCCGTTACCATAAAAGACCGATGGACCTGATGCAGAAATGAGAATCGACGTCAGTATGCTGCTAAAGATGCAGGTACTCGAGAGGAGTACGAGCTAGAATCCTGGAAAACGCGAAGGAGCGCGATATTACAAGTAGCCATGACGTAAAATCCGTACGATTGTAGGTATCCACAGTGTAAGGCCGCATCGATGTCGCAGGTAGCTCCTAGCAGCGTAAAACCTCGCCGATATCGCGGGTATCTGGTGGTTTAAAGCCGCACAAATCATAGGCAGCCGATGGCGTAAAACCGCGTCAATATCGCTGACTCCATGAGCGGAAAGGAAAGAAAGAACCCGCGTGTTCTCAAAACCCTCTGTAAGTACAAAGTTTACTAATATCTCCATAGAATACCTATCTCCTCTACGTGTTTGCAGTTCGCCCGAAATACTGATGGACCCGGAAAGTATGCGAACCTAACTCAATGGTAGGAACCTAGTCGCAGCCCGCGACGACATCAACAGTGGCCCGTCAGCGTCGACAACTCTCCTACAGCACGGACGAGTTTGCAACCTTCTAAGCGCTGCCGATGGCCCAAGCAGGTTAATACCACTAGGCGAAAGTGACACCCTAACGGTTCTGGACGAGTTAGCGGCGTCTCTCGCTGATTCCTTGACACCCCATGAGGACGGGTCTTTGGACAAGCACGAAGATCGGAACCCGCTTGCTCGGAGGAAAGCTCCCGACCTAGGCGTTGCCTAGCGTTCAATCAATCTTTGTCGTATCTAAAGAGACAAAGAAGCTCGGAGATCCCGCAAGCATATCGCCATAAGGAGGAAATGACCCTCACCTAAGATTCCAGACATGGACAGAAAATGACAGCCCTTGGTAAACACTCGGGCTCGTTTTCAGTTGGGCTTATGATAACAATTAAGGCAATCCTAAGGCCATTTCTGTAATTATGACCCCTGCCGAGGACGGAATCCTATAGCCCTATCAGACATCTAAGCTATCGCCGCTAGACTATGTGGTGTTTTTTGGGATGGTCGACATCAGCGGGGGGGAGGTCTCACGCGTCTCTGCACGCACGGCATCATCCCATCCCAAGGCAGCCACGGCACCGCCCATAGAGTTATCGCCCCCGGCATCACCATAGGTATCGCCCTCGGCACCCCCCTCGGAGGTATCGCCCGTGACGTCAGGTCCAGGTATCACCCGTGACATCATACAGAGCATTATCTTTCCGGGATATCGCCCTTTTGCCCAGATATCGCCCCCAACGGCCTATAAATACCCCCTCATTTTAAAACATCAAGTAAGCCTAAGATAGCCTTCTAGAACCTCTGCTATTTTTAACCGCTTACTGACTAAAGCATCGGAGTGTCTATGCCGGAGCCCCCCCTCCGGCGCTTTGCAGGTGTGTCCGACACCAGCTATAGCGGCTCTGACCGACGGCTTTCATCGTCCTGATCGTCTCAAAACTCGAATCTTATCATAAAGATTTGATGATTTGCAGGAAAATTAATGATTTGCAGAATTTAAAGAAGTTGATGATTTGCAGAAAATTAAACAATTGATATTTGCAGAAAATTAACACAGTTGATATTTGCGGAAATTTAAAATGCGACCGACTATATAGGCGGTAAATTAAATGACTGAATTTAAATTGCGAAAAATAAAGTGCAGAATTTTAAACAGTTGATAGGTACGAAATTTTAATGCAATATTACAAAAAATAATCATAACGAAACATGCAAATATTTTTACGAGCAAAAGCTAAACATTTCATGCATATAATATATAAAAAAATAAATCGCAACCCCAAAAAATATCATACGAAGCATGCAAGCATTTTTTACGAAAAGAAATACGACCCGAGATATCGGAAAGAATGAAAATGGGTTGGGCCTAATTTGAAAAATAAAAGAAATGGGCCAGGAATAGTTCCTGGCCCAAAAAATCACATTTTTTAATGGTGATGGGCCAAGCCCATCACCTTTCTTCTTCCCGCGTTGAACAAGCCCAGCATGGCTACTGCTCATCGTCTTCCTCATGTCGTCGGCGCCACTGCCGGCGACGGGGAGCTCCAACCAGGTGGCCAAATCGCCTGGTTTTGAGCTCCGAGGAAAGCTCTCTTCCTCCACAACATGATCCCGCAAAAATTAAAACTTAAAACATGCAAGAACAACATTTAATTTCATAAAAACGTTAAAAATGATAATTAACAAAAAACTTGAAATTCGATCATTTCAAGCAACGAATCAACAAATAAAAAGCATGGTAATTATCTACAACATGCATATGAATTAATACGACACAAACCAGCAGTTGGTTTAATCAAAAAGACAACCTAATAATTAAAGCTAAAAATGGCATAGAACGCCGACGACTATACTCACTAAAAAAGCTTGACGAACTGAGGCAACTGACGCTCTACGTGAGCAGTCGATCTAGAGGGAGAAGGAGCAAGGCTCGGGGTGAATTCGTAAGGAAAATGGAGAGGGGCAGTGGCCTTTTTATAGGCCAAAATCGCGTGAGGAGGGAGACACGGCACTACGCGTGGAGGAGGGAGAGTGTGCGCTGGCGGGGCTAGGGCGTCGTGGTGGCAGGTCTACGGCGTTGTGATGATCGCGGATGGGACAGGAAGCGACGGGAGCAAGTAGCTCGGTGGCTTGCTCCGCTGCTGCTTCGCTACCACTGTTTACGTGCATCATGTACGTAAATAGTGAGCCGTTGATCTGGTTGACTTTCCTTGGTCAAGCAGATCAACGATAGTGATTAAAATGGCCTCGAGCCATTTTTGCGAACAACTGGTTCGAAAACTTGATCAAAATGCTTAAGCGTGTAGAGAAAAATACGACGAGAGAGTTGATGTACAGTGTGCGAAAAAAGCTCATCTCGAGACTTGAGAAAAAAAATTATTTGCGAAAAAAGAAGGTTTGAACGGGAAAAATGCTAGATAATTAATTTCGCGAAATAAAAAGAGGTGGCGTGATCTAGAAAAATAATAAAAAATAATTGGCTGATAAGAAAGGATGTTCGAGCCTTTTCTCCAAGAGATTTCACTCGGGAGCAAAAACGAGCTCGAACGGGATATCTGACTCGGGTAGTGGTACGAGCGAACTCGCTTGACAAGAGAGCTCAAAAGTCCGAGGTGACCAAGTTGTAGAGATAAATGAGACGAATTTACTAGTCGATAGCGAATGAAGGAAAATCTTTGTCTAACGTGTTTATTTTCTCGCTCGGAAACATGAATATGTTCGAGCGAAAAATAAATGACGTTACGATGAAAATTGCACGAGACGAAGTTGACTAGCGTGAATGAAAAAAAGACTAGGTAATAGTTGATTGAAGACATAACGCGTTCGAGCTATTGTCCGAGCGAACTTACTCGAGTCCAATAAAAGCTCGAACAAAAATAATAATAAAAATGCTAAAAATGTGATAAAATACTAAAAATTCTAATTTTTATGCGATGGCTTAAAACGAAAAAATAAATAGCAAATGACTAATGGATAATTAAAAATGTGATTTTTAAGGCTAAAAATATTAATAATAATAATAGTGAAAATACGTGACGAAAAATTAAAATTGCTATTTCGAATGCTGACGATGACAACGATGATGATAAAATGTTATGAGGATTAAAAAATGTCCTAACGACAGCAAATTGATTTAAAATGACAATTAATTAAATAAAATGACAGAAATGCTAAATTTAATTTAAATGGCGTCAAAATTCGGGTATCAACAACTAGACTAATTTTACATCTATCGTCTATCGATCATAATTTAGCATTGAACCAAAAAAAAAAAGTGGAAAATGCTTTTTCCAAGAAAGTATGATGATTAGTACCATCAATTAGCAACATTAGCAACATGATTGCCAACAATTAATCATGTAATTTGCTGTCCCATTATGAATTATTATGGCACATCACATCTAATAATGAAAAAGAAAGAGTGTAGTAATTTGTAAGTGGGTCAAAGTCAATATCAGTAGCATATCACTGATCACTCTTTTCCCCTTCTCAATCCTCTCCGATCCGTCGAACACGAACTGTGATATGATAGATTTGATTCTCTATGAATGATCAGAAAACAACTTCAATTCTTTTGTTTTATTTTATTTTTTAGGATCATAATATTCTCTCCGGACTTTAATGATTTATTTTCTAAAATAGTAAAAATTCATAAGAAAATGATCTTTAATTTTATTTTATTCCACATTATTTCATTTTTACTCAAATTATTACACCATCATTAAATTGGGATGATGCATAAAAAAAATTGTCATTTGCACAAAAAATATATTTCGAAATGAATAAAATGACAAGTATTATAAACAATATAAATCCGTAGGAAAGTGACAATTATTGGAGTCAAAGAGTATATTTTTTACAACAAAACAGAACCAGAAGGTCCAGAACATGTACAACATCAAGGAAAGCACCATGCAACTCCACTCTTTTATTTTTATTTTTTTATATTTTTAATTTAGTTTTAATTTCCAGTCTAATTTATTTTTCTGAGCTAGAGAGAGATTGAAAATTGATCAACGGATCAATTTAACTAGAAACTTCATCCAAGAGCTTATACCTCCTCACCTTATTTCTAAACACAAGTTTAGTGATCCCAATCCCATTAGGACTACTACTGTTTTTATTATTATTACTATTATTACTATTGGAAATTAAATTCTCTGATTTTGTCCTTCTTAGCTTCTCTTCCAATCTAGCATTACTGATGATTCTTCTCCGGCCGGTTGGTGTTGATGGTTGTGATCTCTCCGGCGATGATGATGATCTCTGTTTCTTGATTGGCCCGTTGTTGATTTGCAGCTGCAGCAGGCTTCCTCTGCCTCTTAGGCTACTACTATTACTGTTCTTCAATAATAATAGGCTTCCTTGCTTTTGGTTCTCATCTTTTTTCTTGAATCTACTGCTGCTGCTGCTGCTGTTGTTGTTGGGCTTGTTGCTATTATCTTCTTCGCTGTTGTTTTTATTAGAGGATGAGGAATTTGAAGAAGTCTGTGATTTTTCATTTGGGTCTTGACTCAAACACCAATTGCAGACACGGTACGACTCTGCTCTTGGATACAGGTTGCTACAGTATCTGGACCAGAAACCCAGATTGTAAAAGTTATGAATTTTGAAAACAGAAACAGAAAATCAAGAAGGATCGAACCCCAAGTGGGTAGATTACACACCTGTGCTGAGATCTGAATTGGCAGATTTTGCACTGGAAAAGCTCATTAGAAAGGCCACAATCGCCACACATGCAACATTCTGGACTGCGCTGTGATGATGAAGTTGTTGCTGTTGTTGTGGGTTGTTTGTTGGTTGTTGTCATAGAGAGAGAGAGAGAGAGACAGAGAGAGAGAGAGAGAGGCAGAGAGGAGAGGAGGGTAATGATGGTTGTTGGGTTAGGCGGATGGGCACAAGACAAAAGTATAAAAAAACAGGAAACCATTGAAAAAGAAGAGAGAGAGTATTTTCTTTTTAAGTGGAGGAGGGAGGGGCCATTTTATTGTACACGTTAAATTCTGGCTGTGTTTGATTTTGATGGAATAAGAAAAGGTTGTCGCGTGTTTGGAAAGTACAAGTAATTAAATATTACGTTTCTATATTTTCTAGCTCAAAAAAAGTATTTTTCTTAATTAAGGGATCCTTTTGGTGGGTAGTAATTACTATATTTTGTTTTTTTTTTCTTCCTCTTTTTAAAGTAAAAATTCAAATTCAAGGTTGACATGTTGATATGGTATACTACTAAACTAAGTACTGAAATCTGCTTGATTTTAGGCGGAGCGAAGAAATAGAACTCGAACTGAAATTTTTACTAGTAGATAATTAACAAGCTGTCAAAAATACAATCGCAAGAATCACACGTCCCAGCACCTTGAAAAGCTTTCTCATCTTGATTTCGTGAAACTTCAGATTAGTAACCAATTTTGATGCAAATGGGAATGCATTATTAAGTGACAAATGCCGATAAACATTTACGATTTTCAGTTTTCACTGGACAACATTAGCACATCGCAAAGATTGACAGAAATAGTTCTTGATGCGACTCGGTCTGTGTTTAATTTAAGTTAAAAAAAAATTATTTAATTAGCAAATGGGTGGGTATGAGTAATGACTAAATGGGTATGGGTGGGTATAAGTATCATACCCATTTATTACCCATATAATTTTTTAAATGGGTACCCATACCCATTTAAATCGTACCCACCCATTTATACCCATTTACACTCATTTAAATCATACTCACTCAATAAATATAATTTTTTATTAAGTAAGATTAAAAATACTATGTTTGACAAAAAAAATGTAGATTTTGACAGTTTGACTGTGACTCGATTTTGACTGTGTATGATGATTTTATCGTTTAGGCTCGGGTTTGACCATTTAGGCTCGGATTTTATCGTTTAGGCTCGGGTTTAACCATTTAGGCTTAGGTTTGACCATTTAGGCTCGGGTTTGACCGTTTAGGCTCGGGTTTTATCATTTAGGTTCGGGTTTGACCATTTAGGCTCTGATTTATTGTTTAGGCCCGGGATTGACCATTTAGGCTCGGGTTTGACCGTTTAGGTTCAGATTTTATCGTTTAGATTCGTGTTTGACCATTTAGGCTACTCTTTTTTTCTTTTCTTTTCTTTTTGGGTGCAATCCAACTTTTTGTCTGGCCAAGGCTAATTCACTGGAGTCCTAGACCCTTTAAAAACAATAAAAAGGTGTGATGGATTTTTGTGATTTGATGATATACAAATGACTTTTAGTGTAAAAAAAAAATATCGTAAAAACCAAACTAATAAGGTGATGATTATTTTAGATTGGAAACAGTAGAATAGAGGAAGATCATGATTGTAATTTTTGGAAATATGAAAGAGGTATATAATTTATTGAGTGTAAATTTTAAAATAATTATTGGAAATGTAAAAACTGTAAAAAAAAAATACTACCTAAGAGTCTAAGACAACTATTTAACATTTTTATTTTTATTTAAATTGAATAACTAAAAAAATACGAATGAATAATTAATTAATTGGGTTGAATGGCGGTCAAACTATAATTTTAATAAAAGGATAAAAATTACAGGAAAGTTGTTCTTGCCTCCCGGTGGCAGCCACTAATTGGAGCATAATTATTGTCCATTAATATGATTTATACGATAATTATTATACTCCCATATATATGCTTCCGCTAAACCGTTAACGGGCGCTTACGTTTTTCCTTTCTTCCTTTTTCTAATTTTTCAATCCCGTTAACAAACTCCACGGTTAAAAATTATTGTCCTATAATTTTTATGCCCCATAAAAAA
Source organism: Viola odorata (assembly GCA_963691705.1). Lineage (NCBI taxonomy): Eukaryota > Viridiplantae > Streptophyta > Magnoliopsida > Malpighiales > Violaceae > Viola > Viola odorata. The sequence continues at coordinate 17,362,094 of OY829544.1, read as the reverse complement.
TGAGTGGTCTGACCATTTCTTGATTTTGTTTTTCAATTAATAAAATAATTAAAATTTAATCAATTTAATTAAATTAATCGCTTCGTTAATTTGCAGTATATAATAATGAAGACTTTTTTTTTTTGGTAGAACATTGCTCCTGACCTTGTCCTTCTCTATTTGTTTTGGGGGGCGGGGCTTTTAATAATCCATGGATTATTTTCTTGGATTGTAGGAATACTATAAAAATACCATAAAATACATTAATAATTTAATATTAATTATAAAGATAGTTATGAAATTTTTAAATTAATTCAAAATATATTTAAATAATTTTGAATGGTTCATAATTATGATTTTTTCATGTTTTGAAAAAGAAAACCATGAGTGATTACATGAAAAGTATAAAACCCATTTTTAAAAAATAAAATAAAATAAGAAAAATGGATATAAAATTACTAATCTTGAGATAGAGATTACGTTGTTGTAGTTTTTAATTTATTTTGTTCATTATATAAAGTAAGAAAATTGAATTTGTTTAAAAATAAAAAATAAAAAAGATGAGAGAGAAAGGAGAAGGAGAGACATAGGATTGACTTAAGTTTAATTGATTACCCAATGAGTACTCATACCCAAACCCAATTAAACCCATATATTTTAATTTAAATGGGTATATTATCCATTTATACCTATTTAAAAATTGCACTAACCCATTTAACACTCATACCCACTTAAATTAGTTGGGTATGGGTAGATTTTTGCCACCCCTACTTACAGTTTTTTTTTTCTTTTTGAAATGAGATTCTTCATTAATGCTAAAAAGGTCAATAAGACAGGATCCCTCAAAAAAATCAGATAGGCCTAGTCGAAGTGCTCGACTAGCTAAACCATGAGCAAATACATTAGTTGTCCTTCTAACATGAACAAAATCGCATAAGCCAAAAGATTGAGCCAGTTGATTAATGTCTTCTACAATCACAACCAAACTTAAGTGAATTTGAGATCTGGATGAGATGATATGGAGCAGTTGATGACAATCTGTTTGAACTTGTAATCAAAAGCCACGAAGGAGCGCCATGCAGAGACCTCTCCTGACGGCTAGAACTTCCGCCACAGCAACCTCCATATTGACATTAGAGCACTCAAAAGCAGAAAAAATGCAACAGTCGCTCCCATCCCTAACAATAATCCCCAAACCTGTACGGGTTGGTCCCATCGCCGCATCAGAATTAAGACAGTACACCCCTATGTCAGGGGTGTCCAAGTGGTCGCTGGTGATGGTGTGATAGGGTCGGCATCCTCCACAATCCAAACATTTAACGCCCTATAGTCTTCCAGCAACCGAGCACCCCAGAGTAAAATAATTTGTGGTGTCGATATAATCTGCTTGAAAACCAGATCATTTCTACAGTTCCATATAGCCCAATGGATGGAGAGCACTTCTTCCAGTAGAGTAATTGAGATTGTAACCTTCAACAGGCTAAGCCAATCACTTATGGTTACAGTAGGAGAAAATAGATGTTGAGATGGTATGTGACTAAGCTGCCAGATATCAATGGACCCGACACAGTGTAAGAAAAGATGGTCCGTTGTCTCTGTTGCTTGATGGCAGAGAGGACATCTATCCTCTCCCTCAATGCCTCAATGCAACAGGTTTTCCTTTGTGGGCAACCCATTATGTAACAGTCTCTAAGTGAAAATCTTTATCTTTGGAGGGATCCAAAATTTTCATAGAGAAGTCCACTAACTACCACCCCCCGCAGTCTCCCCCTCACCAGATAAATCCTGTAGAAGTGAGTGATATTCACTCTTAACTGAATAACGCCCCGATGGAGAGAAGCGCCAAAAGAGTCTGTCTGGTGGACGGAACAGACTAAGCGGCATAGCTAAAATAGCTTAACTTTCTCCGAGTGTAAAAATCTCATGCACTATAGATGTCTTCCAAATACCCAACTGTTGGTCAATGAGATCCCGGACTTTTGCATCAGCTGGTAGCCGAGAGATGGGAGACTGGGTCATGCCTATGGGGGAGCAAAGGAGCCAAGGGTTAGTCCAGACACGGATTTGCTCGCCATTTCCCACCCGTCATAAACAACTAGTCGCAACTGAGTGCCGCCCAGCTAAAAAACTCCGCCAAACATAACTGGGGCGAAGCCCCAGAGAGGCTTCCAGAAAGCTCATAGACTAAAAATATTTGACTTTTAGGACCCTCGTAATAAGAGATTGTGGATGCTGAATGATCCTCCACTTACAGACTTAAATAAAACAATGTGTTTTATTATATCTTTACACGCGCACACCATCGACATCCAGGTTGCTTGCTCCCTAATCCCAACTTTGGCTGAGTCATCGCCACATGCTGAACACGTGCGTGTCTTACCATCTTATTCCTAGGTCCATGTAAATACCGACCGAATCAAAATTACCATAATACCATACCAAAGTTTACTCTGTTTGGTCGGTATTTTTTTGAATTTTTTACTGTACGGTATACCGAATTACCAACCGAACTTTGTTCGGTACGGTACGGTATTAGATTTTACAGGATATCGTACCTGCCATTTTATAACTTCTATTTACTCCCAAGTCCCACCCACACCCAGTCCTAAATCCTAATTAATTAGAAACCCATAATCTTTATTTACTCCCAGTCTCCCACCCACACCCACGACCATGGGCCATAGCCACACCCATTCTCCCTCCCTATTTTTCACCAAACCAAAATTCCCTTCATCCTTTAATTCCAAAACCCGCGAACCCCAATTCCATCGTTTTCAATTCCCCCATCGATTTTGAAATCCCTAAGTCACAAGACCCCCAAAACTCCAAAAAAGAGTCCATCTCTCATTGCGTCTGCTCTTTTTCTCCCGTTGGCTTCTCTTATTGGAAATTCAATTCCAACCCAATCATCGGTCGGCTGGTTTTTCAACAGTTAATCATCCTTCCTCATATTTTTGTTAATCTAGAGCAAATCGCAATTATAAAAACTGATTCTAGCTAATTAACTGGATCTGTAGAATAGAAAACCTATTACTATTATTAAGTATCAGCTACCGAAAGGATAGTTCCTTGTGTTTGTTATCTTTGTTAAGTTTCTATTTTGTTGGGTTTGTTGATCGTTGATCATTATTTTACATAGTTGTGTGTTGGGTTGGAATTGGTTTGTTGCAAGTTTCTAAATTTGAATAAGATTATGCTTTTCTTTTAATTCTAAATTTTAAATTATGGAGAAATCTATTTTTTCTTTGCTTTTGGATTGTAATTTGATGTTGGTGGTGAGGTGTTAACTGCTTGTTAGTAATTTTAGGCATGACAATATTGATGTTTAGGGTTTTAGTGAAATTTGAAATCAATTTGGGACTGGGTTGTTGTTGATTTTATTTGCTATTTATGTTTTCTATTATTTTTCATACAGATTCCATATAATGGAGGCCATACCAAGCAACACTGATGGCCAGATTGGGAGTGGAATTTCAACACTACCTCCTACAAATGCTATATAAGCACATGCTACTGAAGTTGGAGCTGTTGTGCAACCTACAAATGTTGATACTAGACCTAAAGTTTCAAAAAGAAGGAAGTTGATAACATCAAGGTCTCCTTACTGGAAACAGTTCAAGAAAATGGATAATGCAGATGGAGACCAAGTAGGAAAATGCATTTTTTGTTATAAAGAGGTACCTGCTCATCCACAGAGAAATGGTACCTCTGGTTTACGTAAGCACATTGTTACTTGTAAGAAAAAACCACACTCAAATGTCCCAAACCAGACTGAACTTGATTACTAAGCTGAGGATAAATCTGTATCTTTAACTATTTGAGTATTTGATCAAGAAGCTTCTAACGTGGCTTTAGCTAATATGATAACAGAGGATGAGCTTCTTTTTAGGTTTGTAGAAGGGAAGGGGTTTAGGAAATTCATGCGAGTTTTGCAACCAAGATTTAAAGTACCCTCTAGGACCACTATTGCTAGAGTCTGTTTTGAAAAATATATGGATGAGAAATTAAGTATGAAACAACTTCTTATATCTAATTGTCAGAGGGTTTCTATAACCACTGACATATGTACATCAATTCAAAGAATCAATTACATGTGTGTCATTGCTCACTTCATTGATAATGACTGGAAATTGTACAAAAATATAATTTTTTTTTGTCCAATTTCTAGTCACAAGGGGGATGCAATAGGAAAGGCAATGGAAAAATATCTGAGTGAGTGGGGTTTGATGAGTAAAGTCTTCACAATCACAGTGGACAATGCTACGTCCAATGATAAGGTTGTTAATTGGCTTAGGAAAAGGATGACACTGTTGGGTTCAAGTATTTTGGGAGGGAAATTTCTACATGTTAGATGTATTGCACACATAATCAATTTAATGGTGACTAATGGTTTGAAAAATGATATCAAGACAATTTTTAGGATAAGGGAAGCAGTAAGGTATGTTAAGCAGTCTCCCTCTAGGCTTCTCAAGTTTAAGGCATGTGCTGAGAAAGAAAACATAGAGTCCAATTCTGGTTTGTGTCTGGATGTATGTACAAGGTGAAATTTCACCTATCTAATGTTGGAGAGTGCGTGCACTTTTGAGAAAGCTTTTGAAGCTTATGCTGAGGTTGACTCTTATTTCAAGATTGAGCTTGATAGTAGGGGTGTGAAAAAAACAGGAAAGAAGAAATCAAATGAGGAAGAGGTGGATGATGTTACCATTGACAATTTGGAAGATGCTGAAAATGAAGTGGATGTTGGAGTTTCAAATGCAGAGAATTTTGGGAGAGTTCCTACAAACGAAGATTGGAACCGTACTAGAAGGCTTGGAAGTTGTCTTAAGTTTTTTTATGATCTAACAAACTTCATTTCTGGTTGTCATTATGTAACTGCAAATGCATATTTTGATGAGATAACCAATGTAGCTTTTAAGAGAATGGTTGGATAGGAGTGATTATGAGTTAAGCATCTTGGATGATAACATGAAGATGAAACTTGACAAATATTGGGGAGATGTGACAAAATTTAATTCTTTATTCTACATTACTACTATTTTAGATCCAAAAAATAAGTTTGTGTATGTTCAGTTCTGTTTAGATGAATTGCATGGACATGGAATTGGTAGAAGATTGGGGAAGAAAGTGAGGGATGACATTAGTAAATTATACCAATCATATTCTGAAATGTACAAGCCAAGGAATGAAAGAGCTGCAACAGAAGGTAGGGGATCAAGTGAAAGAAAAGGAAGTTCAAACGTCATAGCTGCACAGTTAATGGATGTTAGAAAGAATAGATTTAAAAAAGTATAAATCTGATTGCGGAGCTGCTGTAGAGGGTGGTTCAGAGTTAAAGTTATATCTAAAAGAGCCTGCAGTGAACGATGACAATGGGTTTGTTATACTGGATTGGTGGAAAAAGCATTCTCCACAATTTTCAATTTTGTCCAAAATGGCTAGAAATGTCTTGGTAGTTTCTGTTTCCACTGTGGCTTCCGAGTCTGCATTTAGCACTGGTGGGAGAGTCCTTGATCCTTTTAGGAGCTCTCTAACACCTAGAGTTGTGCAAGCACTTATATGCACCCAAGATTGAATTAGGACATCCAATGAAGCCATCATGGTAGAGGAGAACATAAATGACTTTGATAATTTGGATTCTGGTAAGAGCTTATCTTATTCTTTTTAATGTTTTCAATGTTATTTTAGATAATATGGGTTCTTACTCTCTTCACTTTTCTAATACTTTATCTTTTATGTTTCAGATTTTGCAAAACTAGTATTGGAGTCAACTATTTCAGAGATATGAACGAATATGGTCTTTTCCTTATCGATTCTGATTGCTTGAATATGGTTTCTAATTCATATTTAGAATATCCTCCCTACCTATAGTTTCACAGGGTGAGAGGAACCTTGGAATTTAGAACACCTGCCGCCTTCTTAATAACTTTCGAATAATTTCAGTATGTTTAACTTCTTGTGTTACACTATGCTTGATACTCTTTGGCTATGTGGTGAAAAGAAATGAATGAATTATTATTCAGGTCAAATCATGTGACGTAATTCTCTTAGTTAAAAATCTGTTTTGGTAATATAGTTGTTAAAATTATTACAGCATGAATACATCTATATTTTGATTCCTCACTGTATCTCAATTTGTTGTGATCAATGCATTTTCTTTGTTCACATGTGATTCAGTATTACCGTAATACCGTACCGAAATTATTTCGATAATATAATAACGGTACCGATCAATAGAAACTATGGTACGGTATCTAATTTTTTTAGTTCGGTATACCGAATACCGAAAAATTACGATACCGACCGATGAATACCTCTACCCATTCCTATCCCTCTGCCAACAGCCAACCTATAAGAAAACCATTTATTTTTTAATTTTTTTCCAGGAAAAAAAGAATACTACTATGCCAATGTATGCAGGCGAGAAATTAGCGGTCAAGAGGATGCAATCCTAACATTTTTTCTTGATTACGACCATATATATTATATTCGACCAAAAAATTAAAAAAAAACCATATATATTATTAATGAAACTAGCCGACCACAGGAGCCTAAGTGTCCAATAAACTATTTCCATCATTTGTAAAAAGATCAGAACAAGCACCAACACTTAGGGTCTGTTTGGCGTTCCGGTTCTAGTCCGAAAAGTGTTGTGGCAAAAGTGTTGTGGGAAAAGTACTTTTGGAAAAGCTAGTATGATGTTTGGTAAACATTTCTTAAAAGTGCTATGGAAAACGAGAAATTATTTTTGGTGTTTGGTAAAATTATAAAAATGAAATAGTTGGAGTATAAAACCCATTTTTTATACATTAATAAAAATAGAAAAAATGGATTTAAAATTAATTATCTTGAGATGGAGATTTTATTGTGGTAGTTTTTAATTTATTTTGTTTTATTATATAAAGTAAAAAAAAAATTAAAAAAAAAAAAAAAAAAGTAAGAGAGAGAGCAAACGCAGCGTGTGCGTTTGCCACTGCAGTATTTTGGATCAGTCAGGAAAGCACAAGGCAAAGCATTGCTCTCAACGCAGCAACCCAACCCTTAACCCCAAACACTTTTCTTCAACTTTTGCAACTCAACCCAACCCAACCCAACTCAAACCCAAACCCCAAACACTATCTTAGAATTAGATTAGATGCCATCTTGTTCCACATTATAAAAAATACCAGTCAACATATTGGTCTCATCAATACCAGAACCTGGTCATCCATAAAATTAATATAACCTATGATTCCATCACAACAGATTTACATTAATTAATAATAAAGCAGTCTTATTCAAATACGTGAGTAAAATATTTCAATCCCATCAGCTAGAAACATGCTTGCCGGATCAAGGAATAATCACCGGCTTGAGGACGACAAACCCATAAGAAACGAGAGCAGACACCATACACCAAAACAACAAGCTCCATCGCGCCAACGAGTGAAGCCATAGCGCAAAAGAATGAGTTTCAGACCAAACCACCGAAAGGTTAAGCAATGCAGTTAAACGGCAGGAAGCAAGATATCTATTACATTTTTTTAAACTAAATGAAAAGAATCATCTATACATAAATATTTTCAGCAAAATACGCTAATAAACAAAATTCTTTAAATAATTACAGGAAAGAAACGGTTACTTTATGGTGAAAGTAATAATGTGTATGCTCCATTCAGATTTCAAATTATTTCCTAAGATCACAACACAGCTTTTTACATGATGAACTAGTTTCCTACTGCCGCACTCATCAGCTGTATCCATCTCCTTTTTGAGGCTGGGCACTCTCTATAAAGAAAAAAGAAAAAAAACTCCATTTACAAATCTCCAGGTAACATCTGTAATGACAGGCCAATAAAAAAGAAACAATTCAGAACATCTTTTTATGATTACAAATTTCAGACTTCATCCAATAAGGGATAGCTGGCCAGGTCCACAACGTGGTATTGCAATAAAGCTTTTCTAAATATGTACTCGGACTTCACCTTATCTTATCACCGCAGATGCATCAATTGTATTATTAAAGTGTCACTCTATTGAACGATTAACTGACTGTCGTGTAAAACCCAGCCTCAAGGGTGCATACAAGTAGGGGAGAGACTATGGGAGCCCTATGGTGAAACAGGAGATCCCCAAAGCTCTCCACAGTATCACAATATTAATGGTTTTCTGTACTTCATTTTCTAGTGGTTCTTTCGCTCTTCTCCTTCTTTTACATTCTGATTGATTCGCGTGCAAAACCAGAAATCATACAAGGGAGCATGAAAAATAAGAAAGTTACCTTCATGCTGAGACGAAGTCCTTGATTAGCTCTGAGCACATTCAAAAGGGTGCAAGGTCCCTTCAGTAAATTCATGCATACGGAACCGCTCCAAAAGTTCAAAGGGGCTGCAACTAACATAATGAATCCTTGTAAAACAATGCATAAAGAAATTTAGGCAAAGGAATTAGCTATGGCATTGGACTATGCATGTAGAGAGAGAGGAGCAGGTACACAATTGGTAATTGGCATAACAACTAGGACAAGTAAGTTTCTCAAAACACCCAAGGACTTCAGAAATCTTACAGGATAGCTTCACGATTATGACTTAATCTACGCTGATTGCTTTCCATGGCTTCCAATACATTAGAAGTTTCTGGTCCAGCTGCTCCTCCGGATACAATAGATGGGACAGAAGCACTTGGAGTCCAAATCTGGAAGCATGCAATCTAAGTTAGAAAACTAAACTAATTCCCAAATTGAATCTTTTTTCATCAAACTCACCTTTATTGTGTTATCAATCCCACTGGTTGCCACCACACAGTCAAATGGATGGCACTGCACACAGTTCACAACTGTCGAGGAAGATGAAAAATGTCAAAGATAAATAAAGGACTATAGCATGTCAACAGAATCTGTGCACATCAGAAAAAAGAAGAGCATTACTCACCAGCCTCATCTCCAAGAAGCATTTTAATTAACCTTCCGGTTCGTTTTTCCCAAATAAACCATCGACCATCATCACTTCCACAAGCCACGTAATCACCTGCAAATTAATCATCAGAAATTTAGTTATCATGGAAAAAGCGAACTTAATCTCCCTTGTAAACTAAAAAAGGAAAAAAAAATGAAGACCCATTTGCAATACTGTGGTTATACAAAATAATGATTCGTTGTTACAAACATACTGTAGTAACACTCTGTAATCAAGCTACTGAGGGTTTTCTTATGATACTGAAGGTAATAATTAATAACATGAAGGACATCCTGATAAAAGCATCACAACAGTGATGTTCAATCATTTGCCAGTGAAGGTCTTTTGTTTTTACTTTTTCTTTTTGGACAACAAAAATGAAGGTGATGGTTAACAGCATAAAAATGAAAGGGCTGTTATATAACAACCATGGTAATGTTATGTCACAGATGCGATGCTACATATCTTACTCAGTACAATGCAAATACAGAAGGTGTTATTTGTTGTTGTTGATTTTAGCTACAATCTCAAAACTGTTAACTCCCCTTTCTTGCCACATAGAAAGCAGAATTAGCGGATAGGAATCAGAAAATAAATTAAACTGATTTGACTGCCCTAATCGAAGAATAGAATAAACTACCTCTTTGCCCCAGAAAACTAGCCTGTTTTATGTCAGTTCCAACATTACAGTGGCCAGCATATCTTTGCTTCATATCAATGGCAGTCTCTGGCTGCAATATGAACAGAAGTATGAAATAACTGTCAAATATCAAATTTCAGAATCAGTACAAATTTTCAACAAAGACCCACTAATATCGATCTTTGTCAAAGCTCCAGGTAAGGTGGTGGTGGGTTGCTTAGGAAGGCCATTCAAGTTGCAAAATACCCAGCTAAACCATGAAGTTCTCAGAAATGTCATGAAACTTACCAGCCTGAAATGGTCATGTTGCTAGCATTCTAATGGAATGTGTTCCAAATCCCATCATACATTAGCTAGTTTCATATCCTATTCAAAGGGTCTCATCCTATGGTATGGTTAGGTTACCTACTAGTGACCAACAAGTATCATGTCTTTTCTCAATAGTAGTACTTCTCAGATGGGAGGTCCAAAACAGTAAAAAATGAAGATGAATGATTTTGAGGAAAAGAAAGAAACTACATACAAAACATTCATTGAAGATGAAAAATATTGACCTGATAAGGTGTATGGTCAGCTTGTGAAGACGAAGGTGACCCGCATGAGCCATTTGTACAGCTTGTTTCCCTAGTGGAATCGCCTCTCCGATGAATTCGTAAATTTAAACTTCCATGAAGGATGTTGGTTTCAATATCACGCCCTTCATCACCTGACATAGATGTTTCAAAATCCAACTCCAATTCCTCATCATAGTCAGAATCTTCTCTTTCAGACCCAGGGCCATCAAGTGTAGCATCACTATTAGCCTCTGAGCGGTATAGTATGTCACTCAGTGATAGTGCCTTTTCACCTCGGGTATCCGGCTTTGGTGCCCCATCAGTTGCCTTACTAGCCTTTTCAGTTTCAGCTGGTCATTCGAATAAAGAATCAAACATAAATGTATATTTATGATATCCAATTAACTTCCAAATACACTGGTATATTTGAGAAATGGGGAAAATCAACTATGGGAAAAATAACACAAAGCAGAAGAACCTGTAAACCACAAACCTGCGACAGCATTCTTTTTAATATTCTCCAACCATTCTGCCAGTTCAGTATCGGCTGGGGCAGAAGACTGAGCAGCAATAGCAAAGTCTAGAGCTGCTTTGTGTCTGCTCAACTGCAAAGAACCAACGAAAAATAAATGGCACCATGCGCTCAAGCTCATATTTTCATTCCCAAATAGGTAGTCACTTTCAAGATCTCAGTTCTTATGCTGAAAAACCAGTAAAAAGCTCTGAAGGAAATTCTAGGCAATAATCTGTAGGATATGTACTGTGGCTAACCAGGGGGATTTGCATGGATGCAAAATAGCTACCTGCGACAAAGCTTCAGCCATGTAATAGAGAGCTCGGAAGGAAGAACTGTCAATTCTACGGGCATTGTAGCAATCTCTTATAGCCATGTGAACATCATTCTTCCACATCCTCTGATGAGGATTTGAAAAGAAAAAAAGTGAGTGCAACAGCAAGATTGGGCAAATGGAATAAAAGGCGTGTAAACAGAAATTTTAAAGTAACCTTAAGTAACAAAGCTGCTCGTGTGCATAGACAATCATGCCTGACTGCAGGACTAATATAACGACCATGCCCGTCTAGAACTTCATTGCATGCATCAATCCCACAGAGGTAATTAGTTCCTTCCTCTAAGGACTTTCCAGCTATCTCAACCAGCTTCCTGCATTTCTCAAGCTGTAACAAGTAACAACCACATTAGACAACCGAATATAAATGAAGAAACACTGGCATGATAACTGACAAACATCAGCGAGACTCTTTTGCCAAAAAATGGATAGGTTATACAATACGTACAATGGAAGCCACATTGCTTCTACGAGGAATGCTGCTTTTCAATACATCAGATGGTGGCTGCAATTCTAGCCCATTTAGTACAGGAGTGAATGTCATTAGCTTTGAAGCATCTCCGGAAGTATATTGCATGGCATTTCGACCACCTGCAAATGACAAGCGAAACTCAATTATGTATTCCATTAGCTTTGCTAATAGCCTAATACAACTGAACTGTTTACTTGAAACAGAGCACAGTTCACACAAATCTGGACATACGTATATCCATCACGAAGAAAAAATTAATCTGAGGTTTGACACAGGATATAGAGATGACTTTAAAGTTTAAACATCTACAAGGGATTCCCAGACCAAAGCAAGCAATTAAACGTAGCTTACAGAGGTACAGGAACATACCATTATTTACATTCATTAGGTATACATGCTCTCCACTGTAACTAAGGAGAACCTCATCCCCGCTTGGGCTAAATGCCACATGAGTTAGGTGCAAGCTTGAGCGAGCCTGAAAACAAGAGTTTGATTTTCAATATCTATGACGAGACTTTTTCTTTTCATGACTCAAGTAATAGCTATACTCACATAAGAAACAATATTATATATATATAAAAAAAAACAGGGCACAATTAATAATCAAAGCTTTAGACTATAAGGAAAAACATAATTTGAACCAAAATAGCCTCTTCACAAGGATTTCAAAAATGATAATTTCCAATAAAATTTTGGAATGAAACAATTAATTGATCTTAAAAACCTTGAACCATGAGAAACTTTTTTTTTCTCTTCAATCAATGGAACAGTGAGCAGACCAAATCTCACAAGACGACAAGGTAATAAATATAGTCAAAATAGATAAGTTGTTCACAACTGACATGTTCAGAAAGATGCATCGGGCAGAAATAGTTAACACAAGGTGGCGGTGTCATCCTTTTCCTACAAGAGGTCAATGGAGGTAGCATTCTTCTATCATAAAGACGAGCAAATGCATCACTACAGACATTCAGGAACATGAGATCAGTCAGAGCAAAAACAACAGCATGAGATAATATGAAAAAGTGGATGGCATCAGAGTCGCACCTTCCACCCACTAGAAGTAGATGAGGTCGACTGGTACTAATGTCACAAGATTTTAGAGCAAGGACTTGCTTTGGAGGATCAGCTAACGACTTCTTAGCACCATACCGCAAGTCAAGCTGCCATTAATTACTAAATGTGAAAAACAATTATTTTCAATTACATAAGCTTGGTAACATATTTCAAAGTGACACCCAAGAATCTGAAAAAACAAAACTTCTGTAACTAAATTACTGCAGTTCTTTGCTAATATCTGTGAGGAGTGAGAGTCCATGTCTTAGTTTCATTAACCTAAAGACAAGTACAACCCTGAATTTATAACTTGACCATATACACCAAATCTATCATCTCAAGCATCAGCCTCTTTGAGTTGAAACCAATTTAGTAAAACACTCACCTAAGATGAGTTCTTTTTTGTACAGCTTAAGTACCAAATTGTATAGATTTACAATAAAACATGTAGAGGACCAAAACATATGTAGCTGCATTATTAGGGGGTCCTGGAAATACAGAATTAGATATGCAGGTTGAAAAAAACAGCTCCAAGAGCGACCCACGAATAAATTTTCCTCAGCCACAGTTCAATACTTGATAAAAAAAAATTTAATCAAGCAGATAGATAATCCAAATTTCATACTACTATGCACATAGGTTGTGTATCACTCAGAAAATGAATCGATACATGTCAAGTGCTGCATGTTTGTCTCATACTTTCACAAATTGGCATTTGATGACTATAAGCATTATCAACATGGACAATCTTCACAAGCCTGTCATGTTATATAGATCACAGAATGGAAATTCATAAGACAATGAACATTTGGTTGTAATTAATCTCTGAAAAATGAATAAACAAATAAAACAGAAGCAGAACCGAACCAGTAGCAGAGACAAAAGAAAATCTACGTGAACTCACCAGAATATTATGACATTCTTGAGAAGATCCAGCTGGTGGACAGGAAGCACCTTCCCTAAAATCATGTTGTCTCAGTGTACCATCTTCACTTGCACTCCATACTACATTGGGGTTTCCAACCTCAACCTGCAAGTGAGAGATTCAGGGTTGAGAAACAAAGCAATAGGACAATTTACATAATCACTACACTAAAAGAATGGAATGTATTGTGTCCCTGCTTTATAAAACTCCAAACTAATCCATTTCTTAGTTATCTTACAGCTAATTTTTTCACTCTTCTAGTGTGACACTGATACAATGCTGAGGGGGGAATGACACCATCATCAGGACCTCTCCCACTTAGGCGAGTTAAATTAAATAACCGAACCTAGGAAAAAAAAGAAAAAGGTAAGGGCAAATTATGGTAACAATTAACAACAAGAATATTGCATTCACTTAAAAAATTCAACTCATCAGAATATTACTTCTGCATCACCAGCACCAGAGACGACAAGCTCATTAGAGGTTTCAGGAACAAATTTTGTACAGAATATGTTTGCAGAATGCCCAGATTCTATGGAATGCAAAAGCTTCCGACCAGCATAGCTCCATATGTTTATCTGCAGAAAACTGAAGAATTAATATAATATTCCAAGGGCAATGTGTGCAAAATTTTCAGTGCATTCATGTGCTTGAGTGCATGAAATTGAGTCAGAGAGATATGAAAAGCTAGGGTGACTTAGTCCAAGAGAACAATAGCACTATGCTAGCGTTTTAGTGCATAGAATTTGTGCATAAATTATTACTCAAAGCTATGGTGAGCCAATGTGCCACCAACAATGAGTTTTCCACTTTCACCAATTCCCTCATCCACCCACCACTCCTAACACATTTGAAGTTTTGACATTTTACTGATAATCTCAATGGTATATGCAGAATATCATACCCGTGTGTCATCTGATCCAGAAATCAATAGTGAACCTTCAGCATTCCAGGCTATAGTATTCACACAACCCTGATGCCCCTGTCAGAGATGGAGGAGAAGTCATAACTCTTAATATGTCAGTTTCAGTAAAATATGGAACCAGAATTTGCCATGTGGACATCATATTGTGCCTTGTCTAAAAATAAGTTAAACCAATCAAGAGGTAAATGGAATACACGAAAGCAGAACTGAAAACACACAAGAGAACCAGGGTACACTAGTAAGCAGATATATTAAGAACACTTCAGTGCAAATTTTATGAACAAATTACGTTGCACCAAACCCATCACGGGGGGTGGGGAGGGGATCGAAGTAAAAAATACTAACCTCCAATTCTTTTTCTTGAGAAAGCCTTCGAATCATCGACGAATGCATTTGCAAACTATTCTGAGCGTCCTGCAGAAACACCAAAGCGATTACCCTTGCATCACAACACATTCATCACTTAAACAAAAATAATAGTATGGGATAAAACTTCATTCATCAATCATAATTTCTTGATTAAGCAACACCCAAGTTGTTAGTTATTAGCATACAAGCACCAGCTCCGATTACTTGCATATCATAACACGCAACAGAAGAAGAAGAAACATGAATGATCAGCCAAAGAAAAAAGCAAGCGGGAGAAAGGATAAATACATAGCGAGTTCGGAGGAATTTATCGTCGATCAAATTGTAGATGTTGCCGTCGTTAAATGGAAAACTGTCCATCTCGGGTAGAGCGAGAGGAGGGAAGAATGGATGTAAAAACCCTAACTCGATCGAGAATGATGATGATGATGAGAAAGGATTTCCGATCAGTTACTGTTGGTTTGAAGGAGTGTGGATTTTCTGCTTCATCATTTGCTACTGTGAGTGCGTGAGTGCGGGCTTAGCTTGGCACGTTGTGCTGCGGTGGTTGTTCTTCTGGGTGTTATTACTGTTCCCTGTTCTTTTTAGATGATTCTCGCTTGTCGTAGCAAAATTGGGGAATATATATAAAAAATCCAATGCGACGTCCTTCTCAAAACGACGGATCCTTTTGATGTCGTTTTCGAGAAACAAGTCCCGTCTTTTTGTTTATTTTTAAAAAAAATAGAGCTAAATATAATAACATGGTTATTAATTTTTATACTAAAATTACACGTTCTTTTTCGAGTTTTGGTACCCCGGAATCCTTAACGTTATTATTTTTGTTTTAGTTGATCCCTAATGACGACTTTTGTTAATTTCAATTCCTAACATTATATCCGTTAGTCGTCCGAAGTCTTTTTTGTCATAATGTAGCCTAACTGCCATTATCTCTTAATATTTTAATATTATTTTTAAAAAATAACTGACATTGGGCTCCACTAGTTAATTTTTTTTGACTTTTTATCTTCTTAATATCTAAAAAGTTAGTTTTATTAATTGATTATTATCTAAAATAAACTTAATCCTCTGCAACTTTTCCTTTTTTCCTTCTTACTCCCTGCCCACTTTATGGGTTCTCATCTCAAAAAACCACACGTTTCAAAAAATAAAAACAATATCATCTCTAAACGATATCACCTGAAAAAAATTTCACCTCTAAATAATATCAACGTTTACTTTTCAAAAACACTTCATTTCCAGATCTGGAAAATCTATAAAAAAAAATGGAAAGATGTGCAACATCAAAGGCAACCAAAGGCGCTGGAGGAAGAAGCGGTGGCAAACACAGAGTCTTTTTCCAAGTCTGTAAAAGTCTGTCGCTAATTTTCTGTCGGTCGTATTGCTCATTTCTTCGAGAATTTATTCAAATGGGTCTATTTCTTTGTTTGAATTTGATGATTGGAATGGAAGATTGTCTAACATGGAGAAGAGTGCAGATTTGGGGAAGATGAAGGAAAAGTGTTTGTTTTAATGAATATTTTCTTTTCAATATTGTTGGTTCAATTTGCAAACTCATGTTAAAATAAAATTCATTTTATAGTAGATGTTAAGGTAAAATGATGGGTTCATCAATGGATGAGAAGCAATAGAGAGAAAAGAAAGAAAGAGAAGATCTGAATCGGATCTAAAGCAAATTTATGTTTAAGCTTTCTTTTTAGTTGGTTAATTAATTAAATTTCAAAATTGACCATAAATGGTAAAAAGGGGGAAAAAGGTAAACAAGGAAAGAGGATGGAGGAGATGAAATTGAAAGAGATGGTTATTTTTCACGCCGAAGGAGTGGAGGAAAGAAGTGATGTGTTTATTTATTTTTTTTGAAATAATTAATAGTTTTTGTGTCTTCTAGTAAATCGTTTTAGAATCGAACGAAGAAGTAAAATTTGAACATAAGTGGGTCCTGTTTTATAAAATTTGGAATTTTAATAATTTATTTTTAAAAAAATTATTAAAAGATCATAATTAATTAATAAAACTAATTTTTTAGATATTAAGAAAATAAGAAGTCAGGAAAATCTGACTAGTGGGGCTAGTGTCAGTTACTTTTTCAGAAATAATATTAAAATATTGGAGATAACAGCAGTTAGGCTCCATTATGACAAAAAGAACCTCGGACGACTAACGGATATAACGTTAAGAATTGAAATAAACAAAAGTCACCGTTAGGGATCAATTAAAATGAAAATAATAACATTAAGGACCCCGGGTGCCAAAACTCTGTCTTTTTCATATTTATTTGATAATTATTTATTTAAATAAATGTAATAATATAATCTAATTATACTTCATAATTAGTACTCCAAATATTATTATTTATTTATTTTTAAATGGCGTAAAAGCACGTCTGTAATATAATTGAAATACCAAACAGTCCATTACATATTCATTTTTATGCTTTAATTTAATTCATTTTTTTAAAAGCCATATAAAATTTTAATTGGCAACAGTAAGACAAAAAAAGTCAATTCTTGCTGTGGTTTAACCTCCGACTTTAAAAATCATCTAACAACATTGATTGTGGGCTGGGCCAAGGACGTGACTCTCTCCGGTTTGCTTCTTTTTACTAATTTGGGCCCATTTTAATTAGGCTTGACCTCAAATGATATCGGGCCCAATTCATTGGATTGGAATGACGCCCACAAAGCCCATTATGTAGATAACAAAGATATAGAAGAGGGACCACTATAATTTATTTTGTCCTGTCCTCTCTATCTTATTTTAGTTTGAGCATGGTTAGGGTTAGAGAGTGACTTTTTTAGCATATTTTTTGTTATATTTTAAACTCGAATACAAGATATGAGTTAAATTTCTTACCAATCGACGTAACTAGTGTAGTTAGAGGGACCATCATAGTACTCTTATGGAAATTGGAGGTACAAAAACATTATCTTAGCACCGTACACACATACTACAGGCTACAGCTAGACGAGATTGAGAGTGAGAGTGATGGAGTTGATATCATAATGGAATATGAAAAAGTTGTTTGAATCCTTTTTCTTTTAGAGTGGCAGCCTACCCATTTCTTACAACAGTCAACATTAAAGAAAGCAGATTTGTTCTTGAGCAAAAAATAGAGGAGAACACTGAAAAAAGGACTTTGGCGCATCAAATTGAATATATTCCCCTTTACCCCCATACGCCTTCTCATGCAAAATTTGGTTCGAATCAAATCTTCAATTTTTTCTTCAAGAATATATGACTATTGCAAGATTCAATCATCCACCATCCTTTTTCCATATGCTTCTCTTTTTTCACTTTTCAACCCATACTCAAACTCGAGACGTAATTAAGAAAATATTGCGTGAGCTACAAAATTAGTGATCTAAATTAATCGATTAATTGGTCTAAACTAGCGGTTCCAATTAATTTAGATTCAATTCTCTATATTTTCTAATGTTGTAACAACACGTAATTATAAACATATAACAAAAATTAACATAAAATAGAAAATATAAGTTTTACGTGATTTGACAATAAATGTTTATTCCACGAGCAAAACAATAAAAGAGTTCAATTATAATAATATAAGAAAAGGGTACAATCAGATGATTAATCTTATCTTTCAGCTCCTTATATACCACAACAAAAACAGACTATAGCATAATATCAAATTTTAGTTGCACCGCGAACTTATTGAGTCAAGCCAACCCTACATTTAATTAGTACTATCGCTGACTTGCTCTTATAGGGTCACATGCACGTTCCAAGATCAAAATTTAGGAATAGGAATAGGAACAGGATAGCTAGGCCAAGGCCAGACCAGACACCTAAGCATTGGCATTCGGCACAACAAGCACGTCTACGTCCGGTCGTCGTACTCATACATCACCTTCCTATTCCTCCTTTTCTTCCTAACCTCTTTGCACGCCAACCAACTTGATTAATGCGCCCATGCATCTCAAGTCTTATAAAAAAAATGTTAAAAGGATCCCTACTACTACTACCAATTTTAGATGCAGAAAACTCTACTTTAGTCTCCTACTTTTTCTTTCTTTTCTACTCCTTTTTCTATGCGGACTTGACTTATTTCACTTTCACCAACATAGCCAAGCAGTATCCTCACCCCCCAAAAAAAAACAAAAAAAAAATTGACACCAACGTTTCAAAGTTTCAACCACACACCAAAATGGTCCAGTCCTGATACAACCACCACTACAAACAGTAACATATATGCAAACGCCAAAACTCTCTTTTTGAATTTTCCGGAAAGCAAAATTATTGTTGAATTCACAGGCTAGAATTAATTATGCTCATTAGATCAATCCATTAAAAAATAAAATACTTCAATTACTAATTTTTTTTTTATATAATGGCGGATCACGCAATGAATAAAACTACTAAACTTAAACTACTCATATCAATCAATTGTTCGTATCTTTTTTCTCCTTTCTAATAATGACGGATTAAGCACATAAGAAAAGGAGGGGATAGAAAAGACAAGGTTATTAATTACAATTCTGAGATTGACACTGTAGACTCATCAGAAAAACAGACAGCACCCGTGCCCATCAGTCACATGCTTCTTCACCCAAATAATGCAAAAACCAACCTTTGTGGTCCCATAACTACCATCACTCCCACCACACCCAACCCCATCTCACCAGAAGAAATGTGCCAATCTTTGCACTATTCCATTATAGCCAGAAATAAAAAAACAAAAAAAAACCCCACAGCCAAAAGTCCACAACACCACCCACATCACTATCTAGTATCATAATGAGACGTAAATACATTGGCATGAAGCCAACAATAGACACCAAACATTATAAATTCCATCCCACCAAACCAAAAAACCTAAAACCAAACACTCAATTACATGCAAAGCTAAGCAACAACAGTTTCATCCACGATAATAAAGATTACCAAGTATATCACTTTAAGGGAGATATTGGGTATTGTAGGCCCATTTAGAATCTGCTTTAGAATTTGCATAAGTAAAAATTAAAGCGGGGCGGACGGCCCTTTGCCCGTGCAACCTTATACATCACAAGAAAATATGATAAACCCCACATACAGATGATAAAAACATGAGCAGAATACAAAAAGGGTTGAGAAAGTGAGAGTTGGGACCCAAAAACACCCAAGAAGCGTGCATTCATTCATCTTCTACTCTCTCAAAAGAGGAAGAAGAGGGTCCCTCTCGAACAACCGGTCTTCTCATTCACACAGCCAGCCACCAGTCCACCACCACCACCTCCACTCCATCTCACCTGCCCGGGTTCTGAATGCTACTTTCTCTAAACCCTAAGACAAACTTAAATCATGCGCCTTTTCCTTTATTCAACCATAATATCCGGCACTCACCTTCACTTAAAAGAGGATTTAGAAAAATATATTTCACAGCCAAAGCTTTGCTGATTTCCAACTCAAATCATTAACTAAGGGGGGGCACCAAAAATGAGTGATTCAACAGTTCTCTCTTTTCTTTTTCTCTTTCTCCTTGGCACATCATTTGCTGTATACCATGTATGCTGCCCCTCCTTTATTTATTTTGCACACAACCTTAAAGACTTCTAAATTTGAAATGACAACACAAAGTAGTAATAATAAATAACCTTCTAGCAAATATAATGCCCACTCACAGAGCATCAAGCCCTAAAGCTTTGGCTTTAAGCTTCAAGGATTTCAAGTAATGAATGGCTTCATCAATCACCATGATTGCATCCTTACCCTTTCCACCTGGAATTATGTCCTGAAGAATGCTCACGGTCTCCCGGATTCTTTCCTTTCTCATCCTCTTGATGCCCAATTCAGGACCCAATTCACCCGATGAGGAATATGTGCCATTCTCACACCTAGATTCTGCATCATCCTCATACTCGGAACATCTCATGTGTTTAATCGAACTAGCAGTGTCCAAAACAGAAGGCGCATAACTATAACATCCATTAAACAGCTTCCTCTTTTTGTTGGAACCATCAGAACTAGCAACCTCTTCTGCGATCCCCTCTAACCAATCTTGTTTGTCATGAGCCGTCATTGTACTAGGTGAATGACCTGTACTAGTAACTTCATCATCCTCAGTGTAATTACTCTCATCATCTGAGTAGAGCAGCGCATTTAATTCCTCAGTGTCCTCATGCATCTCACTTTGCAAGTCGGCCCCATTGCTTACACCAAACAAGTCAATTGGTTTTGTCCCTAAGTTGAGATTCAGATTCTCTTTTGGCCCACGATCCTCCTTGTTCAAATTATAAGCAACAGTTGGTTTGGGGGTCCAAGAAGTAAAGCACTGGACAGGAGCACCAATCCCAGGACTATAGATCAAAGTTGTTTGATCGCCGGACTGATCAAAAACAAGGAATCTCTTTTGAGCACCACCAGACTCTGCCTTGGGAATTGCCTCCTTACAGTTCTCATAATGGGCAGTAGGAAACTGCTCCTTGGGGACATTGTTTGAAGAAGGCATGAAGGCCTGTCGGAAACGAGGCAAACCGTAAAACCAGCCATGAGGTTCATTAGTTTGACAAGGTAGTGTCTGAGGTAGCTCAGGATATGGATTTACAGGTAAAGTCCCATTCAAAGAAACCGTGTCAGTGCCAAGGTTCATAAAGGTTGGAATGGTACTTCGCTGCCCCAAGTGGGATGCAGCACCGAAGTAATCCAGATTGAGTGACTGCCAATCAAATTGCTGCAGAGGAAACCAGGGTCCGCAGTCTTCTCCCATCCAACCAAACAATCACCTATGGCATAACCATAAACAGATTAAAAAAGATTTTACATTTTTTCACAACGAAAACAATTGCAAATAGAAAGGCTGTAGCATACCAGATAATGATTTCCGAAGTGGTTGTTCACTTGTTGTTTCTTTCAATAGTAATCGAAAAAACAAAAAACTCCAGCTTAACTTGAAAACAAAGAGCGAAACTATATCTACGTTACAGGCTTGAGCAAATGACGGAAATATTCAGCCTGGAAAAAATCGAAGGAGCACAAATCAGGAGAAAACCAGCAAATATCAAGCCTGAAGGGAAAACAGGATATTGGCTAACAAAACACCGGCATTTATATGTGGACATCTATATTATTAAGGAGCACAGTTTAAAAATAAAATTATTGTTGGCTCACCTGGCAATCCTCAAGTGGTTGAAAGCATGCTATAA
Source organism: Viola odorata (assembly GCA_963691705.1). Classification (NCBI taxonomy): domain Eukaryota; kingdom Viridiplantae; phylum Streptophyta; class Magnoliopsida; order Malpighiales; family Violaceae; genus Viola; species Viola odorata. The sequence goes on along the minus strand of OY829544.1, from coordinate 17,340,254 downwards.
CTCTAACTACAATGGCAGCACTCCCAGCAATCCCATTTTCGTGTTTTAATGCCCGAAAATTTGTTTGGCTCGCTGCTTGGCTTACCATAACTACTTCACAGCCCTTCAGTATTTCAATAACAATAAGAACGCAACAAACAAGCTTCGGGAGGACAAGAAACTCGACACCAAAATCTTGTAGACTAGCAACTACCAGTTTGAACAATCGAAAGCAGGATTTACCAACAACAAAGGGAGACCCAAAAAACAGTAAACGAGAGAGAACAAGATCAATAGATCACACAACCAGACAGATAAATCCCCTAGAGAAAAGAAACTACAAGAATTGGACTACTTAAGGATGACTTTACTACTACTACACTCAGCTAATCTGACGGTCGTAGCATGGAACAACAATGAAAAAGGAGGAACCCATGGAAATTGGATGAGCAGCAGATCAAATAGTGGAAGAGGATGGAGAATTGTAAAACAAAATTACAGGATAACTCTACAATAGAGGTTCAGAGATATAACTTTGCGAAAAACATCAACAGAGAGACTCAAAAACCACCGCATACTGTTCCTCTACAAAATAAGATCGCCACAGTTGTTACTTGCACCAACTCCAACTTCAAATACCCTGCGAACGCAAAATTCCTAACATCAGAAGCAAATCTCATATAAAGAAGCTACTAAATTCAAACTCTACAACCACAGATCTTCGCTATTCAAAGATATTAGCTAAGAAAGTAAATCTGAACAAGAACACAGCTAAAGCAGTCCCCGGTACCATAAGGATCTTATTTTTTTCAAGTAATTACCATGAGATAAGAAAGACCATTTTTCACTATCTACCAAAAATTCATCATTAATAGATGAAAAAACAAAACAGGCATGAAACTAAAGACAAATTAATCCAAGTTTTTTTCTATTTTTTTGGAAAAAGCAAAAAACTTTTTGCTGGAACACTAAAGATGAACAAGAACATCTAGGACCCATTAGCAAAAGATGAAGTAAGAAACTGATAGCAGGACATAAACACAAAGTGATGAAGGAAGCAAGCAGGGAAAAAGAAAAACTTACACAGAAAAAGACTCACGACCCAACAAAAAAACACCTTCAAGCTGTTGAAATTGCAAGCACCCAAAAAGCTTAGAGAGATCAAAACACTCAAAAAAGGATTCTTTTCTGCTGTGAGATGGAGAGAGAGAGGGAGTCAAAGAAGAAACAATGAGAGTGCACGGAAAGAGCAAGAGATTATAATTATATAGAACGCAAATTGACGTAAATGTCCCTGGATGAGAGTGGGGAAAAAAATTAGATGAAAAATAAATAATTGTTATTAATTAAAAATAAGAAAAGCAGGGGAGGAGGATTGTTGCTTAGATACGTACGTGCGTGAGAAGATGCACGCAAGGTGTTAGTGTACAATCATGATGCACCGGAAGATTACCCTTCCTTTCACTCTCTCTCTCTCTCTTTCTCCGTGTGGGGGTTGAACCATCATGAGTTAACTAACCTTAAATATGGTTGGGTTCGAACCAAACTATACTATGGTTGGCTTGAAGAGTTAAACTACGTTGGTCATGTTCATTGTTGTGAAAAGAAAAGAAAAAAACTAAATTGATTTGATTTAATTTTAGAATTAAATTTTAAAAAATTGGATATATCTCCAAAAAATAATAAATTTTCAATCAAAAAGATGGTTTTTGACATCTAGTAATGTTATTAATTTTATAAAATAATTATGAATAAAAAGAATAAATGGAAATGAAAAAGACCCTAAAATACCTTATAAAAAATAGTACTCCCTCCGGTGCAAAATAAACGACGTTTTTCTACGGATTCTTACTGTTCATAATACTTGTCATTTTATCTTTTTCGAAACCAATATTTTGTGCAAATGATAATTTTTTATTTATGCATCAACCCAATTTAATGATGGTGTTTTAATTGGAGTGGAAATTAGGAGTAAAAATAAAATAATATGGAATAAAATAATATCAAAGATAACGGTGAAACAGATTTTTACTATCTTAAATAGTCATTTATTTTGTACCGGAGGAAGTATTAAAATGTACGAGCTTCAAAATAAAACATACTTGTAATGATTGATGCACTCATATTTTAAGTATTTTTTTATAAACTAATGCAAAAAAAAATATGTATGAAATCAAAACAAAAACATATATAGATAAATTTTGTTTTAAAAAATGAAGGTCGATTTTAAGCAATGTGTAAAATGGGCATCCTATCCTATGTTTTAACACTCAAACCAATAATTTGATGCTTGACCATTCAAACCCATGATCATGGAAAGATGATGAGGTCCCACTAACTCACCACCATTTTTGTGTAGATGATGAAAAATTCTTTTATTAAAAAAAATGAGATTTAAACATGAATTTAATTTGTTATTTTATTGGTAAAAATCAATAGGGTTTGGGAGGGGGTAGAAAAGGCCTATTGAATATGAGCCTATTGTGTCAATTGGTCCCTCCCCTTTACACTGATGTGATGATCCATCAACTTGGCCATCAATTCATAGCCCCAACTAGGGTCATTTTCGGCATACTTCATTAATATTAGTACTACTAGTTTTTTTCGCACCAAAAATATTTCATTAAAACAACACAATCATTAGATTCATTACACTCTTAAAATAGGCGTAATCCATTTCATTTCTCTTACCATTTTTTTAATAAGTTACACGATTTTTTATTTTTTATTTTTTTTATGTATTTCAATTATATAAATTTACTTTAATTTTCGCTAGCATTACCTTCGCGATGATGGGGACACAAGTCAATTAGTAAAGATTAGAGGAAGTATATAGTAGTAGAAAGCATTATTAGCATGATAGTTAAAATCGTGAGTAAAACTCATCCCATTAGTGGACTAACTTGGACATAAAATCAAAATTGGCTAAAATCAACATCAAATCTAGACTTGACTCAGTAAATTTGATATACTGTACGAATTTACCAAGTTTAGAAAATATGGTAGATTTAAAAAAACAAAAAAAACAAAAAAGATATTATTTCACTCAAACTAAAACGTTGTTGTTTTACTTCAAACCTAAACCTAAAACCGCATTGTTTTGGTCACGATAATGTTGTTTATGTTAAAAAAAAATTATTTTAAAAAAATATACTATATGATTATTAATTAAATTATTTAAAAATTAACTATATATAATAATAACTTAAATTATAAAAAAATGTAAATTCTATTATTTTACGGGTGGATTTTACTCTTGATTTTGACTACTTTAATTATTAGTATTATTATTATTTTATTAAGAAGAGAAAAAAGGAACCGGGGAAAAGACTGCCGTGCCAAGACAGGGCAAGGTACTTACTAGCTGAGTAAGAAATACAATTAAAGGAGATGCACATGAGTTATCCACCTGAAGCAGATCTTATGCACAGGTAAGGAGATCCATCCGCAGCTAATACTAATATAATGGTGTAATTAATTAAGGGGTAGTTAATTTAACGAATGTTTAATTAAAATATATTACTTTCATGCCCTCTTGTTTGGAGTGGAGGGAACAATCAGCATGCCTAATCAAACTCCCTCTATTCTATTAAGGATTAATCCCTCTCAATCCCATTGGGTCTTCCCTTTTGGTAGCACTAAAACAACTCTTCCATTTCCTCTATACAAATATAAATAAACATGAGATGTAAAGCTACAAACGATTCCTCTAACGCTTTACTTTCTTATATAAATACATACACTATATGGTTGTGTTCTTAATCATCATACATTGCCTTTAATTAATCTAATCATTTTGGATCTATATGGTTTTTACAAATTCAATCCTCAATTTCTTACCACGAAAGTTACTGAGTATTATCAAAGTTTAAAAAAAAGTGATTTTTCCAGCATGATTTTCTACGTTACTAATCTATAATTATGGAGTGGTTGTGCCATTCATCCCAAAGGTTGATAGGTGTATGATTGATTTCTTGCATTTTAATTAAAAATGTAGAGTGCACTACTCATCATATACATAAAAGATAAAGGATCCATCCAATTAAAAGGCGACGAAAAACTTTCATATGCTTGTATTTGATTAAAGCAAGCCAACTAATTAAGAGATTAGTAGTTTAAATAATTTTGACACTAATAAAAAGGTAAAGAAATTAAAAAGCAGGTCTCTTTTTCGACAAAAAAGGTAGACTCACGCACTAAACAAATACTAATATTTCCCACATTTTCTGCCACTAAAATAAATTTAATTATTTGGCGCAAATGGGGGCCTTGATCCGTGCAGCTGTGTCACCTACTATCGGACTAGGCATTTGACTTGAACGTTATTAAATCCATGAATGCAATCACATTTAACTTCGTAGTAAACTTCTTTTCATCGAATTGACTGTAATGTTTTTCGGTTTCTTGAGACGTCACTCTCTCTATTTCTGTCTATTTCTGTCCATTCAATAGAAAAGAGAGGCTTTGTTGAAGGAAATTAAAGAAATTTTATTTATTTATATATAATTAGCGGCATTATTAAGATTAAAGATTGCACGAGTTATGGTGGGGGGAGAGTAGCTAGTTAGCGTGGGGCATTAGGGAGCCAATTTGGTTGTGGATTCTCCAACAAACAACATCCCACGCTTGGAAAGCTAAAAACAATACCCACAAACAATACCTTATTCTAAAGAAAAAGAAAAAGAAGAACGCCCACTTAACCAAATACCATGGAATGATGACCAGAAATATCTGTATTCGTAAGCCACACCTCATTTGTTATGAATCGAACTTACAATTTATCTCATAAAAGTAACATTCCACTACTTATTATAACGAAATGGAGGGAAAGGGAATCCTCAATCCATGACATGCCTTCTACGGCCCATCCTAATCTCTCCCAAAAGAAATACTACTCTATTATTATTAATTTATTATTACATACTATATATCCACTTTCTTAGACTTTTATTCCATTCTACTTTATATTTATTTCCATATGTTTTAACTCAAAAAAGAATTGGCCCATTAGAAAGTGTCAACCCCACCTCTAAATTTTATCGTATTTTAATAAAAATAATGCGATGTTTCCAAGCTTAGTTCAGTTCAGTAGCTCGAGATTAGGAGCTTAATTAACTATTGTATATCTTTGATTCTAAGAGAGTATAATATAGGGTGGTTTAGGTTTGAAATCCCCATTATCAAACACGTGCAATGAATTAACACGCTTATTACCATCATCAATCACAATACAAGTATTGTTTTAAAGAAAATACGAGCATAAATGAACTAGTCTCATATTCACCTATAAAAGAAATTTTCTTTCACGTCTTGGTAAAGTTTTGTTTACTCATGATTGATAAAATATAAACTTAATTTCAATGGATGAATGTATCTTGTTGGTTATATATATTTTTTGATAAGCATCTTGCTCGTTATGGAATGATCATCTGAAATAATTGGGTGAGATGGGTGTTTTCATGTGTCACTTGCATGACAAGAAAACACAAGCCTTCGCATCGCAATCTTGAAGATGTGATGTTGAAGGTAACTTCATCGTCCTCGTCCCCATCCCACTCCCACCTTCTTTTTCTTTTTCTTCTACTTTTTCCCTCTCTTCCCAAGAATTTAAGTGGAGTAGAGAAGAACACCCATCTCTTTAATTTGTGATACAATATAATATGGTTCTTGAATTTTGAACATATATAATGTACTAAAAATAAGGAAAATTAATGGGTTTAATATCATACCAATATCCAAGATAGTTGGATTGACATACCATTGATACCAAGCATATATCAGCGGCAAGTCAACGCAATTTTTTCATTTTTCTATTTGATAAATTGGCGACAATTAAAAAAAAAAAGAATACCACTACTACTATTGGATGGATGGATGGATCCACTTATGGGTGGTAGTATTATTGGGAACCTTGACATGGAAGCCACTGTACTCAACACCCGATCGAATTCGCCAAGTTCTAACGTGTTAGCCTCGTAAGACACCTCACTAGAACTAGAATTATGTTTCCGGCTCCAATAGCTAGGACTAGGACTAGAGCACGCAGGTATATGGGAGATTACCTTTTCTTTCGGTCTAGGAATCCATTATTAATGTTAACATAAGCGTAATTAAAGCTAACAAGGTGCACTTTAAGTTTATCATAATCAAATTATACTAAGGTGCATTCTAAGTGATCCATATCAAGAATTAACTTCTTTTATACTATTTTTTCAAAATCCATATATAATCTATTCATCTAATATTAAAGGTGAGTTTAGGTTACGCATTCATATAATAGTCATTTTTTGGGCTTACAATTATTTGTAATCATGATAATTCTCGAGTACAGAGGAGTGGATAAAAAATATATTTCCACAATTGACTAAATAAACAACTTTGAATTTTAACCACACATATGGTTGGGCTAAAAAAATGACTAATAGGAAAATGGAGAGCAGAAGAGGTGAACTTGGATTTGAGGGTATTTTAATTTAATTCTTTAGAACTAATAAGTTGTAGCAGCTCAACTAAAATGTCTCTTTTCATCTAGTAATTATTTACAATTTGAGCATGAGTGGTATTTGAAAAAAAGAAAAAAAGTAATTATGGTAATGTTAGGTGGTAATGGCGGTTGAGTTTCAATTAGTTGGACCGTGCGCCCATGGGTAAGTAATAATTATAAGGGCATCACCAATTAATCCCCAAATTAGCTCCCGACTTCCACATTACTCCTCCATTAATTCTACAGTTCAGGATGAGACATCATTATTTTTCTTAAATTGTTCAACATTCTTTCTATCACCAAGGCAAGTTAGGCAATGGAATTGGAGCTCTTTTTCTAGTTTTCTTCCTTTTCCATAATGACCTTTGATTAGTTAGGGTTTACTTTTTGATTAACCTGCATTTACAAGTCAAGATTATCCACCACCTGTAACAGTAATGTAATTAATCATATTGACTAATGAAGCTATCACGTACGAGTAATCAAAATCATCCCTTCTTGCTTTCACTACTAGTTTTCTCTAGTCATTAAGTCCTTTCATCACTTTCCTTTCTTTTCTTTCTTTTAAAAAAAAAAGAATTTTAATAATGTATAAAAATGACTCCCTGTTTAATGCACTTTTATCTTCGTCCCATAAGATACATAATTGTATATATTATTCTATTATTGACTTTAATTATAAATCTACGATGAAGTTTCAATTTTATTTTTGAAATATGAGACTGCTTTGACAATTAAACTACAGTCTAAGGCATTAGGCATGCGTGGGCCTTAAAGTCCTAATGTATAATGCGGTTTCATTTTCAGATGATGTATATAACAAAAGTCTTTATCATACTAGTAGTAAACTAGACTATGGTCCTAACTCCTAAATCCTAATGCCGAATATACTGCCATTTTTTACAGGGTCACGCAAGTAATTTCACTCTCTAGAATTAAGTTAATCAATCGACTACCTAATTGAGATAATCAAGGGTTTAAATTTAAAAAAATGGAAACCAAATCTTTCAAATCCGACCACCAAATCTTGTCTACAGTATGGAACTGCAGACTTTTATGTCAAAAAGCACCTTTAATTAACACGCCGTCTTATCTTTAATTGAATTTCAACACTCAATATCAAACACAGACCCCACGATCAACGATCAACGACTCCTGGCTTGATCTTAAGGGTGTTGGTGAAGCACACGTGGCGGAATCTGGAAGGCCACGCCACGCCTAACTGATAAATGAAACAAAACAAATGATGAGCGTGAAAGAGGGAGTACTTTAATTTTAATCTCTCAGCACCTAATAACAGTATACTACTTAATCTTAGGGATGACAATTGGGCGGGTATGGGTATGTTAAATTGGGTATGGACGGGTATGGATAAATATCCAATTCATACCCAAAACTAAATATCCATTATTACCCATACCCAATATACCCCATACCCAATTGGGTATATAATGGATATTCAATTCACCAAATTATTTTATTTTTTATAATTAATAAAAAAAATATTATTTAGATCCGTTTTCATTAATTATGCTCGTTTTTTACCATTAACTCGTTTTTTACCGTTTTGGCTCGGTTTTTACCATTTTGGCTCGGTTTTTACCATTTTGGCTCATTTTTTCCGTTTTGGCTCTTTTTTTACCGTTTTGGCTCGGTTTTTACCGTTTTGGCTCGTTTTTTACCGTTTTGGTTCGATTTTTACCGTTTTGGCTTGATTTTTACCATTTTGGCTCGTATTTTACCGTTTTGGCTCGGGTTTTACCGTTTTGGCTCGTTTTTTACCGTTTTGGCTCGATTTTTTACCATTTTTGCTCAATTTTTACCGTCTTGGCTCATTTTTTACCATTTTTGCTCAATTTTTACCATTTTGGTTCGTTTTTTTTACCATTTTGGCTCGTTTTAACTCGTTTTTTACCCTTTATAATTTTCCAACTTCAAAATTCAAAAGAGTCAATGCTTTATCGAATAAAATGGAATAGAGACAGTTTGTACGTCGCCATCTATTACATAATATAATTAGGAAAGTTCTAAGAAGAAAGAGATGTTAATAATGGACAGCGGGTGATGTGGACAAAAACAAAATTTAACTTTGCGACGACGCCATCGCCAGATAGTGGCGTCAACGCAAAACATGTTTGCATTATTTGCCAAGGATTACGTCGACAATGGCCTATACATCAACTTCCGTCACATATTGATTTCTGCATAAGGATCGCTACGAAGAGTTAAACTAGCCATTGACAAACATGCTCGTAAAACTAGCCAAAAGACCACAGTTTCAACTTTCAACCGCTCTAACAAAGCAAAATCCGAACCAGCTCTTCAAGCTCTGGCTCTTGTTGATGTTGAAGATGATAGCAAAGCAAGAACCAGTCCTCACGACTAGCGCTGCCTTGAGTTTGAGCCTTCTGTCTCTAAAACTTACATGGTGATACCTGAGGTAAGTTTCTCCAAAAGCAATAAATAGCTTATCTTTAAATACATACAGAGATGTGAGACTGCTGCACAAAAGAACCGACAAGGTAACAAAAATCACTCCCCTCTGGGGGCAAACTCAATCACAATACTAACCAAAAGTTAATACCCTCTGTGGGATCGCCAACGTTTCCTAAAGGGAAATACTCACTTCACATTCTAAGCATCCAATTACTGACATTTTCTCCTTAAAAAGAACCATATCTATGGTAAAAGTTCCACCAACTACATAAAATTGTAAGTTGATCAGAAGTTACATTTATTATCACAATTCAACAGCTATTATGACTAGATTAGCTTTTTCCTGGATGGTTATGACTAGCACGGGCTAATAACTTTCACCGAATTCTCCCACTAACTGTAATTTCGAAGGTCTTTTGAACATGGACAATAACTTACGAAATTAAGTCACAGCACGCAAGTGTAGCATTACGGAAGAGAAAATTAACATACATTAGCAAGAGAAGTCTCTTCTTTTCCTCTGCTACTAAAAGGTAAGCCTTAATGAGCTCCTCCTTGGCCATGAATAGTACAGTAGCTGCAAACACAGTGTGCACTATCTTTGTGCGTCCCGTTAGAAAATCCAAAAAGTTCCCCATAATGGATTGTTTTGATAATTGCATTATCAGTGCCTGTACACATTCCATTACAGAAGAGGCTCATTTCTTTAATAGAATGCAAGACCTCTAAGATATCCTTACACAAATTAAAAAAAGAGGCTTACTTTAATAATCATTTTTTAGTGAATAGCAATCCATATCTGCACAAGTAACTGTCAAATAGATTCCAAGGTCAAAACATAAGTGATCTAAATAACCATAATTTAGCAACAATCCTATATCTACATTAATCTAAATATAAGGTCAAACAGGCAGTGTGTGGAAAAACTACTAAAACTGAAATAATCTGGCAAGCAAATCTGGAAAAAAGAAGAGAAAAAACAGCCATGCACAGAATGCTATTCTTGCTTCCAAAAGAGGAAATAAAATCTTACAGATTATTTGAAGCTTCATTTTGATACATGAAAAGCACAGTGCATGCTTGAGAAAGTTCATCATTTGATGCATATAACTCAGTATCATAATTACATACACAAAAATAGCATGCATGTAAGGGGCAACACATGATTACATTAGGAAGCAGTAATAGCAAACAAAATCTGGACAAACACTAGGGCACTACAGATTGCTCAAAAAGTAGGCACAATAAGCAAATAGTGAATTAGAATGGATCATCTTGAACACTATTAAAGTGCACCAAACTAGTAATAGACGACCTAATTAGGAAGGGAACAAATTAAACATTTGATGCTGGGTAGAAAGAACCTAAGGCATTACAATCAAAGTTCATTCAAACGGGCGGAGTCACTCACAAAGCAACTGCAATGGTAGATCTTTTGATTTTGGAAAAGCAGCAATCCCGGACATAAACTGCAGGAGGAGCGGCACAAAGGACAGGAGGGATTTTGAAGGAGCCAACAGTGGAGTGATGAAACACACGGGAGCAGGTCATGCGACTAGCAACAACCAAAATAGGGAAATCCCTGAAGCATATGGCACATTCCTGTGCCGCAAGATCTCGATTCCCGAGCTTAATGGTGATGTCCACCAACATTGGGAGGGTGGTACACATGGAGAAGCGGCTATGGATCGCCATCATACCAGCTGTGTAGACGAATTTATCAATGATTATCAATCATTCCCGAAAAGGCACTCCAAAATCATGAAGTATAGGATTCAGAAACGACTCACTCGTTCCCGCAATCGTGCCATCCTTCGCTTCCGCGCTTTTGCTATCTTTCGTGCTCGCGCCTGTGTTACTGCCCGGGCTCGCGCGGGTGCTATTACTCGGGCTCGGGATCGCGCTCGAGATCGAGATCTTGCTTGGGCTAGGGTTCCTCCTCCTCCTCCAACCTCCACTAATTGTCGTCCACAACTTCCAAGTGGTTCCACTACCGAATGATCCTTCACCAAATCAATTCCTCACAAATTACTGGTGCTGGCGCGATGAAAGAGGGAGAGGCGGGTAACTATTGGTCGGAGAAGAAGGAGAGGCGGCGAGGGTTCTGGTCGGAGAAGAAGGAGAGGCGAGGGTGAGGGTGAGGGGCTTCGCACTGGTCGAAGAAGATGGAGACGGCAAAATGGGGCACGAGAAGGCGAAGTGAAATCAAAATCTGGAAAAAATGTACGTATACCCGTTCGGGTATTACCTATACCCGAACGGGTATCATACCCATTTTACCCGAATGGGTATGGGTAATGCCCAAACCATACCCAGTCAAACCGGGTATTACCCGGTCAAACAGTCATGGGTATGGACGGGTATCCGGGTATGGATACCCGTTGCCATCCCTACTTAATCTACTCTCTCCGTCCTCAAATAAATCACGTACAAGACACTTTTATGAAAATTAAAAAAATAATTAATTAATATTTTCAAGATAAATATTCAAGGATAAAATTAATAATTTGAAAGTCTTTTTTTTTTTAGGATAGAGGAAGTAATAAAGAGGTATTACTAATATAGGTTATGTGGAGTGGTAATAAATTTATTCATCCTAATTACACATCTTAGATTTGAGTATGTAGGACGGAAAAATTTACCCGATTATAGTTGAACGAGACTAACTTCTAATAAATTGATGGAGAAAACACGCCGGAAAATCGAAAAAAGTAAAAATAGCACTCCATCCAACACAAATAAAATGTCGCTAGAGTAATTTCATACATATTAAGAAAGTAATTAATGCCTAATTTTTTGATAATTTTTAGAGAAAAACGGCTAATTAATAGTTAATTTTTCTTTGATTCCTGCAATTAATTTCATGCATTAGCCTTGACTTATTTATTTATCCATTATATATATATATATATATATTTAAAGAGGCGAGATGTTTAACATCTTACAAAAGGAGTGTGATAGAAAGCCATATAGTCTCTAATCACTAAGAAAGAAATCCCAACTGAAATCTCATTGTACAACTTGAATCGGAAAGTGCATGAAGACAACCGTAGTCCACGTTGCATATCGCAGCAAACTTGGACTCAACAATGCGATCGAAAATCAATGTGTTACGACATTTAATTTTGAACTTTTGGTGATTAAAACGACATTTAATTCCAAACAAAGGGAATAAGAATATTGGGTGCACTAATTACCATAGAAAACATACATCTCTATTAATCCGCATTTAGGAGTAAAATAGTCATTCGTTAAGTGTCGGAGAGAGTATTAATTACTGCTTAATACTCAATACTTATTTTATCTTTAAAAATTGACTCGCAGCCCATTTTCACAAAAATTAAGAAAGTAATTGATTTACATTTTTTGAGAAGAAATGGTAAAATTCACTTTTATATTTATATCATATATCAAAATAAGTCACTACATTTATAATTGAGTCAAATAAATCACTATATTTATCTACTTTATCTGTATTAGCCACTAATTCTTAAAAAATATATTTATACCTTATTTGACATCTAAAAAATACTCCCTCTGTCTTTTATTAGATGACGCCCGCATTGTTCATACGCATATCGAGGAGGCCGGATGACGCACTATTTGACCCTAAAAAATTCCATACTTCGAAAAAAAGTACGGAATTTTTTGGGATCAAATAGTGCGTCATCCGACCTCCTCGATATGCGTATGAACGGTGCGGGCGTCATCTAATAAAAGACAGAGGGAGTAGCATATAGTCATACTAACTTAGAAATTAAATTTTAAAAAAAATATAAAAAATCGACATGTAAAAAACACCAAATAAGTAAATAAAATTGAGTACACAAAAATAGTAGTTTATTATTTGATGTTGCTCAATATTTTATTGCTGGAAAATGAGATATTATTTTGATCTCGCTCAATTATTTATTTTTGAATATTTTAATCCAATTTTTTATTTTTCAATTACAAAATGAGTGTATGATGTGACTTTTATGACATGTCATTTAAAAAAAAAATGTAAATATAGTTTTGTGATGTATCCAAACGAATTATAATTATTTTTATAAAGAAATGACTAATATAGATCGAATGGACAAATTGAGTAATTTATTTGGCTCAATTACAAATGTAGTTGTCTACCTTAACATATAATACAAAATGGATGAATTTTACAATTTTTCTTATTTTTTATATACTTTTAACTAATTATTTTATTAACTATAGTCAATTAATATTAATTTAAAATTTTTAATGTATTGAAAATGATAAAAATGTGCAAGTGGAGTAGTAACTGATAAATAAATAATATCAACGGATCCATGATTTGATGATTTCCCATAAAAAATGAATTAAAAAAATTGAAACAGTAAATGGAGTAAATATTATTAAACGCAGCGCATCGCGTCGCATCACGTCGGGATCTTAGAGAGGTTGCGCATGCATTTGTGCACGCTTGGGCTCGTGTTTCGAAAGGGAGAAGGTTTTCTCATTTCTTATTTATTTATTGTTTCAACAAAAATTAAATTTTGAGTTTTTTGGTCAAAGGATAATTAAATGGGCGTCCATGCACGCGAGAGGTTTGTTTTGGGTGACAGCGGTGCGTACGGTGACAAAGCAGACTAGCAGCGCTTTTAAGGGAGATGCATACGGTTGAAGCTGTGGATGAATAACACGTGTCAAGGAGCATCCGATGGGCCCGCCACCCTAGCGGCTGTTGCGGACGCGTAGCCGCCAGTGGCGTGCTTCTCTGGCTGGCGTGTGTTTTTTTTAAAAACTTTTTGGATCACTGATACGTGATCAGTGAGTGATCCTGATTCTAACTTTTTTTTTGTACAGTTGGTGCTTCTACTTTCAACTATTTGCAAGATTGACCCTCTACTCGCATTCTTAAAATTATTTTATTTAGAGATTCGACCCCAAAACATTGATAGGAATTGTTTAAATGAGCATCACTGTCCATATATATAGGACCATATGGTTGTCTCTGATCCAGCTTGATACATCTCTTTTGTCATTAGTAGGATGCAGATTACGCCCAAGGGATTGGTGGATATTAGATAAAAGAGTGGTCCTAAAAATGCGTGTAAAAGAAGAAAAACGAATTTCTCATTTCTAGGACCATCTTCTTCTTGCACATCATAGCTAGCCTTTCCACCATCGTCCAGCACATAACTTTCAATATTTTATAAAAAATTAATGCAAAATTAATATCAAAGCAGAATAATTGGATCCTTACGATTAATTTTATTTTGTGTTGAAACTAATTTTATAATTGTTGAAGGTTGACTTGAAAAGGAAAATTTTACATTCACACTCTGGGGCAGCCAGTTTTCGATACTTGAAAAAAAGAAGATAAATTAGCTTGTTTTTTATGATGTCGTTTTCTGAGATACTGCGCGTGGGGTCAACACGAACACGTTACACGTCCATTTATGAAGTACTGGTTATAAAAGTACTTGCCACCCCTATAAGCTAAAACCTGTGATAATACATCAAATTACATCAAGATGGAACCGGTAACTTAGATTTCGATAAGTGGTAAGGTGTATGCAATATGGATTAGTTTAGTAAGATTCCGCTAATTTTATGATATGTACGCACTTTCCTAACAAGACGATAAAAAAACTACGGATAATACAGACAACACCAGTAACCGTAGTCCCTATACGAACAAGACACCTTACTGATATATGTACTTCCCGGTATATATCACCCACAGTAGCCAAGACTATACATACCGGCTCCACCAGATAAGTATACCACTTGTACAACATGTTAAGGAAGACAGGTATCTGTAATGGCTGACCAAGCTCAAACGACACGTGTCCAGGGTTTCTCATAGGGCGAGGCTATAAATACCCCCTTATCACCCCTTCGTACAGACAGGCATACACATACACGCACACGTGTACCAAAGTTTTGCCCAAATACCTACCTACACCCGATAGCTTACTGACTGGATCGTCGGAGCTTCTATGCCAGAGACTCCTTCCGGTCCGGCGCCTTATTTATGGCGTACGTAGGAACAGCGAGATAGTCCACATCAACACGCCGGATTACAAAACAGTCCTCACCTCAGATCGATGATTATCAAGCTAGCATGGAAGCTTTTATTAGCCGTGGAAGAACTAGATTCCATCCGCAACTCTAGCGTCAACCATACGCCGCCGTATACACTGTTCTTTTTCACTCAAATCTAAATAAATAAATACCAAAGAATAAATATATTATATAATTTAATACTTTCTTTGTTTTTAAATAAATGACACAAAACTACTTTCATCAGAATTAAAAAAATAATTAATTCATATTTTTAATATTTGTTTAACTAATTACTCTCAATATATTACTTTATTTCTTAAAATGTTGGAAATGATAAAAATAACAATTATTTTAAAAAAAATATAACTTAAGAGTCAGTTTTTGGAAGATAGAGGGAGTACATATTTTTCTTTTTAAGTGATAAAATAGAATTTATACACCGTAATTTAATTTTTTTATAAGTGATTTCTTCGTACACAGTAATAAAAGATATGGTTTTTTATTTAAGGGATAAAACGTAATATAAAATATATAATTTTATATTTAAAAAATAATAGTGTTAAATTACTTACACCAAATTATCATCATTGTTTGTTACGTAACTAAAACAGAAATTGTGGTCAAGTATTGTATGCTCGTGCCTTTAAAGCGGATTTCAGACTCCTCGTTTCCACGTGACGGAGCCTTCATCTACTGCAATGGGTTGGAGTTTTCACCGGATGCTTGCTGTTTGGGCTTCTATGGAAGGTGGTGATCTTGCCGACAGTTGTTGGCTTTCTGTTATGTTTCACCCTGGCGGCGAAAGCTTGTTCTTCTCTCTAGCTAGGGTTGGAAAAGTTCTTGATGTGTTGTGGGCTTGCTCTTTATTTTCTGAGCCTATTTTTGGGCTTTCAGTCTGCTTACTTGGACTCCTGTCTATTTTATTTCTTTATATTTTGACCGATAGATTGTATTATTTTAATAGGTTTTTGCCAAATGATTCGCTCTAATAAAAAAAAGGTGTATGCTGAACCTACCTGTTTAAAAAATATGTTGGTATCATGGTATGGGCTCTTTTGAATTTATATGTATCGATCAAGCAACCAGCCATATTAACGCAACATGCTGTAGAGAAGAAGGCATGAGATTTGAAGGGGCGAGAAAGAAGCTTTGAAAGCTTGTACTTTGAACCCTGAAACGCGGTAAATTTCTTTCTCATAAGTTTTAATATAGCTGCATATTAAGGGCTTGAATATAAAATCTTTAATTAAATTATAACAAATTCTTACCTACTTTGTTTTGTTTTGTTATTGATCCTTATCATTAGTGATTGTTTCATTAAACATTCATAATGATTTGGCGTAACAGTGTACACCAAGAAACATGGGCCAAAAACTCAATTGGACGCTGCTTGTCAATTACACTATGGTTACTCGTTAGACTCCTCTTCATGAAAACAGAGAAAAAGAAGAAGAAGAAGACGAGGGTAAAGCGTAATGCTTCAGGGTAATGGGTAGGGGTGTTATTCGGTTTTCCGAAACCGAAACCGGAAAACCGAATTTCACTATTCGGTTTTCCGAACACCTCTAAATGGAAAACCGAATTTTAAAAAAAAATAAAAAAAATAAAAAACGGAAATTAATTTAAAAAACATGAAAAATAAGAAAAAACTGAGAATAAATTACTAATTATACAATCCAACCTGCCGATTAATTATACAATCCATAAATAAACAATCCGACATAACCGATTAAGAAAAATAATGTGCCAATTAATTAACTATCAATTTATCATAACAATGTGCATTTAATTAAAGCACACGACGTTGGTCGAAGGCTGAAGGCTTGAAGCAATTTCTTAGGGTTGGGTAAAACGACGTCGTTTCTATATATGATGAAACGACGTCGTTTTAGTAAACGAGGAATTCGGTTATTTCGATTAACTGAAATTCTCGAAATCAATATCATAAACCGAACCGAAATTTATTTCGGTTTTTGGAAAACCGAAACCGAAATTTCCGAAACCGAAATTCCGAAACCAAATAGGCGAAATTCCGGTTTCGGAATTTTGGAAATCGGTTTTCCAAAAACCGATTAACAGCCCTAGTAATGGGCCAATGGAAACAGCTGACGGAAGAATGACAAATCACCCGAGCGGGCTAAAGGTATTGGGCCAAGTCTTTGAGTGTCAATCACTAGGCTCATGTAACTACCGACACAACTGAATGGACCGAGTGCAACTCATATTTTGTAGACGGCCCAATACCGCCCGTCATCAAGAGCCTAGTAATAAAACTGTATGTTTTCTCCTTTCCTGATTCATTTCTCCCTCTTCTGTGATATTCAGGTTTTTGATCAGTGATTCAATGGCCATGTTTTATATATTAGGCTAATGAGCAATGCAAAGATAAAATGGGAGAAAAAATAGGGGATAAATTAATCTCCCATCAATCTGAGAGAGAATTGACAATTTACTGACACACAGACACTACACTGTACAAGTTCTTTATATTCATGTACACTGTCCAATTTACTACTGCAGCATTGCTTATATGCTTTTACCTGCTCCTGTTTGACTTGAGCAGTAGAAGAAAGATAGAAAGAGATCAGTTCACACTTCACACAGACAAAGTCATAAGGTAGAAATGATTGTTTAAGAAAAACAAGCAAACAATTGTTGACGACGACGACGACAAGGAGAAAACTGAACTCGGTGAATTGATGGGCAATATGAGAAATGTTATTTTTAATGGTGGTTGTGATTGGATTG
Organism: Viola odorata; assembly: GCA_963691705.1. Lineage (NCBI taxonomy): Eukaryota > Viridiplantae > Streptophyta > Magnoliopsida > Malpighiales > Violaceae > Viola > Viola odorata. The sequence goes on along the minus strand of OY829544.1, from coordinate 17,322,580 downwards.
GACAATTGTCAGCAAAGAATAATCACTGGAGTGTGTTTGTCAGAAAATGAGGGGCCACGTGTCGCCCATTTCTCCTCACCTCTTCAATTCATTCATTCAAGCTCCAAGTTCTACTTCTCTACACAGAAGTGTAAAATGTGAACTGACTAATTCGAAGTAGGTTAAAGAGACCTATAAAGTATTTTCGAACTACAATCTAGTAAAAAAAAAACTATTCAAATCCAACCGGGCTCAATTAGTTCAATCGAGAAACCATCAAAACCAATAACTCGGTCAATTTAATTCGAGTTGATTAAAAAAATGTTTTCCAATTCAAACGCTTGTTACATAATCATTAGTTTAATGCATTCCTAGGAGTAGGAACTCTCTCAAAGTAGTTGGTCAGTTCAGTGACATTAAAAAAAATATTTATTATTTTTTTGAGTGATTTTCTTTAGCAAACGAATCAAAAACCTACAGCGCACACACTGTAATCAAAAGATCCCATCTTTTTTGTGTTTTTTGTTTTGTTTTTTCAACTATTTTTCTCTTTTTTCTCTACTTAATCCGCAGCAGCTGTTAAGAAATCTAATATTTAACAGCAATGAGTCCCTCTTTTTCATGCCAAATGCATTTTCGTCCTCAATCACAAAACGAAAGAGTTCCCATCCCGAATCGAAATCTACCGCTAAACTTGGCAATCGCGCTCGCACAGTCTGTTTAGCTTCCTCCGTTTGGTATCCGGGGAGTTTTGTGCAGAATTAGCACACGATCCAGCAGTTGTGTCATCACTTCTATAGCTCAAGCATGCAGCATCTAACACACCAATTGGACTTTGCGGCACGGATAGGAGAGAACCACTTGCACCTCCACCCTTAACAGACTCATCAACCAAAGACAAATCATGAATCAACTGGATACATTTCAGCACTCTCTCCTGCAAAATCAATCCAACGAATTTAAAGGAAAACTCATCAGTTAGGTAACAAAATGTCCCAATTGGGTCATAAAGCAACAAGCAATTTGATCTCCAAGTGATACATATCTAAAAGCAAAGTCATCATTTCTATTACAGGTTTTGGACCACTAAAGTAAAAGCTTTACCTTTTGTACATGCTTGGTAAGAACAGAAATTGCTTGCTCAGCATCCACTGTTTTGATTCCACCCACAACAGCTATAGCCACTGCTGCTGCAATCTCAGAAGACCTAAATTCCAAGAAGTCAATCCCTGCATTAATTTTTCCACATCCACCAAAAACATCAGACACCCTAAAAAATTTCACCTTTCCATCATAACTAATGCGGTTGCAGGCAGAAGTTATGATAGACATAGTACACATTGCTACTACTGTGAGTAAAACGACAGCGGGGAAAGGGACCTTTAACTGTGTTCAAGATGAGTTGGATTGATTGCAGGATTAAAGATGATGCGGGTGGGGTTTGATCATGATCATCATCATTGATCTTGTTAAGGAAATGGTCCATAAAGGAGAACGGAGTGATTGCTTGCATTCTCCAACTCAATGTGCTCAGTACAAGAAGCTCCATCCTTTGTATAGTTCTTGCCTCAAACACAAATCTCGATTCACCCACCTATTAATCACACATCGGATTGTTTACATAACAAAGCTTTAGCGCAATGCCAATCAGAAAAAAAAAACTTGTTTGGAGATATTAACCTGTAGATCAATAGAGAGTGGAACTTCAGTCTCCTCCATTTTGGCTGCAAGGGATAGACATGCCACAGCCAATAACTGCATCATCCATGCTTTACCCTTCTGCAGATCATAGTACACAAGAAGTTAAACAAGAAACAATGGCAATGTACATTGATTGGTGTGAAAGGAACACAAATGAAAAATGGCAATTTTGTGAATTCAACTTACTGGTAATTCATAGGCAGAGAGAAATCTATCCAAGTAGTTTATTGATAAGTATGCACAGAGTGGTCCAAATCCAAAATGAGCATGAACCTGTTGAGACAAAAAAAAAACCATTAGATTTGATCAACAGCATCAAAAGCAGAATTGAATACAATCGAATAGAACAGAGAAGATGCGAAAAGTTAACACAAAATAGGGTTTTGGCATCAGACTAATCAAAGAAAGGAAATTAAAGCAGGGATTTTTTTCTTTTTACATCATTTTCTCTGAAGAACATAAATTAAGACAAATCAACACCGCCCCCTAAAAGGTAACTCACCGAATCCGTTTCACATTGTGCGTGAAACAGAATATCCGACAATAACAAAACACTTCTTCCCAAACCCATTTCTTCAAAAGTATCAAAACTAGTTATAATACCAATAACACAGTCAAAGGCTACACAGTAAAATTGGAAGCCATTTTTTTTAGAAACTCATCAAACAAAATAGAATGAACCCGTTTAATGAACAAAAAATTGTTTACTATTCCATTGAAAACCAGTGAAGCAAAATAAAGGACCCACCTTTCCAATCCAATCCACAGCCTCTCTTCTAGCCCCCAAGTCCAGATCCCCACTTCTAAGCCTCATCAAGTAATCCACATTAGGTGAGTGGTGGCACTCTTTTTCAATCATCAAAGCCAAGCACTCCTCACTCTGCAATGGCAACCCACCATCAATGGCGGCGACTCTGTTTTGACTCTGGAATAGTCGATGATTCCTATGATGCCAAGTGGCCTCAAACTCGTCCACCACCGCACCATAGTAGCAATCGTTGTTATCATCGAAAATGCTATTGTTGTCCTCTGCACATAGAAGGCTTGAAACCCCACAGTCAAAACTTGGTGCCATTGAAACTTTTGAAACTCTTCCTCCCTCAACAAAAGAAAAACCAACAAAGACTCTCTCTTTGTGTTCTCTGTCTAAGCAAGAAGGCTCATTTAGCAGTAGGCAAGCGATTAAAAACTGGATTTTTCGTGTATATGTGTAGAAAAGATTTAGACCCAAAACCCAAAATTTCCTCTTTCTTGTATATATATATATCAAAAGATAAATCAAAGAATATCAAAGGAATGGTTTTTTCAATCAAGAAAACACAAGAAACAAATATAAAACTGTGTTTGATGAATTTGTTTGTTTCTATCAATACATATCAATTATCACACCCTTCCTCTTTCACAATTTGGAGGCTGAAAAGACTGGAAGAAGCAGGGTTTATGAAGCAAATGAGTGCTTCTTTTAGGGCAAAAGGCAGAGATGGAGAGATAAAGAGATAGAGAGTGGGTATGAGGGCAATATAGGGATGATAAGCACAGAAATGTGATACAGCAAAAAAATACACTTAAAAAGTAAGAAAATTGAAGAAAAAAATTATACTAAAAGAACGAGAAGAGAAGGGCAATTACAAGATTTTGTAGAGAGAGAGAGAAGGAGAAAGAGCAAGAGTAGAGAGAGAGTGTCCTGTCTGTAACCAGGGACACCGCTTCCTCTTCTTAACTCCTGCTAAGTGCCCGTTGCAAGAGGCGTACGTGGAAACTATTGGTGCGGCGTCTTTTCATTTTATTTTTTGTTCTCTTGAGATGCTACCTATAGGTTTTTATTTCGAAAATTTTCATTTCGAAAATAAAAATGAAATAGCGCGAAGTAAACGCATTTTTAGAAAAAAAGTCCTGTTTTTAAAAAACTGGGAAGTTTTCTGAAAAAATCCCTAAGGTGGCCTAAATCTGTTGGGAATAAAAAGGAAAGTGCTAATTTCTGAAAAAAAATATTTATTGGATTCGATTGGATTAATGGAAAAGGTTTCTTGAGCCATTGAATGTAAATTTTCCATTCCCGTGAAATATAAATTATAATAGAAACTCTAGAAAAGTAAATAATGTGACCTTATATATAAAATTTTGTAAATTAGATCCACCTAATCAAATCACTAATCACTAATTACCCATCTCATTTTTCTTATAATCTATTCTTTTTATTTTTTCCCTTTTTTATAAAATAAAATAAATTGATTTCTCATATTATCAGTATCATAATACCAATGAATTTATAACTTAAAATAGTATTAAAAAATTATACTTAGACCCAATAAAATTATCGTTCTAAAATATTTATTATTTTGAATTTTTTCGAGTAAAAATTTTGAATTCACTTAGAAATGTATAGTAGAATTTTGTATTTTGTAATATTTTCAAAAAATAATGAATTAGTAATTTGGTAATTTGCTGAAAAGTAAAAGTATAGGTTTTTTTTTCATTGTTTTAATTTAAAATGATGTGGAGGATGAATCACGTGATAAAATGGTTTGATTTTAGTTCGGTCGTAGTCTCGTAGATCTAGATTGTGCCGTGGATTTTACTTTTATAGCCTTGATTTATTAATTATTCCCATTAAAAATTCTCGTAATTTCAGCGATGGAGTACTTATTACAGTACAGGAAGAGGGAAGAAAGAAAAGAAGGCAGTAAATCTGTAATTAGTACAGAGTATCGGGGCAAAAAGGTAAATAGGTTCCAGTAAGTGACCAATGGATATTAAGTTTGTCTTTTTCGTCCCCACGCTGACACTTGTCCTCTTCTTCACTGCCAAAATCCGTTTCCTTCAGAAATTACAATTATGACTGTACTTTCTTTTTTTTGGGTTTTTTGGCATTTATCAGAACACTCACAGACTTTCAGTTTTGAAAATATGAAATTAACCTCATTTTAACTTTTTAATTATTTTTTTAATCACTGCTAACTTTTAGCCAAATTGTAAGTGAGTAGATAAAGCTTTTCCAATTTAGTATTTGAATTATATAAAAGTTAAATTCTAGAATAGAAAAGTCCCTATGACGCATCATTAATCAAATAAACGAATTAATGTGTTTAAGTTGTGAATTTTTTATCTAATTTTTAGTTGTGAAATACTTCCTCGTAGTTTTATGAACTGTCATTTTGATTTTGGAAAACGCATATTAGGGAGGTCAGATGACTCACTGTTTGAGACAATTTTACCTTTTACTTTTTTTCGAACATACGAGCATCCTTAACGTACGTTCGAGAAAAAGTAAGGGGCAAAATTGTCTTAAACAGTGAATCGCCCGACCTTCTTAATATACGTGCCCAAAGTCAAAGTGACGTTTAATATAATTGGGAGGGAGTATAACATTAGGAGTCGATTGTTTAAAAAAAAATTGCTTTTCTAAAAAATATAAAATTACGAGTCATTTTCTTCGCAAGACCTCATAATGTTCTTCTAATGAAAATAGTTACTAGGAGGAGAAACTAAAGAAAAGTACTCCTTCCCATTTTTTATAGTTATTTTTTTAACTATAATTGCACAAATGAAGGTAATTATTCATTTCGTTATAAATACACTTCGCTAATTATTTCTCTTCATTATATTAATTATTTAACTTTAAATTGATTAATTTAAAATTAACGTGTTTTAAATTGATTGGGTTAGATTTTCTAACTCATGGGAAAAAAGAAGAGTTATAATTAAAGAACATCAACAAACTTTTTAAAAATTACAAATACAACAATTGATTACAAATAATTTTTTTGGTTAAAATAGACAATTATAAAAATTCGGAAGGAGTTAAAAAAAAATTGGGTGGACCACAATTAGGGATTGAGATTGACTGTTTTATTTATGAAAAATGCATTGAAGAGAGAAGTGTGTTAGTTGATTGGTGAATCGATCGTATTTTGGGTAAGCAGATTTGCTATATTTTCCATTGCAATCAATTCTTTTTTTGCCTAAAATGTGGCCATGGTATGGAATTGCTTTTGTCAAACCTTCCATAAATATCATCTTGTCGCATTGACGACTTACTTAGCCTGTGCCCTCTACATGACAGCTGTACAATTATTTTATAAACAATTTCACTGTTTTTTTCCCTTTAATAACAATTTAGTACTAGTTTAGAGTAGAATTAGTTTAGTTGGAAAAAAATTATAAATAGAGGTGAGATTTAAATCGGGTGCAACTCAAGTTAGCTTAGTTTGCTACGTGCTTCAACTAATCTTTAATTTATTGAAAAAAAAATTAAAAACTAATGGTGTTGTTGTTTTTTCTTCTTTTTTTATGTTTATAATGTGGTGTTTTAGATTTTTTTTAAAACCAGATTAATTCACATTTCACTATGTTAGAGCATGAAGGCTGAATTACGTGGTACTTCAAAAATTTTAAAGCAATTGCTACTTTAAAATTCAAACACGAAACCTTAAAATGTTAATATGAATTCTAAACCAACTCCAACTTATGTTGTTAAGATGGATCATTCACAAGGTAAATGGGTCAATAATCTTTCTTTTCTTCTTAAGATCCAAACCTTTTAAAGTTATTATTTTTTTTGTTGATATTATATTATTAATCAGTGAGGTATGACAATAACTTTCTTTTTTATGATTAAGCTTAGAGGTAGGGAATGGGTTTAATATGGAATAGAAACACTAAGCGTGTGTTTGGTTCCCGTTTTTAACTGTTTTGCTTTAAAATTAGCAGGTAAAAATAATAATAGGGTGTTTGGTTAGTATGACTATTTTTAGATGTTTAACTTTAAAAAAAAACAGATTTTTTTTATAGTTATAATTTAACCTTACTTTAAAAGTATGAGAAAATATGCTTTTAAAAATAAAAAAACTGCTTATTTGTGTTAAAAAATAAAAATATATTAAAATATTAACGTAAGATGAGTAACTTACTTAAAAAATAAGTTAGTACATAATACTTATTTTTTAAATAGATAAATTATTTTACAATCTTAATGTTATAAATTAGTATATAACAATATTTGGATTAAAAAATTCAACAAACTAATAATTTTAATTATCATTTCATTTTAATTAAAATAATTCACAACACATCACATTAGTTTCTAACCAAACAACTTACTTGTTTTATTTCACAGCACAACACAATACCACACCACACAACACTGCACAACGGGGGTTGAACACGCCCTAATAACTAACTAAGTATAAAGTTGACGAGCTTATATCTTTTACGACTAAGTTATTTGGATTGATACCGTCTCAATTTATCTAAATTTAAATTATTTTATCAACCTTAATTAAAGAGTCACTTGTACATAAAAGAGGACTTCAAAGGAATCCACATCAAATGCAAACATCAATTATGCAATTATATATAAATTAGTTGAGGAAGAACAACCTTTTATAAAATTTAAGTCTAGAGTAATTTAATCTCAACCTATCTAAATTTAACGTAACACTACGAATAAATTCTCTAGGAGATTGACCCTATATATAATTTCGAGTAAAATAATTAACCTTTAAGCTTTCAAATGGTATCCAGCTAGCTAGCTAGTTTATGTGATGTAACAATCTTCCATGGAGAAATGGTTGCTTGATGGGCCTAAAACCTACCTAATTTTCTCAAGGTAGTGTTTTAACTTTTATATGTCTTGCATTTTTACTATTTAGTTAGACACATGGCACGTCTTCGAACCCTAATGTCTAAATCCCACAGGAAAAATAAAAAAGCTAGAGTTGATGATGAAATTATAAAATCTTCTCAAAATCATCCAAAATCTATGGTACTGGAAAATTAAAGCCTTAGTCTTTTCGGTGACACAAGAATCACAAAAAAAAACAAAAGGGTTTATCTTTTGCTCTCTTTTTACACTTTTAGGAGCGTCTCCTTTTTATTTCGTAAAAATGTACAACTACAAACTTTCCCAACATTTAGTATCTTGTAGTAAAGTAGGTAAGTATATTATAAGTGAAAAAAAGAAATATATTAGCTTAATTAAACGAGTGATTAAGTTGGAACAAGAACTTGAAAATCACTCTTTTTAGTACTCTAACATTAGTTTATCCCGGTTAATATATATATATATATATATATATATATATATATATATATATATATATATATATATATATATATATATATATATATATATATATAGTTCATTGGTTGTCTTATTGGTGATAAATATACCAATATATTCAAACCTACCTCCATCTATAAAACGAAGGTAATGTGTTTGTAAACAAGCACGAATCAACTTGGCCAATTGATGCCATCATTTTACTGTGGGAATGGTGTTAGAAATTACTTCAATCACTACTAATATTTTGTGCAAGTCAAGATGAAGAACAACTTTAGAAGGATAAAATGAGCAAAATCATTTCTAAACATTTGGCCTCTAATTGGTTCCCATTTCCTTCACTAGATACCCCTCGACTAGGTGCTTACCAGTTTTAATCCCTTGTTTACCGTTTGTTGAATTGGTGGTATAGCTCCATATGAATTTGGAGTCAATTTGCTTTTTCTCTAGGCATGATCATAGATTTTATAGGATTGATTACGACTCCACATCTAAACTAGCTATTAGGATGATTTTGTATCTTCAATACTGTTGAATTATAGTTTTGAATCAACCAATCAATAGAAGTATTCTGCCCACATGTATATATTTTTTAGTTTGCTAGATACTATACTTAATCTTGTTTCTACTCTATCGGCTTATTAAAACGAAAAAATTAAACCAACAATTTATTACATAATGATCGAGAATCAAGTGTGTTGAATCAATGACACCAGCGTATCATGCAATTAGTTCCAGTAAAATATTGTAATTACCAACTAAGCAAACTTTTAATGGTAAAAAAAGAGAGAGGATAAAAGACAGATAGATAAGGATGTGGTTTTAAACTTTTTAACTTAGGATGCTTTGCTCTGGGATTCATGGACGTGCCTAAAAACGAATTTCTAAAGAGACTTTAGCAAGTAGCAACTCAAATTCCTAACCCTTTTCTTCCCAATCTCATCTTTGAAATGCTCTTTTGCTCCGCTTTGGGTTCTCACCTTTATTTTCTTTTTATTTTGCCACTTTTTGCAGTTTCACACTCAGAAATTCTCTTAAGATTAAAGGAAAAAATATAAGGAAAATTGAACAGCTTTCTCCTTATGGTTCTTGTCAGGTTTTTGCTAATTTCAAAGACAGTATTCCGTTTTTTTACGAGGGCAGAGAAGCACGAGTGAGGCCCCCTCTTAGAATTAAATTTTAAAAAAACTTTGATATATATATATTTGAAATCGCGTTCATCCAATAATTTGAAATCGTTCCGAATTTTTTTCTTCATATATGTAAAAATAAAAATTTGCGTACCGCTGATGTCCATTAGTTAAATGAACAAAACCCTAATAACATAAGTTGATTGCATCAAACAATATTATTTATATGATAAATTAATAAAAAAATAATTCTTAAAATGTTTTTATATTTCGAGTATAGTTACGGGTGTAAGGGGTAAAATTTCCCCACTTATTGGGTCTAAAGATAAAAAGATGGTCTTGCTTGCAATTGAGATCCGAGCTGCGCATAGTGTCATTCACATCTCCCACCCACTTCAAAACATTTCTTTAACTAATCCATTAATTTAATTTTGTTGCATATGTTAGGCATATGCTACTAATTAGGGTTTGGGTTTCTAACCTAAATATTCAACATTTGACTGAATCTGTTTCTTTCTTTCTTTCTCTCTCTTTCTCACCCACACATGCCCCAAAAAAAGACTATACATGACTACTGATCAACACAGCCTTACGATAGATCGCACACGAAATGCAGGATTCCTCTACTCTTGTTTGGTTCATGTCAATACCATGCTCTTAAATTGGTTAATGTACCACTCTCTGTTTGGTTTCATTAATAAGACAAACCAAACGTTTCCCTAGTAGCAGGCCAATATTAACTCTTATTTAATTTAATTTGCTAAAAATAACCGCTGAGGGAAAAAGAAGAAGCAATTTTAAAACTTAATAATATTTGAACGCTTCATATCAATTTTGTAATGTATGATTCATCTTTTAACATTTTTTTTATTCTACATGATTCAATATTTTTATGACATTCTCGTCATATGATCCAAGTATATCTGACGAAAAAATCAAATTACCGTTAAAAGTGACCAGCCACTTCAAATAATTTAGTCAATATCCAACAATACTTTTCTCGATAGTAAAAATGATTAGAGATGAAATTCGTAAAGCTAATTACGTTTTTTTTTTTTTTTGAATTGCCAATTAATCTCAGTGAGTAACCATAGGCGCCACCACCTCATCACAACCGAAATAATGTTGTCACTTGTAGTGGGATATGATAAGTCAATTCCATGCAATCTAATTCTACATCACCGCCTGCATTTAATTATCATGATCACTAATCAGTAATCAGTAATATAATTAATTAATGATAATCCAAGCTGTGAGATCCAAGGAATTACTAGTAAAATCCAAATTCCGGAATGTGCATTCAAAGCACTCTCAAACTCTACCTTATCTCAAACAAACTCCTTCAGATGCACCCACTTCTTTATTTTAACCCTCTCCCAATACTTTAACATCAAGAAAGCTAGAGTTTATCAGTAAAAACAAAATTAATTAGCATCATCAAGACCTTTTTTAAAGCTCTAATTATACTTCCTCCAATTTTTTATAGTTGTTTATTTTGATAAAAAAAGAATTGTTTGTAATTAATTATCGTATTTATAATTTCTAAAAGGTCAGCTCATTATTTTTAATTGTAATTTTTATTTTTTTCATAAGTTACAAATTCTAACTCAATCAATTTAAAGCACGTTAATTTTGAATTGGTCAATTTAAAGTGAAATAATTAATATAGTGAATAGAGATGATTAGTGGAATGTATTTATAACCGAAATCAATGATTATTTTGATATGTGTGATTATAATTAAAAAAATAACTATAAAAATTTAGAGGGAGTATTGGGTTATGACTAACCATATTTGTACAGACCGAATTGTCTCATTAAGTGTGTTCTTTCAACTAAAAAAAATTGGTTATATTATTAATTATCACGATGATATAAGAATCGAACTCATAAATTATATCATAAAAATGACATATACTAATTAGTTGAATTAACAAACTTAGGTGGAAATTTTCTTTTTTAATGTGTGTATATGGGCAAAAATATAAAAAGAAGGGGACTTTGTTGCATTGAATTTGTAACATTACATTTTGTGGTCGTCTAGGCATGTGCAACGCCTAATCCAACACGGTGGTCCGGCATCAAAAGCATCCAGAACATCCGCCGTATCTCCTGTGTCTCACTTCTCCACTATTACACACCACACCACATTACTTCTCCGTCGAGGGAAATTAATTAGGGAAAAAATAAATAAAATTCCCACGTGGATCGATCTTGGGCACACATCACGTCCCGATCTTTTTTGTGCCTCTTTGTGTTTTTTCAAGTCCATGTTGTCTTGTAATTTTACTATTATTAATTAGTATTTTTAATTAATAATTACTTACGATTAACATCCTAATTAAGTATCCATATATGTGCTTTTCTTATAACAGTCTGAGCTGGCTGTCTTGGCTTACTCTGTGTCTTGCCTTAATATAGAGTAGCAATTCTTATTTTTGATTTGCTGTGAATTTGATCCATAATTGTCGCGATAATATTATTTCTAATCACTACAAGAAAAAGGTTATTTCTATTTTTTTAAAGATAGCAAAAGGCCAAATAATTACACTCTAACTTGGCGAGGCACCAACCTTGTCTCAATTTAAAAGAGACAGAATATTACTAACACAGTAAAAGCGATTGATCAATACTTGTAAACACTATATATGAGTATTCAGATGTATAGTTCAAATTACAGACACGCTTGTCCAGATTATGATTAATTAAAATGATGATACAGAATGGTGAAATCCACTCCCAAATATAGAAGATGTGAGAAAACAAAGAAACAAACAATTAGGAAAATGGCATGGCAAAACCAACCTGGCCTGTCTCGAGCTTTCATGCTTATGATATGGACGAATTAATTCCATTTGCTTCATCAGATCATCTTTAATTCTATCTCTTTAACTATAGTACAACTATACAAAGCTAGCTCCCATGTTTTTATTTATTTGTTTGTTTCAGACTTTGGATCGCCTCCGTTTACTTGAGTGTGTCACTTTCATTTCGATACAATCACTCATCTTAACTCTTTGATTGGCTTCCAAGTTATCTTAGAAAATTAAAACTATGATGATCATATAGTTAAATCTAATAATATATATATACACACTACATCAGTGAGAAGAAGTGATCCCCCTCATGAAAACCGACAATTCATTATATTTTGGAAGGGAGATGCAATTATTAAGTAGTTGAGTTACTTGAGTGTCCACTTCCAACTTCTCTATTTCCATTTAATTACACCTTTTTTTTTTCAAAACCCCATAAAAAAAACAGTTCAACATGTAAGTTTTTTTTTATAGGCGGATGTTAAATTCGTACTTGAACCTCAATTTTAAATTTCTAATGATACTTTCTCACCAACAAGAAACAATGAATCGGTCAATTCAAATCGATTTGAACCAAAAAAATTTTAAAAAAAACTTTAAATTAAAATACATATCTTATAAATCTAATGAATTGAAATATGAATCCAATCAAAACCAATGAGTCACAAAACGAGACATTCCGTTCAATTTTTGGTTTAGTTTTGATAACTATGACTAATTATAGCTGCGAATTGGATTGGGCTGAGACAAAAATTAAAAGGCCGTCAGTTGCTGGGCTAATAATTGCAATTTATAAGTGGGCCTTCAATGGGCCGTAGTTGGAAGAGAATCAGGAACTCGTCAGAACGAAGAAGAGCACCGCCAACAAATAAAAGACTCCCAAAAAGCAAGACTATAAAACATGGCTTCTGCAAGCTGCGCAACTAGAAGGTTCCCGTCGATCATTTCTTCGCCCATTATACGACGCCGTTTGCCCTTGGTCGGAGCGTTTTGCATGCTCAGCTTAGGCATCTCTAATCTCTGCTGCCCAACCTTCTCCTCCTCCCTCAAAACGGGCAGCGCCCAGTCTCTCCCATTTCTCCCTCTCCTAAGGTAATCATTCAACCTTTAATTTTTCTGGAAAAAAAAATCTTTGATTAAGCTGTACTTAGTTGTTTTCAGTACTTAACTGCACTTGGGTTTTGTGTTAATTGCGGATTAGATCAAAGTTTAGCACTCAAGCAGCGAAAGCTAGTTCTATCAGAATGGAAGGAAGTAACGAAACTGTGCCAAGCATCGTTGTTTATGTCACTGTCCCTAACAGAGAAGCAGGTTAGTGTTGCACATATTTTCTCAATTATATGTTCAATTGTGATTTTGTTGGTTTACTTTAGTAGTTAGGGGTTTCGTTATCCAGCTTGACTGTGATATTAGTTTTTCTTATATGTTTTGTGTCTAGTGGTTCTGCTCTCTGTTTCAGCTGTGGATCATTTGTCTTTTGTTTGGTTTTGGATGGTCGATAATTTTTTGGGTTTGGGTTTGGGTTCATTCTTTGTGATTATAATCGTGTGTTCGTTTGCAGGGAAGAAGTTAGCCCGGAGCATTGTCGAGGAGAAGCTAGCTGCGTGTGTCAATATTTTGCCAGGTATGTAGTCGGATCCTCTTTTAGTCTCGCGCTCAAATTCTGCCTTTACACATTATTTTTGCCAATAGCAGAAGTTTTTTGTTGCTACATTAAGAGTTTTAGTTAGTAACTGATCTTACTTTGGAGTTTGTGGCAATCATCGTTTGTTGGATCTTTCTGTTTTGATTTTTTTTAAGAGCCCATGGTCTATTCCCAAGGTATCTCATCAATCTGAATGTCCCTAAATCTCACACTCAATCTCAAGCAGGTTTCGATACAGGGGTTCCCTTCGAGGGTTCTGAGAGCTTGGTTGGGGAACTAGTTAGTTAGTTAGGTTCCCATGAAAGTAGCTTTCCAGCCGTTGACAAGTTCTGTGTGCCAGAAGTTGTTAACTTTTGGTTAAACGGCGACTACTTTACAGCTCAAAATATTTGTAGTAAAAGCAACTTGTCCAGGCTTTGTTGTGTTCTTAGTGCATAACATACGGAATGCTGGGTTTCCTTGAGATGCACATTATATTCTTTGTTGTGTTTTATGTGGATTTTTCTTTTGTTTCTTCTATATGTTAGAAGCTAAACTGCCTCTGATAATATGGCTTGAATATGTTTCTTTCTTGCATGCTATGCCATTCGATGCTGTTGTTCTCGCTTTCATCAGATCTGTGTTTATGTTTCCTAACTGGCTATGCATTACAAGTTTGCTGATTTACAGCATCCTGTCAAAATTAAACTCTGATGCATGTATCCTGAATACAGGTATTGAATCAGTGTACCAGTGGAAGGGAGAGGTACAGTTCTATTAACCTTTTTAAAAGAAAGGTGTATATCATGTTCTGTGTGTTCTGAGCCTTCGTATCGGTCAGGCTGAACTTGAAGTTACTTGTGTCCATTTTGTATTTAGATTCAGTCAGACTCTGAGGAACTGCTAATAATCAAAACTAGACAATCCCTATTGGATGAGCTGACAGAGCATGTCAAAGCAAACCATGAGTATGAGTAAGTCCAAAACTTTTATGCATCAACCATATTGCTGATGATGTTATAAACTTTGCTTGAAAAAATTATGGTTGAACGCCAATCTTGATGGGATATGTAGGCTAATTCACTAGAACTTGAAACTTGCCATCTTGTTTACTAGCATCTCTCTTTGACTCGTGATTTATGATCTTCACTTGGTTTGTCTGAAAGAAGAAAAGAGGAACTTTTGTGTAGATTTATTATTTCTATTTGTTTGCTCAGTGTACCAGAAGTGATTTCCTTGCCCATCACTGGAGGTAGCATACCATACCTAAAATGGCTCAAAGACAGCACAAAGGACTGACTTCTCAAGTTTTGTGCAAGAATGCGAGCTCAAAATCACAGTGCTTAGTTTTAATTGATGAGCATAATCTGTTAGATGCTGCCCCATCCCCTTCTCCGGGTTGCTGTTTGTCACGAGTAGCATTGTTGCGAATCATTATAGTACGACTGTAGTAGCTGAAACTTATCATAACTCATGGAGATTGTTTAATGCACTTAATTGAGCTGTAATTTGCTTTGTGGCCCGGTACTCTGAATTAGAATAAAAAGCAAGACAGATATCGGGTCTACTGTCAGGGAAAAGGAGGTCCAAATTATGGAAAAATTAACCGAACTGGTGTGTTCCTTAAATGGTATAGATCGAAGAAAAAGAGAAAAAGGTGTCCTTAAAAAGCAGGGGGCACAAAGGGCATTATGTGCCATGTAAACTTGAAAACCTCACAGGATTTTAAGATAAACCTATTTCTTCCCTGGTTGAACCTTACGCCCCAATAGGTAACCTCATCCACAAGAAAATCCATTCAATACCACAGAACCATACCCAAGGATGGTGTTGAAACTCGAAACAGCAGACACTTTAAGGATCTGCATCTGAAACCATAGGGTTGATAGCTCCTAAAATGTAACTTTAGGTTTAGGGTACGGATGTATAGAAGGTTTTTCAACCCACATGCACGGAAGAGTAGCAAGGAAATAAAATTCACATCAAATGCCTACTTTTTCCAAATCATTTAAATTTCACAAGCAAGTTTAGTCTGTAGGTATCGAATCATCAAGTTATTGCTTGATGACCAGTTTCTTAAAGTAACACACTTTTAATCACGGAGAATAGATGACATTCAAAGCCCACCTCCTCCTAAGAGAAGAAGAATAGGACCAGCCAAGCTTTTGATTCCTTCTATGGCTCATCTAACTGGTCCTGTAACAAAAGTCAGATCTTGGTATCAAATTCTGCAGAGGGCTATAATATATTCAGCTCAAAATCTGAGAGATAAATAGGTACCGACCTGCATATCTGATGTCCAAAGAGTAAGGTTATCACGAAGGAGTTGCATGATTAGAGTGCTGTCTTTGTATGATTCTTCCCCTAAAGTATCAAGTTCAGCAATAGCTTCCTCAAAGGCCTGAACAAAAAGCAATTTAAGCAATTCAACAGATAATTATTGTAAGAAAAAGGCAACATGCTTGTATAAGCTACAATCAAAAGCAGGAGAACCTATACAAATCCAAACAGACAGCATTGCTTAGGAAGTGAACCAATAAAAGACAGTCCAGTTAAGACCAATAAAAGGGGAACACTTACACCAAAGCATGAGTCCAAATAACAATAAAAATAACAATAGTAATAGTAAAAAGGTTTTCATCGACCCTCTCTCATTTGTCATGACCTGCTCCTCTCAAAAAACCAGTTCTTATTTTCTACATTTATATTCTCCCCGTATCTTCTTCCTTATTCCTATTTCATCAGAATGTCCCAATTGCCTTAAAGGAAAATAGTGTGAAAAGAAGAAACATGATTTGAGAATTTAGGGAAAGGCAGTCACAGCATTATAGTTATAAACAATATGTAGGTTAGTTCACTTGGGAAGGACCAATATCCAGGGTGGTCAACAACCACTGTGTTTTACTGGTGATAATTTCATTTAAGATGCCAAAATACTAAAGATACAACTGGAAGTGCTTCCAGTGATAATTCTCTCGCAGATACTAGAGCTTTAAGCCACTGAAGAAAGCTTGAGAGGTGCTAGTTCCAGGTGGGCATTATAGGCACACAATTTCAGCAGGGTAAAGCACAAATTTGAGCAAATACATATATTTTGGAAATAAGAATGTGGTGTGATTTTCAATGGTGTGGAAATCTTGAAAATATGAACCTATTCAATTGAACCAAACCTCCAGCAATACAAAGAAGTGATCGATTTCAACAGAATTCCTCAAGATTAGAATTTAGAGGGTTCCAAGTCGAGCTCGAGGTAGCTAAAAGTTTTATTTTCTAATTACTAATTTGAAAATCAGAGGTATATTCACTCACACATGAACACAAACAGAAATCCCTCTTATTTAGGGATTGATTCCCTCAGATCACGCAGCTTATAGCAGAAGCATGACCAGAATTGGTCAATGTAAACTAGACTAGACCGCTATGCCAGATTGCATTAGCCAATCAAACATTCCACTCACGAAAACCCAAGCCAAACAAATATTTTCAGAAGAGGCATGACCCGCATAATATTAATTATTATTATAATCTAGTCAAAATGATAATCCAGGAAACAAACTGGAGAAATATCAGGCGCACCTGTTTAGCCATGCTGCAAGCTTTCTCGGTGTGATTAAGAATCTCATAGTAAAACACGGAGAAATTAAGTGCCAGTCCCAATCTAATCGGATGGGTTGGCGCCAGATCCGCTGCCGCAATATCCTGCAAACCAAATTAAACGTTATTTTTCATTCACTTTAGGGATTCGAAAAACATAAACGGCGTGTACCTGAGCCGCCTTATACGAGGACATAGTATCTTCAGCAGCCGCTTTTCTCTCGTCCCCCATTTTAAACTCCGCCATATACCTATGATAATCTCCTTTCATCTTCAAATAGAAAACCTTGGACTCACTGGCGCTGGCGGACGGCACCAGATTCGATTCCAGCAAGCGGAGGATGCTCGCGCACACGTCGGATAACTCGTTCTCCACTTTAGATCTGTAATCCTTGACGAGCACCACATGCTCTTCGTTCTTCCGCCCTTCCTCTTTCTGTTCGATCGAAGACACGATACGCCAGGCGGCGCGCAGGGATCCGATGACGTTCTTGTAGGCGACAGAGAGGAGGTTGCGCTCCTCAACGGTGAGCTCGCCGGCAGGGGTGGCGCCGAGGACGAGCTTCTGCATGAACTGAACCATCTCCTCGTATCGCTCGGCCTGCTCGGCAAGCTTAGCGAGGTAAACGTACTGGTCTCTGGAGAGATTGTCGGGGACGACTATCGGTGCTGCCATTGTCGATTGGACAGTGGAGGCGAGAGAATGAGAGAAAAAAGGAGGTGGGGCGGGGTGTGATGCGGTGCGTTGTGACCTGCTTTGAATGGAAACATTGTTTTCGTTTGTTAACGTTTGGACTTGTGAGGGGTAAAAGGGTAAATAAGTTTGGTAGTGGTAGATATAGATAGTCGGGACGGGAACGATTAAAATAAAGAGAGAGGAAATAAAAAATAAGCAACTAATTATTGTGTGTAACATTTTATTTTATTTTATTTTATAGGTAAAAAACAATTAATTAATCGTGTTTTTTTTTTTTTACAAAATTAATCGTTTTGTTAAACTATATGGAGTAGTTGGTATTTTTGTTGAGGAAGAGCAATTTCACCAGCGTGATGATATTCCTAACTGTCTAATAATTCGATGTGTGAGGATCGTGTAACGTAAAGTTTTAAGTTATTTTTCTCTTTTAAAAAATAATTATTAACATAATAATTCTCCACTTTTTAAATTTCTTTTTGATGAAAAAATGGCAAGATCTCAAAACTAACACACACTAATACAATAATAGGCCGGAGTGCTCTCGGCGGCTCGTATAATTCTCCACTTCACCAACCTATATAAAGATGAGAATTAGTTTAGGATATAGACAACGATACACGCTACAAGCAAAAAATAAAATAAAAATCCGGGGAAAGTATTTATAAACAAAAAAGGATACGTCTTTTGGTGGAAATAATGAGTTGATGCTCATTCAACGGTGACTTGGAAAGTGTTAATAAGACACGAAAAAATTGTAAACAAATATTACTATTATAAAATTCCTTTTTATAATATGAAATATATTAAAAATGTGTGAAGATAAGTCTCAAAGAGTTGACACCCCACCCCACTCATCAGGTAAATTAAGACGCATTTGATTTGATTATAAACTAAAAATCCATATGTCTTACCAAACGCGTCGTTTCATGTATCCCAAACGTTGCCGTATCTCACTTACAGATCTGATGTTTCAATTGTCCCAAAAGAAGGAAAAAAACGAAAAGAACAAGTCACTAAATAGAGATTACCAGCTAATTTGTGCCATATGCATAGAAGGTCAATCATCATCGTCGCCTGACCAACGAACCCACGTGTAACATAATCGAACCTAAGCAATTCAATAATTAGCATCATAATCCAAATGGTTAATCATATCTTCTCTGCGGGATTATAAAATTACAATGACTTCTCAACCCAGTTCAATGGTGCACCACTGGACAATTGCTCCAAGCCAAACAAACTCACGACAACGACCGGGTGATGAGATTCCAAGGTTCGACCATGACATGCCACACTATGCTAAGGTAATTGTTTTTTTTTTATACAACATAGTTTGGATTCCTAATAATAATACATCCAAGGGTGCTTGTCTCCCCATTCCTAGCTATGCTTACTTGTTCACGCCACCGATTATGATGAGCTGTGGCAGATTTATACATTATCCAGCTTTGCTTACCAAATTGAATGCTGGATCCCCAAGCCATTGCATGTCAATATAAGGCCTTTGTATCGGTTGAGGTACTCCTGCAGCCAAAAACATTGGAAGAGCGAGCAATTAGACTAGAAGGGACATCGACAGAATCAACCAAGTTCAGCAAGGAGGAGAGGTCACGAGAATCCTACCATTACGTTATAATCATGGACGTACAACATCCCTTTGGTGTCATACTCTCTCCTCCTGACAGGATCACTCAAAACTGCAAAAAAAAAATTATAATAAAAGTTTCAATCAACAGAAACCCAAATTAGTAAGAAACCGCCCGCACGTTAGTAAGAGCCTTCTTTCAGTGCTCTCAACAGTCAATCAAACCACAATATTCTACTCAAGCCAAGAAATCTATGCCGTCATGCAATAAAATAAACCGATCAAAACAAGGCACCTAAGGCAGGGATTAAGACTTCTCCCAACTAAGAGCACCTCTTTGTGGACTTGAAAAGCCCAAGCTCATTAGAATTAAAATAATAAAGAATAACATCCCAGATCCCTCAATACCTAATAAACTTACTTTTAGCAATTGGATACTGCCAAAGAAATGCTGTGCCACCCGTACATATGCTAATGGACACATTCACCGTGATGAAACCAAGAATCTTTTATGCCAACTGACTATAATGGAATCTCTGCCAGTTGAATATGCTCATTGCTTCTCCTTCCTAAAAGCATATAGCATGCATCATCCGGCTACATAGTCATGAAGGGGCAGTCAGCTGGATATCGCCGTGTGTGTGTGTGTGTGTGTGTGTGTGTGTGTGTGTGTGTGTGTGTGTGTGTGTGTGTGAGAGAGAGAGAGAGAGAGAGAGAGAGAGAGATCTGAGACAGGGAAGAGTTATGAGTCGAGCAGACAAAAATATTCACAATAAACAGTACGGACTAATCACTTCACAGCTATTGGAAATCTTTTTTTTTTCCTTTCAAAAAAAGAGGTGCAGCTTAACACGTGTAGAAGGTTTACATTATCTATTGTAGCTAGCAACATGTCAGAATAAGAATGTGAGAGCTAAAATCTGTAGATCACATTTCTCTGCCATTGGAGAATTCAGAAAACTCTTATCAAATGAGAAAGGATTTGTCCCTTGAGCAGGAAAGACACAAGATGTTAAGCCCATAGTTTGCTTGGCAGCCAACAGAGACCTTAGTAGAGATCAACTTTTGCTATTCCTAAGTTCGTTTGTTCACCAACTTATCCTCAAATGGCAAAGATGTCTAGAGGAGTAGCTCTATACAGAAGTCATTTCCACCCCAAAATGGATCTGAGTAATCAGTCAGCTTACACCATAACCCAATTCCACTTCCCAATTATCCGGAAGTCATGCATGTCTATTCAGTTAACTAAATATAACAATAATATGTTAATTCTCCTACTGGGTTGATTCACTCGGCTCAAGCCACATTGACTGACACATAACAAAGAATATAAATAAGTAAAACCCTTCCAAAGAGGAGTAAAAGATCCAGGACAAGTATGTTACAGACTCCTAGATCCGTCCATCACCCTATCCATGATAGATAGAATCTTTGGAATCCATAAACATTTTCGAAGGAGAGTCATTATGGTCTTCTCCAAGAATAAAGTAATCGAGCTACAATTTGTACGAAACATGGCATGTCCGTGCAAAGGACAACCAGTAGACTAAGTAGTGCACCTGCTGCCAAGGCTAGCCATCTAGCACTTGGTCCTCCCAATGTCTTACAACCTCGAGGTGATTGAGATTTAGTCCACTACTAGTTAAGCTCAGCTCACCAAGTGTACATGAGGAAAAAGCCAAACTTAAATACATCACTTGCACAGCAAGCGCAGCCCCGAACTTTTAATAGCTCAAATATATAGACAAGAAATCTTATAAGTCATTCCATAAACAGATATGTCCAACTAACCAGATGAAGAACGTGGATTAATGAATTATTACAAACAAACATAAACAAATTTGAAAAAGCACTCACCCTGGTAAGCCTCGTTTATGTCCTGAAATCTGGAAGTGGAACTATCCTGGTCTTTTTGCTTATCCGGATGCCACTTCTACACAAAATAACTTCAGCCATTAAAAATTTTAAACCCTCTAAAAAATCAATAACACAATGAATTAAACCCACATCTCCTAACCAGAAACAGGAAAAGGAATCAAGCACAAACCAGCGCAAGACGGATGTAGTTGGACCGAATCGCATCCTCCGTAGCATCATAATCCACCTCCAATATTTTATAATAATCCTACATTACATTTCATAAAAAAAACCATAACGTTAAATAAATTAACAAGCAAACAACACACCAAAACCCAAAACAAAAAATCAAGGAGACGTCACCTTGGGTTTGGAGAGCAGAGAAAAGAAATCAAAATTGAGGTAAGAGTCTGAATCTTGGTCCTGGTCTTGTTCTTGGGTTTGAGGATCACACCACTCATCCCACATCATCATCGTAGAAACCACAATCCACTTCGTTTTCTTTCTTCTTCTTTTTTCTTCTTTTTTTTTTTGGGTAAGAGTAAGACACTCAACTACGTTTTTTTTAGGGGATGAGATAAACCCTCTCTGCGGTTTTGTTTGGTATGTATGGGGCGCGTGTACGGAAACTGGAAACTGGAAACTGGAAACTGGAAAATGAAGGCAAACAAAAAGTTTTTTCAAACTGGGAATTTCTGATAAATAATCCGAACCATTTTTACAGTTTCGCGTATAAAACTTGGTCCAATTAGTATATTCTTAAGATAATTAAAATTATTTTATGCATATATACAGTAACAAAGTTTTGATAATTTTTTTTGGGTGAAATAAGATTAGTCTTTTTAGGGGTTATAAATAAAAATAAAATTAGAAAAAATAAAATTTTAAGGACTATTATGAAAGAATTTTAAATTTTTAAGGAGCGAATACGAAGAATAAATGAAAAAAATAGAATTTTAAAAACTGTAATAAAAGAAGTAAAAACTTTAGGGGTCGGAAATGAAGAACTAATAAAATGAAATATAACTCTAAGGGTCTGTTTGCTAAATGGGTATAGATAAACAATAAAAAAAAATGAAAAGTGGGAACGGGAATTTCATTTAATTACTTTTGTTGCTATGTAACAGATTGGAGAACCAATACAAGTTGAGGATTTGCAAGTGAGTTTCCAATTCTGATCACCTTTTACATTGCAAATGTATCTACTTCATTGTTTTAAGTAGAATTGGATGATACTGATGTTTAGCAAAAGCAATTTCTATAATAAAACAAATTTCTATTTGGTTTTCTTAAACTATATCTGATAATTGTCAATTTTGTAGGTATGAAGCTTGCAAGAATTGTGGAAGTTGATGCATATTGTTTAAGATGGTATAAATGTTTATATTGGATGTTATTAAAAGCAATTCCTTTTACTGCATTACGTTTTTTTTTAACTTAATTAATTATTCTGGTGTTGTGTGTTGACTGATAGTTAATGGTGAGAGTTGGGATACTCCCACTTTCCTTCTCGCTTAAATTGAGCTTTGTGTGTTTTTGGGTTTGCTGTGATTACAATTAACAAACAGAGCTTTGTTTTGTTTTTTCCCTTTCATATTCAACACATAAAACTCAGTTCATGCCTTCAGCCATCTTCCCCATAGTGAGGGTTTGTGCAATTTTTACTTTGATGCAGAGGATAAGCTCCTGCTTGGTTACTGGTTAGTTAGGTTGCTATTAACATGTTTTATGAGCTTGGTTATTATGTTTGGTGTTTCTCCTTCGGACAATGCTATGAGTAGAGAGACTTTTTGTTCTTGATCAAACAAGGAGGTTCTTGGTTTAATTAACTTTCTTCCTGTTCATTTCATTGGTTTTGTTGCATTTTTTGTTATCATCAGTTGTCTCCCTACTGTTATTGTCATGTTCGCTATTTCTCAAGATGGTTCTTTAAACTTAAGAACCCGCGTTCAATTGCCTCAATTTTTTCTAACACTGACCGTCTTAAACGCTATGGTTCATATTGTTGTATTATTCATGTACTATATTATTAGATGTGATCTGTTACATAATGAACAGGAAGCTGTATTATAATGCATACAAAAATAATTATAGATGGTCATCGGTCAGAACAGTGGCAGATTTTATGCGGGACCCCACCGGAAAAAAATTAAATAATTAGTAGTGTATATATTTTAATAATTGTGCCCTACTAAATTAATTTGTGTCTAATTTTAAATACTATGCTCGTCTATATATAAGCCCACAGTCTAAATTATTTGATTTAATAAATATTCTAAATTAAACAAAATAATATTCTAAATTAAACAAAAAGATGCAGTATATATTTTTTTTTCTTATTCTTTCAATAACCATTTTTTAAAATTTTTAGGATTAAGATTCTATTTTCATAAATTGTTCACATGAAAAAATAAACTGAAAAAACCAAATAAATTTTATGTTTATTTTTATAGAAAAATAAAAGGAAACAAAATGATACCTGGATGTTGAATTGGGAAAGTAAAAGATTTAAGGTTTAAACATTTAACCGAAGAAGAATCGAGTTGGTAAAAAATAAAATTGTAAAAAACAATTTGAAATTTTATAGACACAGTGACACGATTTGTAACATTAAATATAAGAGAAAGCTAAGAATAATAGTTTTTTAATTTAAAATAAATAATAAAATATGAAAAAAACTACATAACTAATTTTGAGGCAATTTGAGAGGTTTTGTCTCAATCCGAAAAGTTGATATTTACGGTTGTTACAAAAAAAATCACAAATTTTGATATTGATTGAATAGTTAGATAAAAAAATCAATTAAGACGTTCTTGATGAAAAAGACAATTACTAATAAGACGTTGTTAGTATCTATCCACGCCGCGCCGGTTGCGGAGGCTTGGCGGTCAAAGTTTTTGTCAAAGTCTGTCCCTCCATTTCCTTCCTAATTTGTCTCTTGATTACAACACCTCCTAATCCATTTTCTTCCAAATTTACACGAACTACAAAATGCCAAATAATACTTTTTCATTCCGGAAAAATTCTGGAATGTCTTTTTATATGTACTTTCTATGATTTAAGCTAATGTATTTCTGTGTTTATTCTATTTTTTTTTTAATTCATTTTTTTCAAAAAAAATTACAAACTTATGTCTTATACATTAACAAAAAAAATTAGTTGTCACTGTTAAGGAATAAGATCAAACTATACCGAGAAAATTTATCTTCTCTGAAATTTAACAATATTCAAGATTAGTCTTCTAATTATTAAAATGACTAAATAATACTCCCTCTTTCTCCGAAAGAATGTCGTTTTAGATATTTTGCCTCTTTCTTGAAACAATGTCGTTCTAACCTCCCCATACATTTTCCTCTTATTCTGACTATTTTACCCTTACCTCTGCCATTCTCAACCGCATCCACTCTCTCTCACCTTAAGCATCTAAAATTTTGAAAGCAACGGTGGTGCCCGTGGTGAAATCGACGACACAACGATAGAAAATCCATCAAATTTTGGGAAGCAGGCGAAGCTAGACGGTAGCAAATCTTAAAAAATTACAGACCTATGACTATAATGGAGGAGATAGAAGTAGGCGAAGCAAGACAGTAACAAATCTAAAAAAATTGAACAAAAATTACAGATCCATAACTATAATAGAGAAGACAATGAGCGAATGAGGTGAATAGAGAAGCTGTTGTTGCCGCGGCAGAGGATACGAGGACGATGAGCAAATGAGGTGAGCCGAGTAATGGAATGAGGAAGAGGGAGTTTGGTCAAATCTGGATCGATTTGGTGAGAGTTTTTACTGTGGGTGTTCGGATTTGATTTTGTTTTGATATGGGTTAGATTATTTTTTATTAGAAGTGGTCGGTTTTTGGCCGAAGATGCAGAGGTGGCTGGTGGTGGTGGGAGGAAAGGGAGATGACAGTGATGGTTGTTGGCAGTAGAGAGAACGACACGCTTGTAAATTTGAAAAAGGGTAAAGCGCAAATTGGTAATCAAACGACGCGTACAGTATTGTCTTAATATGCGTACCGAATGCCAAAACGACGTTCTTTCGGGAAGGAGGGAGTATTTAAAAAAATGACTAAATTAATACACAAATAAAAATATTTATGATTTTAAATAAGTACAACATTTTTACAACAAATCAGCCAATTTTATGATATAGGAGTATATATTTTTTATCATAGTTAATTTATGATTTAACTTTTTAGATTTTAAGCAAAATATATCTCACAAAAGACAAAACGTCAAGGATCCAGGAGAAAGGAATGTGCGAAGCCAGGTCAGCAACAAAATTTATTTTTTTAAAGTAAAAAGAGAAAAAAACAACAGAAACTAACCACGGGCCAGTCACTCCAACGTGTGAACCCTGTTGTACACGCCCACCCATTCGAGGGAATCAAAACTGCCACCAAGAAATCCGCGTCACCCACACACACACACACATCCTACCCCTCAACCTCATGGCCTAAAACCACCATCACCACCACCCGCTCCGTCGTTTTCTCCGCCCTCATAAAAATGGCCTCTCTCTCCGGTCTCTGCTCCTCCTCTCCTTCCTCTCTCAAACCTAACCGCTCCTTCCTCACTAATTTCCCCCCCTCCCTTCTCAAGACCTCACTCGCATTTCCTACGCGCCGCTCCTACTCCCTCCTCACACCTCAATCAATCGCTCGTGACATTTCTGCCGACTTGTCCCGCTCCTCAAATGACAAGCTCCCCGGACACGCGCTCCAGAAAGATCCTCACGCGCTGTGGAGGAGGTACGTTGACTGGCTGTATCAGCACAAGGAACTCGGACTGTACTTGGATGTCAGTCGTGTCGGGTTCACTGATGAGTTCGTTGCTGAAATGGAGCCCCGATTCCAAAAGGCGTTTAAGGATATGGAAAAGCTGGAGAAAGGCGCGATTGCGAATCCCGATGAAGGGAGAATGGTTGGACATTACTGGCTTAGGGATCCTGATCGCGCGCCGAATCCGTTCTTGAAGACGCAGATTAATAAGACACTCGACGCGGTCTGTGACTTTGCGGAGCTAGTCGTCAGTGGTAAGGTTAGTTAATAAGTTAGTTAGTTTTTTTATTACTCAAGAATCTGCTGAAGTTTGCTGATGCCTGATGCTGGAGCTGTGGGTTTTGGTGCATATGTGATTTATTGTTTGCTGTTTTTCGGTTTGGTGGGAATGCAGATTAAGCCTCCCCCGAGTTCACCAGTGGGGCGTTTTACACAGATTCTTTCCGTGGGGATTGGAGGGTCCGCCCTTGGACCACAATTTGTTGCCGAAGCATTGGCACCTGATAATCCTCCTCTTAAGGTATGCACATGTTCTTTTGTGTCTTAACCGCATATGTTTGTACGAGGAGTAGTTTCTACGCTACATTATGTTCTGCTTTGTGACTTTTCTGGAGTTTGTTAGATTTTAATTAGTTTTGAACTGTGAGAATGGAGGTTCATTTGACTTGGGATTTTTCACTTTTTACAATTTTGCTGCACTCTAAGGATTTGGGTTCATTGCCAGAAGTTAGAGTTATTTAGTAGGCTTTATGTACTAATAAATGATGATTCTCTGTTTGGCAGATACGATTTATCGATAATACTGATCCAGCTGGAATTGATCATCAAATTGCTCAACTTGGCCCTGAGCTAGCATCTACTCTAGTGATAGTGATTTCAAAGGTATCTATGGATTTCATTCTTCTTACTTATGATTAAGAAGATGCATTTCCCAACTACTTCTAGGTAGTCTTAGATTTAAATGTGACATAATTAGTTTACTTATGCATTTGATTCAAATTTCTTCTCAGAGTGGAGGTACCCCCGAAACTAGGAATGGCTTGCTGGAAGTACAGAAGGCTTTTCGTGAATCTGGCCTGGAGTTTGCAAAACAGGTTTTGATCTCAGGTTCTTGTTTCTGCTTTTATTAAGGTCCTCTGCTTCAAACTGTTTATTATAAATTTCTTCTTGGATAAACTGGAAAGCACGGGTGTCATGTAAGATAATGAAACAACTAAAATAATCTAGAGAGACTTGCACATAAGCATCTTTATTCCTTAATGGAACAATACATGTAGTTACTAACTGTTAGTTTCTTGATTTCTGGCTTCTTTCATTTTGGGCTTCTTCTTTTATCTAACCTGATATGAAATTCTTTTGCTGATCGTATTAAAACAACTAATGTTTTGCAAGATGATCAGATGGCAGGGAGGTAATTGTGGGCATTGTCTAAAGAAGTTGTTACTTTTTTATTTTACAGAAACAAAATATCTTAACTGCTCGACTGTTAGCATCTTAAACAATAAGCTTGACATATACATTCACTGCCAATGTACAAACCAACAGTGCAATTTGTTGGTAGTGTGATACTGAGACTTGGTTTCAGGTGTTTCTTTTTCTTCATTTTTATGAACTCCCAATGCTATTGTAGTGGTAAGCTGGTGATTCATCTGATTTATGCCAAATCTAATGAACAACCTACCTGATAATGAAACTTTCCCGAACGCAGAATGAAGATTTCATTTGTCATTTAGAACTTGCGCTTTCTTGTAGTATACTGCTGGAGCATACCTTTTCTATAAGATTCACTATCTCCTGCACTATTAAAAAATTTATGTGCTTTGTGCTACATTCTCTCCTCTGCCCTTTTAGTTACAAAATTGTTGCTGTGGTGCAGGGAGTTGCTATAACACAAGAAAATTCATTATTAGACAACACTGCAAGAATTGAGGGTTGGTTAGCTAGGTTCCCTATGTTTGATTGGGTAGGTGGTAGGACGTCTGAAATGTCAGCAGTTGGCCTGCTTCCAGCTGCCCTTCAGGTATCTCAGTTTATTTCAAATTTGATTGTTTCATCTGACCCAATGGATCTTTCATAATTATGTTTGAGTGAACTACATTTCAGGGAATTGACATCAGAGAAATGCTTGCTGGTGCAAAATTGATGGATGAGGCAAACAGAACCACAGATGTAAGCATTGACTCTTAACTCATCTCGCTAAGTCGTAGTATTTGATGATGCTGTTATTAATTGATTGGGAAATGGAGCTTTCTTGTGTGTTTTTTCCTGTCCAGTGATGCTGACAATGACTTTAGCGTAGGTTTTTATAAAGATTTATTTGAAGTTGTACTTGGTGATTCCAACAAAGGAGTCATGGTTTATGCAATCTAACATGTTACTTGGCAATTTCTGAGTTGGCAAAGCAGGTTCCAGTTAGTTATTCGTGTGAAATGTGATATAAGTTTCACTGTGCTAATTTCTTTGGTATGCTTTAGGCTTACTTGGTGGAGGTATTCTTTATATTGTGTTTCCCAAATGAACAGTTTCTGTTGGTTACGTTTTTGTTTTAGTTTGTTGTGTTAATTTTCTTTTTACATCTTTATCGGTAGCTTTTCAGTGTCCCATCTGATTGATGTAGTTATTTCCCTCCAGCTTAGGAATAATCCCGCAGCTTTGCTAGCCTTATGCTGGTACTGGGCGTCTGATGGAGTAGGATCCAAGGTATTCTCCTTCACCATATCTGAATTTTGTGATATTTGAAAATCATTTACCAACTGCATTAAAAAAAATTCTCAACGTTTTTGTACAGGACATGGTTGTCCTTCCATACAAGGACAGTCTATTACTATTTAGCAGGTACTTACAGCAACTAGTAATGGAATCCCTTGGGAAGGAATTTGATCTGGATGGGAATCGGGTATGTGCAATCAATCCGAAGAACTATACCTTTTGGTTCTTCATTGTGCTGTAATTTATCTATTCATTTCCTGTCAGTAACATTCATCATCTTACCATTAGTTATATGCTTTTTAAGATGAGAAGTTTTGAGGAATGGGAGAAATATTTGTAAGACTAATATGGATGGTATTTTCATTAGACTTATATTTGTGACATTGAAAACTCAAGATACCATAATTACCATAAACCTTTTGTGTGGATGGTCTGGACCTTCTCTTTCTTTTGATTCAAGCAAGTTTGGTCAATGAGTCAAGTGAAATTGGATTATCATATTAATTTAGCATGGCTTTCTAATTTCATGTGGAGGAGAATCAACATGCTTTTTCCTTGGATGTTAGGAGGAACTTGTCACAAAATATGGATGGCTTTCTAATTTAGCATGGCTTTCTAATTCCATGTGGAGGAGAATCAACATGCTTTTTCTTTGGATGTTAGGAGGAACTTGTCACAAAATATGGTCCAGTTGTTGCTGGTTCCTTGTGTTCCTGTATTCTTTTTCTTCTTCTTTTTAAATGAGTGTTTTTAGATGATGTTCTACTTTCACAGGTGAATCAAGGACTTTCTGTTTATGGAAATAAAGGAAGCACAGATCAGCATGCGTAAGTTTTAGTTGTTATGAGCCACCATGAGAAAACTTTTCGTACTAAATTTGCTTGGCCTGATTCACCGAGTTACTCATTTTGTAGTTACATTCAACAACTGAGGGATGGTGTGCACAATTTCTTTGCGACATTCATTGAAGTGCTACGTGATAGACCTCCTGGCCACGATTGGGAGCTTGAACCAGGTGTCACGTGTGGTGATTACCTATTTGGAATGCTACAGGTTAGATATTCACAATGCATGCTTAGAAATTCTACCTTCTGTATTCTGACCTAGAGCTAGAGTGCATCTTTAACCATGCATTCATTATAAGTTCTTATTACTTATTATTGGATCTTTCCAAAGCTGATAGGTGTTTAGCAGTTTTTATACATTGTTCCAAGCTGATTCAACTTAATGCAGGGAACTAGGTCAGCACTTTATGCTAATGACCGAGAGTCCATAACAGTAACAGTGCAAGAAGTGACCCCCAGGTCCGTGGGAGCTCTTGTAGCACTTTATGAACGAGCAGTTGGGATATATGCTTCACTCGTTAACATCAATGCTTATCATCAGCCTGGTAATTACCTGAACTCTCTTACTAACTGATGCTTGGATCTGTTAATGGAAAGGAAGTATATCTTTATGGTTGCTCTGTTGTCCTTGAGATGGTAAAAAACCTTTTATTCACGAGTGAGTGAGATGTATATTGGTGTTTAATTTGCAATTCAGGTGTGGAAGCTGGGAAAAAAGCAGCAGGAGAGGTATTAGCTCTTCAGAAGCGGGTTTTAGCAGTACTAAACGAAGCAAGGTTAGATATCCACATCTACAGATCTAGGCCTCACTACCCTTTATCATCTTTCACTGTCTACTATGTGGAAGAAATTGTCAGCTTCTGACTGATCCTCCTATATCCCACCTGCAGATAGTGTGTGCTTTTGTTTACCTAGCTGTGGAGTGGTATAATACTCCCGTGAGTTTAAAATCTTTCAGTGTTTGCTTTATGGAAGAAATTGCTAGAGTAACCTTTGTTATGTTCCTCCCTGCTACCACCCATGACATAATATTTGCTTGCATTTACCATGTTATTTATTGGCGTCTACATCTTTCATTCTAAACTGCTATAAAAGGGATTATGAATGTCTGGAGGAATTGTTAAAAACCTGTTGATGTCTTGTTGCTAATCCTTCGTAACCTTTTTGCAGTGTTTGAAAATTGATTTCCCTGGAAATTTGAAGCTTCTTAGACCACTGAACTTAAATTATTTTTCTTTATAACTGCTTGTTGCTATCTAGCATCCATGTACAGAATTGTTCTTGGCTGGAATTATAATTCCCTGTTGTCCTAAGATTTTCATACCTCCCCTTACCTGTTGCTATCTAGCTAATTCCCTGTTGTCCTAAGATTTACATCTTGTAACTTATTATATTACAAATATAAATCTCCCCTTGCAGCTGTAAAGAGCCTGTTGAACCGTTGACTCTTGAGGAAATAGCGGACCGTTGCCATTCTATTGAAGATGTACGCACAACAACCGCCTTTGAATTACTTGCACACCAACGTATCTTTTTGTTAACCTTTCCCAAACTCTTATCTGCAGATTGAAATGATATACAAGATTATCGCGCACATGGCTGCTAATGACAGAGCGCTAATAGCTGAAGGCAGTTGTGGTTCCCCGCGTAGTGTCAAGGTGTACCTCGGAGAGTGTAATGTGGATGAGTTGTTTGCATAAGGTAAAGCGGAGAAAATCAATTGATAGAGATGCCTTAAAGTCGTGTAAAAAGCTGGCACAACCTGATTTTTTTGATTTCTGCTTGTATTTCTTGAACTGGGTTTCTTTTTTCTTCTTTTTCTTTTGGGATACAGCATCGGGCAATAAATTACTCCTGATATAAGCTATGTTAAACTTGTCCGTTCTTAAAGAACTGAGATCAGTAAGGGATATCTGAAAAATAATACCACATTTAAGATTTATATGATGGATTGAAATTCAAGTTTACCAATGAAGTATTTCTGACTGCTTTTATCAGGAGTAATTTCGAGTTCTAGATCATTGCGAAAGAAGCCATATGCAATGTCAGAGATGCTCGTGTTCATCATCGTAGCCATATTTGATACTACTTCTACTTGTTAGTTAGACTAACCGACCTTAAGATGGTGGGTGGTTTGGTGCTTCCTTAGAGAGGCAGGCAGTGGAGCCACCTGCGATCATTTTCACTTGCTATCTACTCACTCCAAATCTAATTAGCTACTATTGTTTTTCAAAAAAAATCAGTAACCAAGGAAATCATTAATTGACTTTTATTATGTGTGATTAGGCATTAAACTACCCCTGATTGTATTAATGAGTGAGTGACTATCAAAACGCATGGCAGCATCCTCTTTTTAATTTTTGCCCAATCAATATGCAACACATGTCAAGGGTATTTTGTCAATACTCTAAAACATTGCTTTTGGAATTTGAAAAGTCAAAATCATTCCCTTCATTTTCAACAACATTAAGCTTGGAGGGAGTACTAAAATACCTAAGGCCTTTTACTTGATCCCATACCTTCTCGCTTTGATCCACCACACCGTAGCCGCAGCCGCAGCCGTAGCTAATAAGCGTTAGTCAAATATTAAACCAACTCTTAGGATATGAATGGAGCTTGGTACCTTCACACTTATTTATTTCAAATTTCAATTCAAAGGTATAAAGTTTGTTTAATACTCATTACTTAATAGTATTCTTTATTGCCATAAACAAACTAAACCAAGATTTTAAGAATGAAAGAAGGGAAAAGGTTTTTCTTTGTATGTTTAAAATTTTCAAATTAAAGTTTATTCCTTTGATTCCCTTATTTTGATTTGCACCGTGAAGTCAAATGTGGCCTAGAATGACAGGCTATGAACATTAAAAACCAACTAGCTTGCTAGCACTTAGCAGAATAATTATATTGTTTACATAGATGTGTCAAACCAACGGCCAATTTTTCTATTCTCCAAAAACAAAAAAACAAAAAAAACAAAAACCAACGGCCATCCTCAAAACTCTAACAATAGGTGTCTCGTGTCATGTTGTACAGTTCTAGCATGTGAATCGTAGAGAGCTTTTGTTAGTACTCGGTTGACAAGGGGTATTACTGACCTCTCTCACACAGGACAGACCGCAGCAAGAGAAGAAAGAACGGACGACGATCCGACAAAGAAAGCAGACAAATGTGAATGGGGGTCTTCTTCTTTTTCGTGTGGGACCCGCACCAAACCCCATGTGATGGCGATCACTACTTGCTCTTACTCGCCGCTGCATGTGTTTTGTTTGGGCATTCATTCCACTATTATTATTTAAGCGGGAAATTAAAGCAAGAAAACAAAAAACAAAATTGAAAAACAGGAAAAAAGAAAATGTCCCCACTTTACAACGTTCGAATACATTATTTAATGTACTTAAAAAACAAAACGGTAGTCCTCTCTTGCCACGTCATCACCACCCGTTACTCTTCTCCCGAGCGCCCACACCACCCCCACCTCTCCTTACGTGCACTTAATCTCACTTAATCTCTACCAAACGATGCCGTTTTAGGATAAAGGATCCCCTCATTGGGTAATTACCAAATTTTCAACTAGACTAAAACAAGAAAAAGGAAAACTTCTCTTTATTTTTTCAAAAAAAGAAACGGAAAGAAAAAAACCTGTATTACCTCTTCACTCTCTCCTTCACAGAGAAGCAACAGTACAACCTTTAACTCCTTTCAACTTCTAAGTTGATCTCCTCTTTTCCTGTCTCTCTCATTTTTTTAGCTCCATTGCTGCAAGAACAAAAAGCTGAAACCTAGTCTTTCTGCTTCGTATGTAAGAAAATTAGTAATTCTAGCTTTCCTATTGTTGTTTGATGTTCCATTCACTTGTCTCTGTGTTTGTTTTTCATTTCGAAGAGCTTAGGTTTTGTATCTCTGCATTTGTGCGCAGGTGGTAAGAACTAAGGAGCGGCAACAAACACGATAATGTACACTCAAGGACTTGACAGGAACAGCCTACTCTGGGCAAGAGAGGTGAGAAGAGTTTGATTCTGTAATAGATTTTAATCACTCTTTCGATTTTGTGTTACTGAGATCTAATTGCAATTTTTGTGTTTGATTAATCAGAAGGAGGCTCCATTCTCACGTTCTAGTTTAAGACCTAGAATTGATCCAATTAT
The DNA here is from genome assembly GCA_963691705.1 of Viola odorata. Taxonomy (NCBI): domain Eukaryota; kingdom Viridiplantae; phylum Streptophyta; class Magnoliopsida; order Malpighiales; family Violaceae; genus Viola; species Viola odorata. Next base: position 17,289,057 of record OY829544.1, on the reverse strand, counting down.
TAGTAGTATTAAAAACAGTAGAGGAATTGGCTTGCCTCCTCCTGGAATTCCAGTTTCTAGAACCATACCTGGTGATGCTGATGATGATAGTAGGTCTGTTTCTGAGAATGATGAATCCACTGGGTCTGATGATGATGCGTATATTGGAGGACGGTACTCACTCGATTCTTCGCCGCAGGATGAGAGAATGCATAATTCTGGCAATGCTGTCAGGAGGGGTGCGCATTATGCAAGTGAGTATGGGTACTCGGACGTTAGCTCATCCATGGAAACAGTGGCGGGGAGAAAAGGAAGTGTGGCAGAGAGGTTGATGAGGGTTAGGGGGAGTGGAGGGTATTCGGTTGGTTATACAGAAGATGATGACGAGGGGGAGGAGTCAGATTCAGCTGCTAGTTCAGAGTTTTCTACCACACAACCTGGAAGTGTTAGTAGTGCTTTGCCCAGGAGTAGGCTGCGTGCTTCAGAAGGATACGCTTCAAGTGTGCCTTCTCGTGCTAACATGGAAAGTGTTGATCCCAAGGTTCGGTTTAATTTATATTCTTACTGTAACTGGATTATACGCTTAGAACAGAATTGTATTTTATTTATACACAGAAATCGTACTGTAATTACTTGTTGCATTTTGGCAACTAGTAGAAGATTTTCTGTGTGCGCAAATTTTGCACTTTGGTTCTGAAAGTGGATAGAATAGACTTTCTGATGGATATTGGGACACCAATATTGAAATACATGAACTTCATGCCCTTGGTCTTAGTTTTACTTGGTTCTTTATGTTATCTCTCTTTTTGTCTTATTTGGTCATGTGCATAGGTAATTGATAAGTTAAGTAAGGTGTTTTAGTCAAATATAAGTTAAAATTTTCTACTTTATGATCGCTTAAGTCTTTCAATGATGGAGTTCACTGCTGTCTGAATTCCTGACCTTTGCCTATTCTTCTCTTCGGTTATATGTGTTGGACAGGATTTACATCGAAGGAACCTGCAGAATAAGAACATTTCTCTTGATAATGACACTCCCAGTGCACCTCCCTTTGGTAGTGATCAAAAAATCAAAGAAGGCGCTCCTGAACCACCATCTACAATGCCTAAACCTGCAGACTCTCTAGATTCATGTGATTTATCTAACAAGAACATTCCAAATAAAATCTCAACTAAGTCTGGAGTTGAACCACAAGATACTACTACGAGTCCTGATAAATTTGCAAGGTGGGTACCACTATTCAGTAACTCTTTTTGCCAGAAACTGTATGGAAGTGCTGTTCTTTTGTAGTGGACATCATTGTTACTATTTATTGTAAATATTGTGGAATCAATGATCCTTTATTTTATTTTTTTCTATTCACAGAGCAACTGCTGATGCAGAAGCTGCTGTGTTTTCTGGCTCAAATCCTACTCGTTTCCCAACATTTCATGCAAGGTACCTATAATGAATGTGAACAATGAAGATTATAACATGATGGACCTCGTGCTTACGCACTCTGTGCTTCATTAAGTGATCTAACACACTTCTTAATTCAAACACAGTGCGCTGGGTCCATGGCATGCTGTAATTGCATACGACGGTTGTGTTCGACTTTGCCTTCATGCTTGGGCAAGAGGGTGTATGGAAGCTCCTATATTCTTGGAGAATGAATGTGCTTTGCTGCGAGATGCATTTGGGTGAGTTATTCTTTGCTTCCTTTTAGTTCTAAAGGCCATTGCTTACCAGTAATCATCGATGTGGTTTTCCTTAAGTGGAATGATGCAACAGAACATTACAAGAAAGGGCTATTTTCTTTTTCTTTTTGGATAGCTTTTGTTCTACGTTAGAGCTTTATCTCTGCACTTGATGCAATGGATCATTTTCCCTTTCCTGCGTTGGGTAGGTGTGAATCTAAAATTATTTGTTGTGACTAGAAATAACTAAATTTATGAACAATACTATGAATTTTGATGAAATTTCTTTTATCTTTCTAGTTGCATTGTTTATTTCAGAAGGGAACCCATACGTTTTGTAATTTTTTTTTGTCAACGTTTCTATTCTGTAATAAACTTCCTCTAAAAAATTTAAGTTGCATTGTAGCATTGAAACTGATTCCCAACTTCATTTTTACTCTCTTATCGCATGAAATTCAATTATTTACTTACTCTTTATGACTGTCCAATTGCGTCATTCAGTTACGTGAGTTTTTCTTTCCTACGCACTAGATGGCTCAAGCAATCAATTGAATTCTCTTCATTGCAAGTTCAGTTTGCATGAACTCCCATTTTTCTTGTTCCAGTGTGAAGCAAATGCTCTTGCAATCAGAGGAGGAACTATTAGAAAAGCGTTCTTCGGAGCTTGTCAGTGAAGGAGCTGCCCCGAAACCTAAGAAAATCATTGGGAAGATGAAGGTGCAAGGTAATAGCTATCCCAGTCTCAACATCTTCCCTGTTCAAGTGCTCGTAAACATATGCCTCAACATCTAAATTATTGTGCAGTACGCAAAGTCAAAACAGTTCTTGATACTCCGACTGGCTGTAATATGCCATCACTGAGGGCACCAAAGATAAAAATGGAATTGGTTCGATATCGCTTCTCAAAATTGCAGTCAAGACTTTATATTGCTTGGAAAGCCCTTCGCAAAGTCCGAGTTGCACCTCGCCCACGTGCAAAGGGTTCTTTTTCTCGTCAAAGCTTCGCATATGTTCATGCCAGCACTCAGTATATAAAACAGGTGTCTGGACTTCTGAAAACTGGTGTAACAAGTCTACGCAACAGTTCTTCATCATATGAAGTTGTGCAAGGTATGTTTCCTTGCTTTATTGGAGGGAACTGCTCATAAGAATTGGTGTAAAATTACTTCAAATTTTGTCATCCAAGTAGGACTTGTTATCAATTTCAATTTGATTAGCTGTTCCTAGATGTTAAATTCTTTAACTGCAGGTTGAAGGTGCTTTGTTTTGCTATATTACTTATGACATCAATATCCACATGGGCAATATTCTTGAATAATAAGTTTTTCTTGTGCTTATATAAGTACTGAAAGGAACTTTTTGGTGCTTCTGTCATTTGTTCATCAAGCATTTTGAGCCTGTACAATAGTTTATTTATGCATTATATTAATGTGTCTATTTTCTCTTTCTTCCCCTCCGTTGGCTGAAAAAAGATTGATGTTTCTTATTACTAGCCTAGATAAACATTTCTTTTTGCTGACTTTTTCCATCCACATTTGTCCTCAGAAACATACTCTTGTTTGCTAAGGATGAAGAGTTCAGCAGAAGAAGATGCCATTAAGATGCAACCTGGATCTGGTGAAACCCATGTATTGTATGTACTCTATTCTTAGTTTATCTGTTATCATTATTTTAAAAAAGAACATACTCAATCTTACAACCGTACAGCTTTCCAGATAGTCTAGGAGATGACCTGATTGTTGAGGTCCAGGATTCAAAGAGGAAGTATTATGGTCGGGTCCTTGCTCAAGTTGCCACTATAGCTGAAGACCCGGTAAATATACTTTAGCCTTGATAATAAAATTACCGACCTAGACTCAACATTATGGTCGGGTCCTTGCGCAAGTTGCCACTTGCTCAAGTTGCTAACAATATTCTTATGGCTCTAGACCTGTTCAATTTTTGGTTCAGGGATCTTATAATTGGACACAAATCATAAACATAATTATTTTTGTTGTACAAAAACTGTATGCAGGTTGACAAGTTGCGCTGGTGGTCTATATACCGAGAGCCAGAACACGAGCTTGTGGGTAAAGTACAGCTCTATATTAACTACTCAACCAGTTCAGATGACAGTCCTCTCAAAGTGAGCCACTCTGTTTCTGTGTTGCTAAAACTTTTATCGAATACTATATTGTGGTTTATGAAACTCAATTGTCATGTTAATAACTTTTCTTTTATCCCAGTGCGGGTCAGTGGCTGAAACAGTTGCATATGATCTCCTTCTAGAAGTGGCTATGAAGGTTCAATCTTTTCAACAAAGGAAGTTATTGTTATGTGGTCCTTGGAAATGGCTCTTAACTGAATTTGCCTCATATTATGGAGTTTCTGATGCCTATACCAAGTTGAGGTAAATGAATCATTTTCTCATCCCATTCATTGTTAATGTGTTTGAAGTCATTTAGTTTCTGATGCCTATACCCTGTTCGTGTCTGTGTCATTGACAGGTACCTTTCCTATGTAATGGATGTGTCAACACCCACAGCTGACTGCCTGACCTTGGTGTGTGAATTGCTAATGCCTGTGATTATGAACAGTAACAACAAGAGCAGTTTAAGTCATCAAGAGGTGCATGTTAGATTGTTATATATATATATATAATAGCCACCTTGCTCACTGCCTCCTCCTAAGTACATATGCTGTTTGGTTCTTGATAATTTTTTTTTTGGTTAAATCATGATCTTTGGTTCTTGATAATTGGGCATCTTCAGATTTGTTTTCTTATAGTTTGGTTATTTTACCATGTGTTACTTTTGGATGTCGTTGCTTTCTGCTCATTACTCATCTAACACTATAGAATTTGCCGGCTATTTCACCAGAATCGAATCTTAGGAGAAGTCAAAGATCAGATTGAGCAAATCCTTTCTCTGGTTTTCGAGAATTACAAATCACTTGATGAATCATCATATTCAGGCATAGCAGATGTTTTCAAACCTGCAACAGGGCTTGCACCTCCTGCTCTGAAGCCTGCTGTGAAGCTGTTTACACTTCTTCATGACATATTCTCTCCTGAAGCACAAACAAATCTAACCCATTCTTTTCAGGTGCATGGAATTTTGAATTTCTCTAATTCGACTACATTTTTTATCCTATTGTATTCCTGAAAGATGGTGTTTTCTCCAGGCTGCTTCCAGGAAAAGGTCAAGGAGGTTCTTGACTGAGACAGATGAGTATGTTGCCAACAATAATGAAACTCTGATGCATCCTGATGCTATGTCTGCTGCATACAGAAAAATGACATCCCTCTGTGTGAACATTAAGAATGAAATTCAAACTGATTTTGAAATCCATAACCAGCACATTCTCCCAAGGTACATGTTTTTCTTTTTCCCCACACTTAAATGGTGTAGGCCATACATAAAATTATTTTTTTCTTTTAATTTTATAGCTTTGCCATCCTATAAGATGTACCTTCATTTATTTTCGAAGCTCTACGCAGTTAGGGTGATGAATATTGTAGATAGCATGTATTCTCTCATTTTGTGAACTGACGATATAAGTGAGTTGCTGCACTAATGTTTTTTTTTGGGGAAAAAAAGCTAATCGCTGTCCGTTTTGTAGAGCTGTTGTTTGTTGTGCTTTCTTTTAGAGTATACAAGTATTTTCTGATCCCTTTTTCCTTGTTTTGGTGTGCCGATGCTCAATGTTCCTGTAGCTTCATAGACCTCCCGAATTTATCTTCGTCCATCTACAGCTCAGAACTCTGCTGTAGATTGCGTGCTTTCCTGCTTGCATGCCCTCCATCTGGCCCTTCTTCTCCTGTGGTGGAACTTGTTGTTGAAACAGCAGACTTTGAGAAGGACCTCGCTAGCTGGAACATTAGGTAGCACTATAATTGAAGCACTACTATTTTTTATCATAGTTGTAATCATGTTTTCATCTTTTTTTTATTTTATTTTTCAATTTAATTTTTTACAGTCCTGTGAAAGGAGGAGTTGATGCTAAAGAATTATTTCATCTGTATATCATGCTATGGATTCAAGACAAGCGTCTTTCTTTGCTTGACTCGTGTAAATTGGACAAGGTAGGGTGCATTAATCTATACTCACATGCATATTGAGCTTTTTGCAAAACATATTTTTTAATCTATAATCACATCTGGCTTCTCTCCATTCATAAGTTTCTTTTCAGCAAATTACCAGAGATTAAAACTTGTCTAGTTGCAGGTAAAGTGGTCGGGAGTCAAGACACAACACTCTACAACTCCCTTTGTTGATGAGATGTATGTACGGCTTAGAGAAACTCTTGTTGACTATGAAGTCATCATACGCCGATGGCCAGAATATATATTTGAGCTAGAGAATGTAGGCAACTATTCCTTTCCTTCTCAATAGTTTTCATTTGCTCATGTTGTCATCCTTCATGAATTCGTTAATATATCTCTGAGCTTGAAATCACACCTATACTTACATCTCAGAAACAAATCACTTGTTTATAATTTTGTAAATTCCATGTTGGCAATGGTTCTGACAAACTACAAATTAGTTCCCTTTCTTCCATTTTCCCACGCCTCAATGTGCATTCGTAGAACATTATCTCGTCTTTTTAATAACCTTTTTTCATGCTCTCTAGTTAGTGTTCTCATATAACTTAGTCGTTGGTTTATGTGTCTAAAGATGGTTGCAAATTTGGTTTTACTTGCTACCTTCAGCATAAATGGATGAACTGTTTTTTTTCTCTGTAAAGAACCGGGTATTCGAACTATACAATTAATATGAAGTAAATTGCAGTGACACGCAAACTGCATGTCATTGTGTCATTATGAAGGCTTCATTACCCCTTTCCACTCACTTATATCTAATAAAAGCTACCAAGTTATGTTTATTTTCCTACGATTTCCACTGAACCTATTTTTGTTTATGTGGGTGTTTGCTTCCATGAAAAGGCTATTGCTGATGTGGAGAAGGCTACGATAGAGGCTTTGGACAAGCAGTATGCTGATGTTTTAGCACCATTAAAGGACAATTTGACTCCCAAAAAGTTTGGCCTCAGTTATGTCAAGAAGTTTACAAAACGATCTGTGTGTCCATACACAGTCCCAGATGAGGTGAGATTGGATTACTTTTCTGTTTACTTGCTATGGACTATATTCTGACAATATGAAATTGTGTTCTTTTCAGCTCGGAATTCTTTTGAACTCCATGAAGAGGATGCTTGATGTCCTGCGTCCTGAAATAGAAACTCAGTTCAAGTCATGGGGTGCTTGCATACGTAACAGTGGGAATACTGCTCCTGGAGAGCGTCTTAGTGAAGTAACTGTGATGCTGAGAGCCAAGTTCAGAGGCTATTTGCAAGCAGTTGTAGAGAAACTTGCAGAGAATGTGAGTGTTATCTTGAAAATGTTACTCTTTCAAATTTTTCTTTGCTAAATGATGCTTCTCAAATCAAATCAAGTCAGAAATTGCGAACCATAGCAAACACTGATAAAGTGAATAACCTGTTGACTAAGTACGATGATTCTCATCTAATTCTAAAGATTAGGTAGTCGCTAAGCAGTTAAAATTTACTTATAAGAACAAAAAAATCCTGGATATGATCAATGCAAGTGATGATGTCATTATGCATTTGATTATGACTTGGTAAATGAGAGTACTTCTCTTGGGGCCCCAAATGTTTAGTTGAAATTTGAATAGAAAAGTGGAAGTTTAGAATAGAAAATTCATAACCTACATCCATTTCTAAAAAACAAGGTCCACCAATATTCTTCTATTCAATTTCCTTCTGATTGCTCATGGACTTCAATCATTGCCTTGTGCTACCTAGGTTTTGTTCATTTGTCCATCTATAAAAGTTTGCAAATTAGATTGTGTTTGATTTGACGTGCGTATGCTTTTCTTCAATTCTGTTGCAGTCCAAGTTACAGAATGCGACAAAATTGAAAAAGATACTCCAAGAGTCGAAGGAATCTGTTGTAGAATCTGATATCCGAGGTCGACTGCAACCATTGAAGGATCAGCTCATAAATACGATCAATCAAGTTCAATCTGTTTTTGGGACTCAAGTTTTTGTTGCAATATGCCGTGGCTACTGGGATCGGATGGGGCAGGTAAGCTTCTTCAAAGTAGATCTCATTGAAAAATTGCAAATTGTTGTTGTTGTTGTTGTTGTTGTTAATTTCTTGTTATCTTATACATCACAGGATGTCCTGAGTTTCTTGGAGAACAGGAAAGAGAATAGGTCATGGTACAAAGGTTCACGAATTGCCATATCTGTAAGTATTGGTTCTCTCTCATGTTTTAACATTGTGGTGCATGTCATTCGAGTCAAATTAACTAGACAGCAAACGGAGTGTAATGATGGTTGCTCCAGCTATACAACGTTTAAGATCTATGCTTTACATACTCTATGGATGAAACAAAAGAAAAAAAAAGGGACGGGGAACTCAGGGGCCTCCGATTTGTTGTGGACGATTATATGGCACAATACATCCCTCGCTTGTTCAAGTTTGTGTCTAATTCTGTTTATTGATCTCGTCGATGTACAGGTGTTGGATGATATTTTTGCATCCCAGATGCAGCAGCTGCTCGGGAATGCTCTACAGGCTAAAGACATGGAGCCTCCTAGATCCGTTGTTGAAGTACGGTCAATTCTTTGCAAGGATGCTTCCAATCAGAAAGACAGCACATTCTACTATTGAGCGTGATCATATTTACAGATGTGAGTGTCTCCTCTACCAGTATCCATAAATTGGGAGCGCAGTCTTTGGCATGAAGAAAACCGTGACGGTTGATGTTAGTGCTGGGAATTGTCCATGGAGCAAGCGACTCAGTTGCTCTATGCTCATTCAAGAAGTTCTTGTCATATTTGTATAGCACAAAAAAAAAGAAAACATCGAGAGGTTGACATCAGTCCTTGCTTTTTTCCCTTGTTCGTCAAGCTTTCGAGCAGCTCTTTCAACTGCCGCCTAATCTCCCCTTTTCATCTCCACAGCTAATAGATATCATTTTTTTTACTCAGCTGGTAAAAGTAAAACCAATAAACTGGATAGCAGAGCTTCAGTTTTTCCTGATGCGTGTATATAAAATTGTTAGATTACAGTGTTTGGGCCAATATGTTAACATCCTTATTCGAGTTAGTTGAAAATTTTCACTCAACTACCCTGTTTCATTGATGGCTTTGCTCTGGTTATAGTTTCTGAAATTTAGTGAATTCATGCGATTGTAACTGAGTTAGGAAAGCCGTCATAGCACATGTACCTTATTGGTCAATGCGATTATAACTGATGTTGAACAAACAGTTGTCGCTCACAACATACATCTATGGCCGATTGTCATGAAACGGCGATCGGAGATTGGAATCCCGAAACATCCAGATTAGACAGAAATCTATGGGGGCAAAGGGTTTAGTTGAACACACAACCTTTACATGAGAATATGAGATCCTTCACTGATGGAACTTGAATTGCACTCAGAAATACTAAATGTGAAGGGATATTTACAAAGATTAAATCGCATCGGAAATCAATTGATCAGCGGCATAAAAAGAATTGCATGCACGTGAAACACCAAAGCCGCATTTGCAGCACACCCATTATACAACAAGTGAACCCAACCCTATGTAACAACCAGCATATCAGAGAAGCTTCGAAATAACATTGCAGGATGTCCAGAAGGCGTTAGTGGCTACCCTAAGTATTACCGGGTTCTGGTATATCCTGTTAACACAGAAAAATGTGATCAATGAGTACGTTCTTGAATAAAAAATTAATCATCATTTGCATTGAACACAGTAAAGGAAGATGCTTAATAGCTTACCCAATGGCAGTTGCACCCCAAGAGGCAACGTTATAGATCACTTTGCTTCCATCCCAAGCCTTACGAAGCTTTCCTTTTTTCTTCTTTACAGAGAATGTTTTGCTAAGGGCTAAAAGAAATTTAACAGCAGATGTCACCTATAATGAGTATAATGAAACTTGCTCTGACTGAATATAGCAGGTACATATGAACATAAGAGTAGTGTATGAATTAGTAAGTCTTTGCTTAAACTGACCTTCCTGGAGCTGATTAGGGGTCAAGTCCTGAAAACCAAAAGTATCAAAGTAAGAATGTCAGACTTCTCCCACACAGAATGCAGTGTCTACTCTATTTAAGTCAATTCATGGTATATATAGTAGCAGTATGGTCTGCCCTAGTGCATCTTCAATCATGCACGAAGATAATAACCCAATACAAACCTAGACTACTGAATTGCATTTCATGTCTTCTAATCTCCCGTAAAACGAAATTGATGCTTGCTCATTCTTTCAAATGAAAAATTATTAATAGACTCTCGCGTGTCTTGGGGAAGGTTTACTATTACAATTCAAGAAACGGTCCAATTAAATTTTTGCAACATGGTACTCTGGGTGCATCAAAAAATAAAAACCTCATCTACAGCTCAATTTTCTACCCCAACTAGAAGGCACAAAAGGCATGAATATTTATAAAAATGCAGCGAAAAGAATACTCTCCAATGGGCTAAGAGGAGTTATAATAATTTAAGAGTAACTATGGAAGGAGCCATCCTAGATAATTAAACTACCAACTGAATGGGAGTTACGGATAGAATACTTGCGACAATAAGCAGATTGGTAAAGAATACTAGAGAAAAGGCTACATAACTGGCAACAAATACAACAACGACCACAAACTTGAATACCTTTGTCTGTTTAAGGGACAACAAGTAGGCAGCCATGAAGCATGCAATGCCCTCCACTATATCTTCTTGACGAACAAGAACATAATCTTCTTGATCCGAATAGACATCTTCACTTTCCCAAACATCATTTGCACTGACCATGTCCCAAGAATTACAGTCTTCTGCTATCATGCAAGATCAGAGATTGTTGAGCATTCCACATCCAACAATAGAGCTCTACAGAGTAAAGTTTCAAGATAAAAACAAACACCCTAACCTATATATGAAAAAAATCATTTGCAAACATGGGAGCCATCACCGGGCACATACCAGAAATGCTTTGAGGGAACGACACCTGAGCACATTCTAGCTTTTCCAGAAAGTCTGCGCACTCAACTCTAGATTTTAGAAGGTCGCACAACTGCATTTATGGAGAAAGTCACCTTAAATATAAGTTACAAGTTGCATAAGCAGGCAGATTGAAATAATTACATCTTGTTAAAATTGGTGGTCTAAAACATTAAAGTTTGCAGTTTCAGAAAAAATAGTCCAACAATTCCGTGGAGGGAATGATAGGAAAATCAAAGGAAAAAAACTTTATCCCTTTCTATGCTTTACAGATTTGCTCGTGTTATCCAAACAACATGGTCACGTAAGCAATAGCAACAGACTATCCATATCATAAGAAGAATCAGAAGAGGTGAGATATAAAGCCAGATGGCGTGCAGCCTCATGCATCTTAGTAAATTATATCATATCTCACATTGTGGGTTACTGGATCCTAATTGTCAACATTTATACCCGCGAGCCACTCCAGCTCAAGGACTTTAACCTGACAGATGAACAAATTTGGCGCAAATTGGTCCACATATCAAACGAAGACAAACTATACCCAAACTAACAGAAACATTAAGAAACTGTACGTTCATAAACGCTTATGCTTTGTACAAACTCAAAATATTTATACATGACTAATTCAAGTATCAGTTGCCTAATAAACTTATCAATCTAATCACAACTACTTCAGAATAACCAATTCATTCTCTACTTGAGCAAAACAATGTAAACTTCAATCAAACAAACCTCGTCGGTTTCTCGATCAACAGGCGAAGCGAACGAGTTAACTCGGCTGAGCTGCTTCCCATCTTGTTCGACATCCTTAGCTTTGGCTTTACTTTCATCCTCATCGTCATCGTCAAAAACACCTTCGTCACTAATCAGTTCAAGAGCTCTCTGACACTGCTCGAGCACAGCCTGCAAGGTTTTCCTCTTGACGCGAACCGGATCCTTTCCCCTCTCCATCTCTGTTTCCGTCTTGCTCTGCTCCCTCAAATTCAAAGACACCGAACTAGGACTCGCGACCTCGATTTCCATGTCGGAGATTTACGGATTCCGGAAAGTTACCAGCTCCGTTGATCGGAAAAACCCTCGAGATTTTAGGTTTTGCAGGTTTTAATTTGTCGAGTCCTGGTCCACAAATTCTAGGGATCCGAGACACTTTTTTGTTCTTGGGGGAGAGAGGAGAATTATGGAGAGAAACATACCCCTTGTAATTGTACGTTGCACGGTTGCAGGAGACGTGCCACGTCTTTTTGATTATTTTTTGAAAGGAAAAAATAAAAGCAGAAACACCTGATATTTAAGGTTGGACCGACGGTAGTTTGATACGTAGGATAACAGTTATTTATATGTCTTGCTTCTGGTTGCACGCCACCGGAGCTGGCGGCTGTTTTCATTCTCTTTTTTTCCAAAAAAATAAATTATATTTAATTATTTAAATTGTATAAGAAAATATTATAAAAAAAAATTGTATCTGAAAAAAAATATAAAAGATAAAAGATAAAATGATAAAAGTACCATATACTTTAATTTTATTCGGGGTAGTTAAACTCAGGTCCAGCCTGGCCGGTTTAATTAGGAAAGTCAGTAATCGGTCACCAAATAGGGTTTGAAAGCTCTGAAAACTCTTATTTTTTTGCTTGTCTTGAAAACTAATCAATCTAGTGAACCGTTCGCCCCAATTCGAGTTAAACCTGGTTGACTCAAGAAAATAAATTCAAAAAAAATGCTAAACATGAGATTCGAACCCAGGTTCAACATATTAGTCAACAAAAATGTTAACCACTACACAAAACCATGCTTGTGATACTAAATTAGAACATCAAAAAAAAAATATACGATAAAATTTTCATTTATCTTTAAAAAACAATTACAAAAATATAAAAGTTTATTTACTAATTTATTAAAATCAAAGGTCAATCTGGTTCTATCTCGGTTGAACCTCTGACCTTTGACCTCTTATTCTGACCGAGTTTATGACCAGTCCGGGTTTTATATTTTATTTAAAATTTTAAAATACTTTTACTTAATCAAAATACAAAATGTTTTCCAGCAACTCTTAGTTATGTGTAAATATATATATGTATTTTATTAGTTGTCTTATTAATAGTAAAAGTACTAATAAAAAATCGGCCTAGATTCAACTCTCACGTCCATTATAAGAACAAAAACTCACATTATGTTATTAGTAATGATGTATGATGACTAACACTTATATGAGTATCCCTTGATTCAACTAATTTTATTTCTACTCGATCAATCTATTAACAAAACTATATATTAATGTTTGTTGGATATTGTATGTATTAACGGAACTTGATTTTATAATTTGTTGAAAAATCTTTCTTAGCTGGTCTCTTGGTCAAAACGTTCTCGCTTGGTCAAGAAGGTTTACCAGGCAGGTTGAATGTCTTTTTTGGAATATCTGCAAAATAAAGTTAGAAACACAAAGATCGAGTAGCGTAGAAACGCTATTCTAAAGGAATTTATTTCCCCCAGGATAAAATGATCTCTTCCGATTTGGAAATCGGGAACCAGAACAATAAGAACCAATAACAAAATATTAACCAAGAAAAGAAGGTTATCCATTTTGATTGTGGTGCTATTCTATATCCGTTTTTCTGTTATATTTGATTTAATGGAGTAGGTAGTATTTATAGAAGGAAGAAATTCATGACCATTATGTGGTAGATTTATGGTAATAAATGGAGAGATTTAATGGTGATAAATGCAGAGAATTAATTGACATACCTTGGTTTACGATGATGTGGTTTGTCTTGCACCAAGTGAGCATTTGTTGTTATTTCTTTTATTTTTGCGGCCTTCAGCTCCTTTCTTTTATTAACATCACTAGTGGATCATCAAATTACATCACTAGTGGATTTTAACTCATTTGAATATAAAATTCAATTATCATCATCATTGTATTCTCTCATACAGCGGAAACTCAATTATATATGATACCACAATTCATGGTACCCCTTAAGTACGTCATTAAAGAGTACTGGAAAACTTGACATCAAAATGTCCCATTTTTGAGAAAAATCTCAACACAAGGTTCTTGTGATAGCATTAGGCTATCTCTTATCATTTATTTGTCCATTATCACACTTGTGATATCATTGTTGCCACAAACTCACAAAAGTATTAGTATATTTCATGGCATAAATAAATAAAATAATAATTATAATATTCGTACCCCAACATTTGTGAATATTATTCTGCTTGTTTATGTATAATAATCAATTATACCAAATATATTACTTTCTTAATCCACACAATTACACAAGAATTAAGACTAAGAGTAATTACCTCTTTGAGAGCACCAACACTTAATAAATTTACATCACCTGAAATAATGCTTTCACAGAAATATATATGGAATAACACATGTTCACATATATTCTATCATATATATAATGATAATGTATCTCCTTACTCGAAGAATAATTCTCTCCCTTAAATTATAAAAAATAATTCTCAATTTATTTTCTTTCATAACAATAATAATAACATTACTCATAATGAGATTAATATATTCATACCTCTTGTAGTATCAAATACAATCAAATTAAACTTCATGAGCGTTGAAATATATATACCTTATATGTTTGCCTCCATAAATAAGCTCTCTACAAACTTAATTAGCTAGACAAAATATTACCACAATTGATCAATACCACTTTAGTCATGAAATAATTTCATTGCTAATATTAATACCCACAACTTCCACACTTTTAATCAATTCATAACAATAACAGTAACAGCCACACCACTTAAGGATAATAAAATCATTGTCCACTTTATTTTCACAATCAATCAAGAATAATATGGTATATTAAGATCTCATTTATATTTGCATTTAAGTAATCATTTGACTAATTTTAAACATTAGTCCATTGCCACAATATATATATGTAACTAACATAATATATTGAAATTTCATTTAATGCATTTCATTATAACAATATTTATGGCATAAATTACTAACAAAAGATCACAATCAATTTTATGCCATAAAGCTTTTCAGAAGGCATAAATCCCACCATATTATTTACTCCTTTGTAATTACTACACTTTTATAATAGTGTATACAAGTAATTAAATTACCTGCAAATACTTAAGAGAAAATATATATATATTAGGGGTGTCAAAACGGGTCTGCGGGTCGGACCCGACCCGGACCCAGCTAGCCCCGAATACACTCGGGTCGGGACCAGACCCGGTCCTAACTAAAAACGGGACCAATTTCTGGTCCTGGTCTCGGCCCGGCTAAGAATCCGGGTCCCGGGTCTAGGCCCGACCTTTTTTATTTTTTATTTCTTTCCTTTCTATTTTTCTCTCTTTCCACTTTTCATGTTTCTCTCCTTATCCTACTCGCTCTCTCTCTCAAAATGGGCTCAATCTTTCAATTCCAAAACCTCAATCTTTCAATTTTGACACAGAGCTTCAACATCTATATGATCTACCTGCCATAATATCAAATTTGATTGACTTAGATCCTCTCACAACTCTATTTCCATTGCACGCCCTGCAAAAACTCTGCCACCATGGTCATATTAGAAAGAGTATAGATGAAAGTCAAAGGATCCATAACAAGAATTGAATTACCTGGGTGGTTTGCTGGTAGTGTGCTGTATTTGGGTAATGGTGGTTCGCGGCTGTGTGATGGTGGGTTGTGGCTGGGTTTTTGTTGACTAGCCGGAGTAGGTGCAGCAGTTTGGTTGGGTGATGGTAGTGGCGTGGCTGCGATGCAGAGGAGAGGTTTTTTTTTGGCTGGCTGTAGTAGGTACGACGATGAGAGTGAAGAGCAACGATCGATGTTGTGGCGTGCGGCGTGTGGAGAGGAGAAGGGAAACGAAGAAGCCTAGGGTCTTTTTTTAATTTGGTCGGGTCAGACCTGAGACCCGTCAAGTCCAACCCGATCAGACTCGGAAATTTTTAGGTCGGGACCAGACCAGGTCCCGACCCAAAACGGGACCAAAATTTGGTCCCAGATTCAGCCCGAAACCTCGGGTCCAGGCCGTGTCTACGGGTCTGGTCCCGTTTTGACACCCCTAATATAGATATATATATGTTAATGTCATTAAACACACAACTGTCAAATTCTCATGCGGCCATCACATATCTGAAATACAACTCAATTTCCTTGTAAATATAAAGTTAGCAATCACATGACCTATTTTAATAAAATTGAGAACCGCATACGTTAGTTGTTGTGTCTTCATCAATATTACTTATTGACTCAATAGCATTCACAAAAGTGTTATCATTAAGACATAACATACCAGAAATGAATGAATTGAATGGGTAAATTCCTTTAAATTGTTGGAAAATCTTTCTCAGCTAGTCTCTTGGTCAAGACGTTCTCGCTTGGTCAAGACGGTTCACCAGGTAGGCTGAATATCTTTCTTGGAATATCTGCAAAATTAAGTTAAAAATACAAAAATTGGGTCGCGTTTAAACGCTTTTCTATATCTGTTTTTCTGTTATATTTGGTTTGATGGAGTAGGTAGTATTTATAGAAGGAAGAAATTCATGACCATTATATGGCAAATTTATGGTAATAAATGGAGAGATTTAATGGTGGTAAATGCAGAGAGTTATGGCCTGAATTATGGCCATTACCGTTACCATCAAAAGAGAGTAGCATGGCCATTATGGCCATTACCGTTGCCATCAATAGAGAGTTATGATCATAACCTTTGTAATAACTCTAATTTATAACATAATTATCATGTATAGATCAAGCAGATACATGTTAGTGCATTTTAGTTAAAAAGATAAGATTTAAGCAAATTTTCACATTCTTGTTCAGTTTTTTCTTTACATTTATAAATTTTCAAATTACTTTTTATATTTGGTTAATTAATATCATAAAAAATACAAGATCATATTGAAAATTATTTAAAAATGTTATTGTGAATGACTTAATTAAGATTAATTGACTAAATATAAAGAATAATTTTGAAAATTTCTAAATGTAAAAACCTCATTGAAAAAATCCACAATGATGAGTAACAAAATTGACACTTGACAATTGACATCAAAGGTAATTAAAAGGATTTCCAAGTTCTATAAAAAAGTAACGTGACGGAGGCCCATGATAAGGATACCCAACCCAACTGGGCCAGTGGGCCTGTTTCATCAAACTCGACCGTTCCAGAATGCTCATGCAATCATATGTATAGAGAGCGAACGTGTTCCCACTTAAGTGGACAGAACAACTATTGACCCCGTTACCCTCCAAGGAATGTCGTTCGACGCCTGACATATCAAATTAAAAGGAAAAATAAATTAAATCCGTGATTAACGCTGATCCTCGAACGATGGAGAGTTCTTATTATATTCACCTTAACTTTATATAATTATAAAGGTTTTTCTATGGGTCCATACCTATTTTTTAACACCGATAGAGGGGATCATTCGATTCGGTTCGATAAATTTTAGCAATTTCGGTTTGATAATCGGTTAACTGAAGTAGCAAATCTCAATTATCGATCTTATTTAATAAATTATAGATACTGAACCGAAATTTTCAAAATAATTTCGGTTTGGTATTCAGTTATCCAAATTAACCGAAATTTAGTTTAAAACATAACATTAATTGATATTTTACAATTACAGTGAAATTCAACAAAGAATGTTCAAGATATTAACATACTTTACATGCAAAACTCTCTATTTTTTATCTTTTTGCTTGATTAATTAAAAGTAAGCAAACGTATGTAGTATAAGACCTAATTCGATACAGTATTTTGATAGAAAACATAATAACGTAAACTTAATTGAGGTTACAGTGCAATGACCCTTACAATGATCATTCTTATCATAAATATTTTCTTGTTTATTGGCCTTCCAATTAGTTATCAATGTTTAAACTCTAAAATAAATCATTATACAAAATCATCATATAAAATGACTAGCAAAATAAAATAGTATGTATATATATAAAATAATTTCAGAAATTCGGTACACCGAATTTTTATTAGGAGTTACCAAACCGAATTCGAAATAATTTCAGTTCGGTATACTCCCAAAATTAAAAAATAATTCGGTTAATTTATGAACCGAATAAGAAAAATTTCAGTTTGAAAATGTAGTAATTCGGTATTTTCTAATTCGGTGACCACTCTTAAATACCGATGTCCGATTAATAAATATGTTTGAGGTGACCTACTGTAGAAAGTCACCAAGTTATATAAAGAAAAATTTTAATTTAATTTAATTTAATTTCTATTTTTAAATACCAATCGAATATATGAAATTATTTCTTACCAAAATGGTTTTAGGTTTTCCACAAAATTAAAATTTTAATAATATAATTTTCATCCATAAAATTACGTCAAGCATTCTTCATCTTGATTTTTCTTTTAAAGTTGATAAAAGAAAGTTAAAATTTGGATGTTACTATGATTGTTCTTGAAATTAATTTAAAAATTATAATACGTCTAATTATTTTTGTTCAGCATAATTGGACTTTTAATGTTGTAATATAGTTTTTTTTGGGTACATACATGTCTAAAAACCCAACCTCCTTAACTTTAACCCATCCCGGTCTTTATAAACACCAGGCCCAAACCTTCAGTTCCTGAACTTGTTTGATTCTTCCTTCAATTTCCGAACCTATCTTATTTGTAATGCCATCGTTTCTTTTTCTTTTTAACCGATTGCTATATTTTTTTAACCCATCATTTTAAATATGTATTACTGTATACAAGCATTATTATTATTTTCTTCCAAAAATAAATTCAAGAATTTCTCTTATTTTCTTTCATTAAAAATATTTTATTGATTTAATTATCTTCGATAAATAAGTTAATATTTTCTTAACATTTCTTAAAAATTGTGACTTTTTACCTTTTTAAGTCTCTCTTAAAAATTTGACCATCAAAATTAAATTTAATAATGTATATTGGTTTGACATTAAAAAGACCCAATTTGCAATTATTTAATTTCTATAACTAATAAAATATTCTATTTTGGTCCCTACAATTTAAAAAGATGCAATAAAAATTCAACATTTTTTTTGGAATTACAATTTGAACATTTCTAGCTGTTGGAGAGAAACTATAGCAATATAGTAAAAATCTTGAAGAAATTAATGAGAAAGATTTTTAAATTTATTAAAAAATGAAAAATTCAAAAAGAAATTGTAAAATAGAAAATTAAACAAGTTTTTTTTCTTCTTTCGTTTATATTTCTTACAATTTTGTGCAAATTTCATAGTCTTTTTCAATTTTTACTATTTTACTTGTATTTTTCAACTAGTAGAACCCGTTTAAATTATAATTTTTTAGGAAATTTTAGATTATTTTACCGCAATTTTTAAAACTATAAGTGAATGTTGTGAACTATAAGAATTTTGTACGTACTCATTTTTTTTCCTAAATTGATAGAATACCATAACTCAAGCTTATAATTTACAGGTGTATAATTTGTTTTTTCCCTGATATAATTGCAACGACATAAAATACGGAGTAACTAAAAAAACTAACACCCGCGATGCCAAACACCTAATTTTGCACCCGTGCAATATGAAATTCCCCCCGGTTTTTCCAAATTGATGTTTGGAACTCCTCACGATGCCAATTGTATAATTTGTTTGATAAATAAAAAGAAAAGAAAATGGAAGTAATACTGTAATAGCAGCACACATTTCCCTCCCTTCTGCAATGAAGCAAGCAATGAACACGCGCGGTGAATCAAATTTCTGAGTAAATAGCTCGGAACACGAGGGGTGACGTGTCCCCTGAGACTCCGTCTTTTGCGGATTTCCGTTGCAGAAATCATCCCAAAACCAAAACACCAAAATCTCCAAAGAGAGAGAAAAACCAACAAAAAAAAATTCTCTCCTCTCATCTTTTCACTTTTTCTTCTTCTTCTTTCCTATAACGATTATTTCTCCATTTTCTTTTCCAGATAAACTAAAACGGTACTGCACTGTTAAAAACAAATCCTTTTTTTCCTTTTCCTTTTATTTTTGTTTTTCTAATCTTAAAAATAATGCGGTCGTTTTGATGGCATTGTAGTGCTGAGCGTGCTGAGCTTGAACAATAATGCAATGATGATGATACGATGAACAGTATAGTTCCTCTGCTCCCTGATTAACGGCCGAGATGCGAGATTCCACGATCGCTTGATCAAAAAACACCAATGGCTACTGTCAAACCAAACGAAACGTCTAAGGTAACTCCATCGCGTCGCCTGCATTTACAAAATGTACGTCGAGAATCCGACTCCAGTTTTCATGAAATCAGAAAAACGTGCATCACCTAGGGATTTTTTTGTTTGTTTGTTACGCTTCTTCGTAATTTCGCGCCTAATGTTTGATTATTTGACCGTTATTGTGTGTTCAGGGAGGAAATGGCAGCATTCCCGCACCTCCTCCGCCTCCAGCCCGTCCCGAATTCACCCGTTCTCATGGTAGCAACCGGGTAACTTCTCACACTCGCTCTCTTTTTTTATTGGAGAAAAGAGGATAATTTATATTGATTTGTTTTGTCATAATATGGTTTGATTCGTTTCAGGTTCTCAAAAGCGGGCCACTATTTATATCATCTAAAGGTATGGTACAATTATTGGATTTACGTGTTAGCTCAGTATATTTATAACTAGGAAGATGCAATTGTGAGATTTGTATTTGTGTTCCTTTATTTTTTCCTGGGAATAGTGGTGTGCTGCAAGTGGTGCATCTGTGCATGCGTTGCTCTTTTGTTTTCTTTCTCTCGCTCTCAATTTTTTGTACCGTGCCTTTGAGATCTTTCATACTTGTCCTGTCGACGACTATTGAATTTATGGCTTTGTTGTAGATTTACATTAATTGTTTCCTAAGATGATAATTATATGCAATCTCTGGATTGCGTGCTTCGTCTGCTACACCTACCACCATCATTATCGAGAATCATGACTTACTCTGGAGTTATATTCTCTGTTTTTTTTGGTAGGAATTGGCTGGACATCCTGGAAAAAAAGATGGTTTATTTTGACACGGAATTCACTGGTTTTCTTCAGAAGTGATCCAGTAAGTATTCTCTATATGGTTTGCTCCATTTAAACTTGTACTCGTACAATTAACAGTGGTATTATCATAAGAGTTTGAAGTTAGAATCTCCTGCTGCTCATTTCTCTCTATGCTTGTTGCATTGAGTTGGTTCTTAATTGTTTTATCTTCTCTATTTTAACTTTTCCAGAATGCAATTCCACAAAAGGGGGCTGAAGTAAACTTAACCCTCGGTGGTATTGACCTCAACAATTCAGGCAGGTTGGCTTGCTTTTTCAACTTTTAACTGATTATTTCTATCTCTCTTATCATGTTTATTATCATTATGAGAATGGACATAGTTCACTAAATTTGTTCTGCTTTCTCTGGATACTTTCTAGTGTTGTTGTCAAAGCAGATAAAAAGCTCTTGACTGTTCTGTTTCCTGACGGTCGTGATGGACGAGCCTTTACCCTCAAGGTGGTTGGTCATTTGTTTTATCCATTTCAATATTGGTTTTAGAAGCAGTATAGCATGTTCGTTTTTGTTTTTATAGATCTGAAAGAGATCCAAGACTAAGGATATTTAGTTTTAGTTGACGCTAGCCCTGCAATCTTATGCTTGCAAAAGGACCTTATTAAGCTTGAGTTCAAACCCGGATCATGTAATATGTAGGAAGATATACTTTAGAAAGATGAGCAAGTATTTCCTGAGCAGAATGAATAAGATTGGTGAGAAAAAGAGAATTAGCATAAATAAGTCAGATAATCTGTATAATAGTCAAGATATAAGTTAACAATGTCCATATCAAGTGGAGCTCAACGATCAAAGGCCTGACTCATAGAATCAACGAACTTGAAAGTGATAATTGAGCTCGTTTCAATCACCAACAAACAAGTTGAGCTGAGGTTATCGGGTTGAGTGAGCCTCTAGTGTCAGCGATTCTGTCCTATATTCCTCTTTCGCCTTGGTTCACCCTCTTGCTGTTTTCTCCACAAATTACAACGTTTTCCTTTTTAGCTAATCAGTTAATATGTTTTATAGACATTGAACTTTTGGCTTGATACATGATTGAACAGCAATCTACAAGTTGCTGCTTTCTTTTTTAAATTACAATCACGTAGAACGAATTACAACCAACCTGGCATATACTACTTTTGGGATCATTCTACACTTCAAACAAACTTTGCGAAATGCTCAAAGCCAGATAGTCAAAATTGAATTAGTTCAACCATACTTGAGGGTTTGTTGGAAATTTGCTATCAACTAACGATGTGACTTTTGGGTGCCTGCAGGCTGAAACCTTGGAAGATTTACATGAGTGGAAGACTGCCCTTGAGAATGCTCTGGCACAAGCACCTAGTAGTCATATGATGGGGCAAAATGGCATCTTGAAGAGTGATCAGGCTGATGAAGCTGATACTGAACTGGGTATGTTTATATATATTGTTTGATGCAACAACAAACTTTTATACTTCAGCTGGTTTTTATGAGTTCCTTGTAACCTGGATAGAAATTATAGTTTAGGGTGAGAAACACACAGTTGACAAACTGGTGATATTAGAGAGTTAGAGGTAGTGGACTAATTAATTTTCTTTTCTTTTGGTTCTTACTACAGCAAAGGATAATCAGCGGCTAAAATATTTGGTCATCGGCAGACCAGTTCTACTTGCTCTTGAAGATGTTGATGGTTCTCCATCCTTTTTGGAAAAGGCTCTCAGGTTTATAGAAGACCATGGTGGGTTTTTTTCCCATCATCGTTAACAATTTCATATCATAGTAAATTTAGATCATGTCTTCTGAACTGGAGTCCTTTCTTAAAGAAGTTATTTCATCAAGTTGATACCATTATCTGGAGATACCCCCATGTGTTATGTTCTCAATTTCACCTTTGGAACTGCCTGATGATTGTCTTATATAACATAATTCCTGACTTTGTCTTGCCGGAGTTTCTACACTGCACAATGATAATTTTCATTGGTTTGTCAATAATTACTTCAAATTTGTCCCCGCTGATGTGACGTGTTATCAGCTTTTCACTTTTCTTAGCCTTTCCGTAGCTAAAATAGGTCTCAAAGTCCTCCACAATTATATGTTTAATTATTGACAGGTTTGTTTTCCTTAATTTTTTTCTTGATCAAATTAGATTGTTTTGTATCTATCTGATTGTTTTAAGTTAATCAACAGGATTCAAGGTGGAAGGCATCTTGCGCCAAGCAGCTGATGTAGAAGATGTAGAGCGTCGAATTCGGGAATATGAACAAGGTAGTTTCATCTTGTCATGTTTCACGATTCAGAGTTTAGACCAGTTTACCCAAGTATCTAGATATCAGACGGCAATTAATCACAAACCCACAAATATCCCTTCTTTTGAAACAGCGTGTGGCCTCACTTCAGAAAAATCACACGATGCCCTTTTTCTCCTCCTAACGTAATGCAGATACCGAAACATGAATGGAAAATTTGACCCTGATATAAATTCTTTGAGTTGTTCTTCTCGGTTATAAAGGTTCTGTGCTATGGCCTATGATGCAGGAAAAACAGAATTCTCTGCAGAGGAGGATGGACATATCATTGCTGATTGTGTTAAGGTATTTTCTTTTGCAAGCGAAACATATTATTAATTTCTTTTTGTGGGCTACTGCTATTCTGGAACCTGTACGTTTATAATTTATCAATTCCCAATTATTCTTCCAGTATTTTCTCCGAGAGCTACCATCATCTCCAGTCCCAGCCTCCTGCTGTAGTGCACTACTTGAAGCTTGTCGTAAGTCTTTATATAAGTGTTCAGTTATTGTTTTCACATGCTCATCTGTTTCTTTACATATTAATTATAAATGTTACACTTTAATGAGGTTCTGAAATTTGACAAATAAAGAGTGTAATTTGCTAATATTTGAGACATTATTGAGATTCACGGGAACTTCTGCACCACTTTCTTTCCTCTTGTAGTTGACCTTTTTAGCTGTATGCTCTGTTTTTTTTTTTTCAGAAAAAATAAAAGTTCCACTTTTTAAAAACCTCTCCTCTGTCTAGGAACTGATCGTGGCAGTCGAGTCAATGCCATGCGTGTGGCAATATGTGAAACATTCCCTGAGCCAAATCGTCGCTTATTGCAAAGGTAGGTTTTCTTTTTCTGAACTTGATTGTTTGATGTGTTGGATAACCCAAAACTTTTCCTTTTAAAAGTTTTCATTTAAAACATTATTTTCAGTCACCGCGCCAGTCTTGTATCCCCGCTCTTATTTGCAGTGCTTATAATACAGATGTGGTAATTGTAAGACCTGCTTTCACATTCATGATCTTGAAAAGAAGGGGAAGCTCACTGGTCAATGATGTATTTAAAAGATATAATTAAAAGGTCTATGGAAATAACATTTATGCTTAAAAGTTAAAACACAGGCAACTGTGGTTTTTAATGTGTGCTTATATCGTTGTCTTGCACTATCTGAATTCAGCATCTATTCAGTTGATAGAATATTTGAGTATCTCATTGTGGCTAGATTTCTATGAAGAAATTCCTGGGGAGTTTTTCCTTGGAGTCTATTAATCTACTTACACCGTAGCATCTGGTAATGTGTAGTGTATAACCTATTGCCTATGGCAATTATCTCTGAATCTGACAGGGTAATATTATTACATTAAAGAAATGTCAAACTGAATTTAATTTTTCCACTCTAGATAAAAATCAGCACCTGGTACACTACCTTGTGTAGGTTGTAGAAAGCAATGAATGCACGATGAATTGTTTGTGCTTAATTTGCTTTCATGCACATGTTTCTTTTGTTTCCTATTTAAAGGTTGCTTTGATTCTTGACTGATTGTGAATCAGTTTACTTCATTGCATGTGTTCAGAATTCTTTTGATGATGCAACATGTGGCTTCTCATAGAAGTGAGAATCGAATGAGCACCTCAGCAGTTGCGGCTTGCATGGTACCTTTACTACTACGTCCCCTACTGGCTGGTGAATGTGAAATTGACACCAGTGTTAATGTGGGTGATCAACTTCTAAAAGCTGCTGCTGCTGCTAATCATGCTCAAGCTATTGTTATAACATTGTTGGAAGAGTATGATAATATATTCTGTGTAAGCTGCTGGATCTCTATTTTAGTTCAAATTACTTCTTGCTATAATAAAAGAAGCTCATATTTTGATTAGGTGGCTTCTCTTAACATAGTTTTAGACTTCTACTAATCTTGGTGACAACCATTTCTGAATTGCGTTATGTATTTAAATGAATATGGAGTACCTAAAAATTATGGTGGAGAAAGCAAATTGCTAGTTGCTTGTTATCTTTCTGACTGGTTTTTTCCTTTTCTTTTTAGAAAAAAAATTGCAAAATTATTCAGAATTTTATCTTGCCCTTCTCGAGGTGTATGCTTTGGCTTTGATCCTTTGAAATGCAATAAAATGAGAGTTGAGGAAAGTAGAAATTGTTGCTAAGCATAATAACTTTCAGTTATAATTATAAACATCAAAATTACTGGGTTAATGTTTTAGGTTGTTCTTTCTCCTTACTAATCGACAAGTTCATCATTTCAATGGCGCTTTGTTTATCATAGTTACTTATTTGGTCAGGTGCTAGTTTCTAAATCCCTGCTAAGAAAAAATTGTCTGCAGGAAGGTTCCATGACCCCAGGACTGTACTCCGACTCAGAGGAGTATGACAGTGAAGATGAGGAACTAACCGATGATGATGACTATGAAGATGATGAACAGGATTATTCAACACAAGGGTCTGATGCATATACTGATGATGATCTCCAAAATGGATCAAGCGAAACATGCACAGAGAGCGGTGATTCTGGCAAAAGTAGTCTGTCTAACACTAAGGTTCCTCCTCTTTACAAATACATGAGCTCTGGGTTTAGTATTCTGCGCTGAAACTTGATCCTTACCTTCTGCACGTTTCTAAATATTATAACACCAATTCACGCCCTTAGAATTTTTGTTGAAACATAACATCTGAACTTTTAAAGTGAGTTATGTGTTGTTAGATGTACATAAACTCATCTGAAGTCAAGGTTAGCCCCGACCTAGTGTAGGTCAGCTACGTGGATCCTTCTTGTCTTTCAGCTGTAGTATGACCAATGTTGCCAAAGGTTGTGCACTGTTGATGCTAGAATTTTTCCTCCCTTTCAAGTACGCCATTCCATCTGTTTGGTTTAGTGGTTTTAACCTTTGCAGGGTTTATCCTATAAAACTACAAGATGATCAGGCTAGTATAAATTGTCCTCTTGTATCCATTCTTCACCCACCCAATACTTTTATGTTCATCCATGACTTCGGCTATCTTTGGTTTCTGTACTTTATTTTAGCCTTGAATGACCTGTGTTGTTAGAGCACCACTTCCATCTCCCTGTCTCAAAGTTCTAATTTGATACTGCATAACTATCACACACCTGCCTGATTCTTTGCTTCTTATTGCTCTTCTTATTGCTTCAGTTTGAAGATATGCTCATACTAGCTGCTCTAATGATTCAGGGTTCCGATGAACTTAGCTCTAGGTTGAAGTCTCCTGAAGTAGATAATGATTTGAAAGTTGAACAAAAGTTGTCTTCATCTCCAGTTAACACCTCTCTGCCTGTACATGATGAGGTAAAGAGGCATGAGAATTTTCCTGATGAAAGTATTATCAATTCGGAAGCACAAGAAGCTGAGCCTGACGAAGACGATGTCTTTGAGGAAACAGAGTTGAAGAATAAGATAACTGGTCATGCTACACCTGCATGCATGCAAAAATCTTCGACAATTTCAAATGGACCTACGCATAGGCGTGCACATATGTGGGGGAGAACCTCTGTGAGTATATTTTTTTGGATTTAGAATGTAATTTAGTATTTCACTGGGTCATTTTTCCCTCATAACTTAATTCTTTACGTCTATTATCCCTCCTTCGCCTCCGTGGAATCTCATATTTAGTCATTTTCTCGTTTCTGAGCTTACATAATTACAATGCTGTAACTATTGTGGTAAACGATATTTTTTCCCCTTTTGACACGAGTTCAGGCAAGGAAGAATCTTTCCATGGAAACCATTGATTTCCCTGCTGAAGCGTAAGTAGTTCTTTGTGCATAAAGCATGTTTTAGTGTTAATTTTGTACCCGTTTAGGGATTTTTTGAGAGTAATCTTGTGCAAGCAACACATTCTTCAACCATCACTTCTATACATCTAACTTTTTTTTCTTAATTGTTGTGTAGATTTGAAATCCAGAAGCTGGAAGCAAGTAAAATTGAGTTGCAAAATAAAATTTCTGAAGAGGTAGGGACTTCAGATAGTTTCTTGTCCTTGCAATCACCATATGAAAATCTGAGGTCTTCAGAATAATGTCTATATTTTCTTGTGTAGGTGGAAGTTAATGCAACTCTCCAAATCCAGCTGGAAAAACGAAAGATGGACCTGCGTGAGCGGCGTCTAGCCCTTGAGCAAGATGTAAGTTTCATATGTGATCACCTTTCCGTGTACAACATCGAAAAATTTGTCCAAGTATTAGTTCTTTGTTTAGCATGCCAGATTATTCTGTGGGGTGGAGTGATGTTCAGAGATCCTTTGGATCTACTCCTCGAAACATTTTTAACATGACCAGAATCGAGTTTTGCTTGATTCATAAGTGTAGGAGCAATACTGTTTTTTCCCTATATTTTTCCTTTTTATTACAAAATAGAAATCTTGGGTAACCTTCTTTTCTCTGGTCCCTCTAAGTTTAATTAAAACAAACAACTGCATCTGGTCTCATTAGTTCTTAAGACTCTCTGTGCTGTGCTGAACATGGTTAAAAAACTTTGGCTTTGTGATAAATTTATTTACAGGTGCAAAGACTCCAAGAGCAGCTGCTGAAGGAGAGAGATAAGAGGGCTCTTCTGGAATCAATACTTGACGTATCTCAGAGCCCTTTGCCAGATTCAGCTATAAGTGATGAAGAAGTTAGTCCTTTGCCCTAAATAGTATAGGTGTGGCCTTGGTCATGAGCCAAATTGTTAATTTGCTATGACCCTGCAGATGAAGGAAGATCTTAAGGAAATACTTCAATCAGAGGCAGATGTTGCCAATTTGACCCAGAGTGTTAATGATCTTGGTGCGGAGCTGGACCAACATCATGACCAAACCTCTGATTCTGCTCATGACTCTAGCAATCAGCCTCCACGTGCTTCAACTCATCGAGCAAAAAGGTAAGCTTGCCTGCATAATGTGTGAGTTGTCCCTGAATCCCTTCACTCCAGCTTTTACGCATAAATCTTCATTGGTTCTTGTTTCGGATATGGTTATGGCCACCATTGATCCATTCTTTCAATGTCGGCGCCGCGCCCACATGTATTCATTCATGTGAGAGCGCCCCTGTATTTTTGATATATTCCGATGTAACAATATAATCTATTTGCAGGAAGGATAAGCTAAGCGATGTTGCAGCTGCTCTTACATCACAGCTTGGAAGGTCTTCAAGTAAGGTAAACTTGCAGCAAATTGTTGGTATTTAGAATCTAATTCTAATTCAAATATATGCCAAACAAAATTACTCTCTAATCGGCCTAACATACATCAGCTCAAACTAATTTCCTGTTTCGTAGCTACCAACTTATATTTTTCATAATAGCATCCATGAAACAAACAGTTGTCTTCTGGACTTGCAGGATACTCATGCTAATGTAACTGAAGGTGAGATTGAGACAAAGTATGAGACTACATCTTCACAACAAAGACATCCACATGAAAACCCACAGCTTGATCGAGATTGGAGCAGCAACTCCAGGTCTTGCACTGATAGAACTGAAAGTGAGAATGAGAAGAAGTATGAATTAACATCTTCACAACAAAAGCATCCACATAAAAACGCACAGCTTGATCCAGCTCGGAGCAGCAATTCCAGGTCTAGTGCCTCAGCCGATCCCAAGAAGTCTGGCACAAGGAGTGAGGTAGGCCATTAAACTTTCTCCTTGTGTTTGGGAGGGCTTTATAAACATTACATAAATATCTTGGTTTGATTGGTGCGTGAATTTTCTTCTTATGGACTCTGTTTTTCGCTGAATACGATTTTTTTTTTTCACTCTGAAAATTCGTCCTTTTTCTAGCTCCGACTAGATCAACTCTAATTCATTATTTTGCATGGAAACTACATTGTTTTTTTAGATAAATTAATGGTAGTTGCCACAAATACGTGCACAATAGGGGTTGAATTCCACTTCTCCTGCCTTGACAAAGTTGACAACCAGACTTCATTTTCTGAAGGAGCGACGCAGCCAAATTGCAAGCGAACTCCCAAATCTTGACAAAGGCTTGGGTCATGATGCACTTACAACCCAGGATAAAAGTAGTGGATCAGAAATGGGCGAGTCACAGCAAAACACGGTAGAGAGGCAAAGTTCAGAAGTTGAATCTGTTCAAAACCCCAAATCAGCAAGAGGATCGGAAAGCACGCAGTCAATGAGTAAGCTGGACAAAGGGAAGGGAAGTAAGAGCAGGTCACGTCAAAAGTCTGAAAAAAGCAGCTCTTGTCAAGATTCTGGAAAAAAATAGAAGTATGGAGCAGTGGTTAACTCTTAGAAACCTAGATGGAGGAAAATATTGGAAAGGCAACATCTCAATTCGGGGAAGCGAGGATGGTACTAAGGTCATGTATCGCATCTGGAACTGGAAAGCCTCCAAATATTTAGATAATGCTAAGTGATAAGGTTGTTAATGACCAAGCAACTAAACTAGTTATCCAATTGGCTCAGTTTTGGTTAGGATTCTTTCTTGTGTTCATGAGTAGTAATTGCGTGGTGGTATCTAATTCTAATCTGGTGCTGCTGATTCGCCAAATGCTCTTCAACTGGGGAAGAACTTGTCTGCCATTTCTGATCATGGAGAATGAACTTCTGCCACGTGCCCACCACAAGTCCCATGCATAAGTCCAAAAGACCGGTTCGTATTAAACCACTCAAAAGAAAGCTGCTGCTCCATTTGGACCATTTCACCCGTTGTTGTTGGCTTTGTTGGTTGGCAATGGCCACCACCAACATAGAATAGAATCATCAATCACTACAACTCTAAGTGGCTGTTTGGGGTTGGGAGTTGGGTATCCAACCCAACTTTTCCCAACCCAGAATGAAATTTTGGTGTTTGGTACACGCCATTCCACAAATGAAATGGGCCATTTTTGGATAACCAATCCAGCAAAATGCAGGTTCACGGGCTAGAGCAAATTGCTCTCCTTTTTTTTTTTTTCTTTTTTCATTTTAATTTTTTTACTTTATATAACCAACAAAATAAATTAAAAACTACCACAATAAAATTTTTATCTCAAGATAAGTAATTCTAAATCTATTTTTTTTATTTTTATTAATTTTTAAAAAATGAATTTTATGTCCTTTATGGTCATTTTACCAAACACCTCAGATATCTCACAACACTTTTAATTTTTTTTATTAAACAGCACACTCCGTTTCCCAAAAGTCATTTTCCCACCCAACTTTTACTCACCGAATTTTTTCCCACCAAACCAGAACGCTAAACAGACCCATCTAATGGTAGAAGCTTCCTCTTTACTCCCTCTGTTCTTCAATGTTTGTCTTCCTCGCATCCCAATATTCAGTAGGGAACGTATATCGAGGAGGCCGGATGAGGCACTATTTGACCCAAAAAAATCCGATTTTTTTTTTGAACGTACGTTAATCTTTAACGTACTTCCTAGAAAAAATTAGGGACAAAATTGCCTCAAATAGGTCGTCTGCCGGTCGTTTTAAGATACGTGCCGAAACAGTAAAAACAAAAGCTAAAACGACATTCATTGAAGGACGGAGGGAGTAGTTTGCAAGGCTCAAACACAAATTCAAGAACAATTATTCTCATTAAAATATGTCGAAATAATACAGTAATTAATTAATAAATCTCAGTGAAGAGCACCAAGAACAATTATATGATTATATCCCACTATATAAGTACCCTCTTCTAATCTTCTTCGTCGTCATCATCATCATTAATAATAAATCGATAATTTAGTTCTGATTTGATAAAGTAAAAATAATTAATTAAATCAAAAATCTTTGAGCAATTTCCTCACTTGCTCCAGCGTTACAAACAGAACCACAGTAAACGGTCCCTGCCTTGATATCGTTGGAATAAACCCTTTGTACAGCGCCATCATTCCTTCCGCTCTCACCGTCTTCATCGCACAATCAATTGCTCCATTATACGGCGCCGCCTTCCCTGGCTCCACCTTCATATTCATAACCCTAGTCTTAATCACATCGACTGGATTCGACGCCACCGACGCCACAAACCCCGCCGCGAAACTCGCCGTCACGTGCGTCCCCAACCCGTCCTTCATCACCCCCTTCTCCAGAATCGTCTCCTTGATCTGATCGTACGACGCCAGCTGCGACGCCGTCACGATCATCGCCCGGTTCACCGTCAGCGACGACCCCCGCCACAGGCTAGTCACGCCCTCCTGCTTCGACATCCTCGTGATGGCGTCGATCACGCCGTTGTAATTCCGGCGCTGCGCAAGAGGAAGCCGGCCGTCGGCCTGCATCCTCACCATCGCCACATCAGCGGGGTTCCCAACCGCCGCTCCGATCCCTCCGGCGATAAGTCCGGCGGTGATCTTGCTCGTCAGTGGCATGTTCCCGGTCTCCTGGTTAGTCCATTTCTGTTTCAACACATCGTAAAGCCCCATCCTGGTGGTGGAGTAAAGCGTCTGGCGGAGGACGGTAGCGGAGACGCCGGAGAACAGGGCGGCGGCGCCTTCAGTCTGGAAGATCTTCACCCCAACCGAGATTGGGCCGACACGGGGCGGGGGGGCGTGGATAGTGGAGGAGGCGGAGGATTGGAAAGCTAAAGCAGGGCGGAGATGGGGCTGTTGATTGAAGGCGGGGGCGGCGGAGGATTCTCCCTGAAGCTGCATCCGTACTTTGATGAGATCTAGAGGATGAGTTGAGCAGCCAGCAATAATGGAAGCTATGCCTCCTTCGACAAATCCCTTAACACCCATTATTAAATTTAATTAACAGGTAATTAGCACTAAACCAGAGGTTTTTTTTTCCTCTTTTTTATTTAAATTTATATAAAGAAAGAAGTGTGGCTGAGTTTTGGAGGAGGAGCAGAAGAGGGTTTATATAGTAGGGATTTTGGAGAAGGAAAGAGGAAAGAGAGAAGAGGACGCGGTTGGTGGGGCCCGAGGTTCTTTCAGACAGATGGGAAAATGGAAATAATATTTATATTTTCTTAAATGAGAGTAATAAATTATAAATATGCCATATGGGAACTCAACTGGGTCTTTTTCTTTCGGGTCAAACAGAAGCGATTCTTTGCGTTTTTAGTTTTTAGTTGTTAGCTAACCCGGCTTGACTTTGACGCTCCTTTGGCTTTTGGCTGTATCTTTTGGTTTGGGTCGTTTTGATTTTTTTTGTTTCCCACTTTATAGGAGAGGATACGTATTGCTATATTTTAAAGGAAAGGCCAATTCTCATCCTACGCCTCTTCAATGTTTTAAATGTCAAACGTTACACTTTGTTTTGAACTGGTCAGAATTAAACTTGTTGTGTCAATAATAATCTGAGGTTTACGAATAAATAAATTCCAAATTAAGAACTAGAATAGAAATAAATTGATATAAAAACAATCTTTTAGTAGAATTAATTTAACTAAAAGAATAGGGTAGTTTTGTTATTTAGAGAAAGATGAACGGATTATAATTCAGCTAGAATAGAACCAGTTGATATGAAGAGAGGGGAAGGTAGATGCGGTGGTGTGTGGACTGGAAACGGAAGGAGAAGAAAGAACGCGGGTGGTTATTTTATTTTTTTATTTAAATGCTGATTGAAGCATGTGCCGAGTGTTAATTGGTTCATATACAGTTGTGTATATTATTTTTATAATTAATAGTATTATGACCAATTTTCTTTTATAAAAGAATCATAATTCAATTATTCTACCACGTGTAAATTTTCTTTGCACGTGCGGATTTTTAATTAAAATATTTCAAAATTATCAAATAAATTCTGTCAACACGGTACTCAACATTACCCACACTAAACAGCACTACCTAAGTGACTTAGAATTTCTAACACGTTACTGATCAGCACCATCCCACGCTAATTTAATTTCTTTTTCCGGTTAATTTCTGTTTATTGTTTATATTTTGTATGGGAACTAAAGTGTACGAAAGAAAAAAAGTGAAAATTTAACTAGGGAAAGGAAAGGAAAGGAAAGGAATTTATAGAGAAATTCTTTTGTATGACTGCATCTTTTTTGTATCTAAAAGAAAAGGAAGAAAATTTTAATATTTGTGTATGACAACCTGGATAGAAAGAAAAAAAAAATTAGTTATTTTTACTACTTTATCCTTTTTCTCATTTCACATTTGGCGTTGCCGAATTTCGTTACCATGATGAGTGCCACTGTATGTACTTCCAATGGATAATATTATAGCACCTAACAAATGCAACAAGAAAAAAGTTTTATTACTTACAATTGCAAAGAACTACTCACTGAATTTGCAATGCCACCCAAAAACACCATTTTGATCAATAATTCAAGTGAGTGTCAAATAAACTAAGTTATCCTGATGAGAAGGAACAAGATATAGAATTAAAGCAACCAAAAAGAAAGCTTTGTTCTTCAGCTTCAAGCAAATCGAAAGCAACAGTCATACAACAGAAATAAACAGGAATGCTTGAAAATTGCAGAAACCACAAATTCACAAGAAAACACCTAATGGGTATCCAAAATGAAGATTATAGAAGTGAAAGTATCCATAAAAGTTGAGAAATTGAGACAGCTACAACATGCCAAAAAAACTGGAAAAAAATGATGAAATTCATGAAAAAGAAGGAAACTTTCTAATTTAACGAACAAAACCCAACATCGTTTGTTTGTGTGCATGGTAAAGGATGCGTGCCTACCTCATAGAATCACAGTTTACAAAACCCAGTAGAGGGTTAGCTCTTGGAAAATGCTAACGAAGACCAGAAAAAAAAGAACCAGAGGCAAACAAGAGGAGGGGATTAACGGACGGTGTGTACAGATTTTAATGGAATCGGAAATGGCAGTGGTTGGTGAGGGTGATGGGGATAATAATGGAAGTTATTACAATTTATTTCCTCTCAATTCCTTTGCATTCCATTTGATTCTCTTATATTTTTTTTCCCATATAAGGGAACCTTTCTTTCCTTTCCATCCTAATCCTTCTTCCATACATAAGTTTAGATTCAAAGTCGGCTCCATAAGGCTACTCAACCGGTGGTCCCAATTAAATTCAATATAATAGAAAAATAATAAACTTATACTATCATTGAGTATTGGGTGATTATGTATATAGAGACTAGAGAGTAACTTAAAAAAAAGTTGTATCCGATATTTACTATAGAAATCTTAACGATTTTTCTCCTTTAGGTTTGAATTATAAATGTCTACTACTTCATTGATTCACTAAAGAATAAAGTTCTCCAAATAGGTAATTTTTTATACAAAATAGTCAAACCTACGATTTTATTTAAAGATGAGATTTGAATGTGTCAAACTAGTCACACTAACCACTTGTTTTTCTTCATTCTCTATGATATGAGAAAAAACTTGCCTTTTTTTATAGAAAAAAAATTTGTTATATATTTATTAAGAGTAAACTGCGTACAAATTATATAGCTATAAAATGTTCCACTTAATTCCTCGTAGTCTAAAAATTACAATTTTGTTTTTTTATTAGAGGTGTCTCAACTGAAACTAATCTCATTCGAATTTTGTAAGGCTCCAAAACTGAGCCAATTGGATGACTCTCTCAGGATGATTTTCTTCATTCCCAAAACTCAAACTCGATGCCTTAATTTGTTGGAGTTAATTCAATCGACAAGCTATATGTGCAGCGTAACAATCTTATCTGAAGATACGATAACCTCAATCGTCAAACAAATCACAAAAGAGAACACCATGATTTTTAACGTGAAAAACCTCAACAAATAAAAAATCACAGGACCAAGCCCGTAATAATACACTGTGTCATGATCAATGTGTACAACCAAGCAAAGCTTTTATCTCAACTATAGGAATTATCCAACATACATCACTATCGCTAATAATAACAACCAATCAATCGAATTAGAGAAGAACAAGAGAATAAGTATCTATACAAATATCATCAATCACAACTCAATAAACGGTCAACACCGTTCACCTTGAAAAACTTGAGGTAAGGTTTCTCCCCGTCAAGAATCTGCCACAAAACTAACCAATATTGTCCGTTGGTAAGCCTGAAACTTGGAACAACCTTCGCTTCTTGCTCGACGTCAATCACGATCATGAAGCATGGAATCAACAGTCACACCTCGATCACGATCTCAATCTTTGCTTCTCTTGTCTTGTTTTCTTTCGGTCGTATTAAGGTATGGAATACCAATCATCACACCTTTATAAAACCCCTCCAATCACGCCAACACGGTATGAGTGTTGGCGGGCACACAAGCTACATCTCTAAATCCTTAAGTTTGGCCTACAACAATTTACATAATTATGTCCATATATATACGGAACAAAACCACACTCCTAATCGGGTTAGAAATCTCAATTCTAATCCCATACAGTTTAGAAAAGTCACCACCAATTAACTTCATTTTTTTTCTTTCTTTTTTCTTTTCTTTAACTAAATACTAATATTATTTACATGTGATTCCAAATGATAATGATAGAAATGGGGTGAGGGCAGTTAGGTAATATGGTACCTAGACCGTGATAGATATGATCCGAGTTATTCTGCTCCGAGCATGGTTGATCTGTGGGTCCTTCTCGTTCCTTCAGTGGGTACCTATAAA
Source organism: Viola odorata (assembly GCA_963691705.1). NCBI lineage: Eukaryota > Viridiplantae > Streptophyta > Magnoliopsida > Malpighiales > Violaceae > Viola > Viola odorata. Next base: position 17,253,647 of record OY829544.1, on the reverse strand, counting down.
GGACGCCAGGGGGTCTCCCCAACGTATACACTCCGACGATCAAGTCAGTCGGTAGTCATTACGAGTATATCATTAAATATACTGTTGGTATGGACGAGTATATAAATAAACATACCTTGAGGTATTTACAATTGTGCCATTATAATTAATATGGCCAAGTCACTATTCATAATAATTACCATTGTGCCATTATAATTAATTGTTTGGTACTACTTACTGTACATTTGCTTATGTTTGCCATTAGAGGGAGCCGATAGCCTATTGGAGTCGGAAGATTGAGGCTTGCTAGGGTTGTCGGTTGTAGCCGGAAGATTGTTGTCGGCTGTAGCCGGAAGATTGCAGGCTTGCTGTTTGTTGATCTCGGTGTGCTGCTGGAGACGGTAAGTTGCTACTTGCAACCGGTTGATTGCCCTCAACCGATAGATTGCCCATTAGTGACGGTGCAACGTTTTTACAGTTGCCGAGATCGGTGGTCGTACACCGCATGGACGACTGAGCTAGAGGACCAGGTCGATCTTGATGGCTTCTTTGATTGGCCCACTGCAAGATTCAGGCGGTGTGGTTGCGGTGCTCAAGAATGGCTAGCATGAAATTCTTGGTTGCTGCTACTAGACATGATGATGATGATGAACCAAAGGACTTGCTTAGAGAGAGAGAGAGAGAGTATGACCCCTCCTCTATCCTCTGCACCTCCTGGCCTGGACCGTGATAGATATGATCCGATTTATTCTGCTTCGAGCATGGTTGATTTGTGAGTCCTTCTCGTTCTTTCAATGGGTACCTGAAAAGGACGTCGGGGGGCATCCCTAGAGTATACACTCCGACGATCAAGTCGGTCGGCAGTCATTACGAGTATATCATTAAATATGCTGTTGGTATGCATGAATATATGAATAAACATACCTTGAGGTATTTACGATTGTGCCATTATAATTAATACGACCAAATTACTATTCATGATAATTACCATTGTGCCATTATAATTAATTATTTGGTACTAATTATTGTACCTTTGCTTCGGTTTGCCGTTAGAGGGAGCCAATAGCCTGCTGGAGTTGGAAGATTGAGACTAGATGGAACCGGAAGATTGAGGCTTGCCCGGGTTGTCGGCTGTTGTTCATTTTTACAGTTGCCGAGATCGGTGGCCGTACACACATGGACTGCATGCCGCATGGACGACTGAGCTGGAGGACCAGGTCAATCGAAATGGCTTCTTTGATTGGCCCACTACAAGATTCAGGCAGTGTGGTTGCGGTGCTCAAGAATGGTTAGCATGAAATTCTTGGTTGCTGCTACTGGACATGATGATGATGATGATGAACCAGAGGACTCGCTTAGAGAGAGAGTGTGTGAATATGACCCCCTCTATCCTCTGCACCTCCTGGCCTTTTATAGGAAAATCCTAGGTGGTTAAGTACTAAAATATCTTCCTAGTAATTATTAATATTATCAGATGCCCAACAGAAAACGAACCCGAGTGTTTACCAAGGGCTCCATTTTCAGTATATGGGAAGAAATGATTCAAGTCTTTAAAGGAAACAATCATAAACGTGATAAAGAAATTTGTGAAATATTCAGTGACTAAGCATGGCCGTTAATACTGATAAAAATGAAGTGATTTGCTTGTTAATGCATAAGTATAAATAATACCTGTTTGGCGGCGGCGCATGCTTGATGCATGTTCATGAAGGATAATACAAGCATGTAGAGGGTGTAATTAATATTATAATACATACCAATATATGGAATCGGTAACATGCCACCCATTTGGTGTTAATTGTAGATGACACCCGCTTGCTTAATCCAATCACCTGTATTTGCTAGTATGCCTACATGCTATCATTCATGTTTTCTATAATATATGTGCTACCGTGCATACAATCCGCTAGCTTTGCTAGATGATATAACAATTATATATGCATGCTGATAGTGATAACTAATTGAAAATATCAATGGCACATTTTTGCTTTAAGCATTATTTGTCTGTTACGACAGACACTGCAAAAAATAAAAACTTTAAAAGAGTGTAATTGTACCTCAAAGCTTTAATTGCTTAATTTACTGGATGATTTTTCATTGCTTCCGGATGATTATCGGGTAAATTTTTATATGGCTTCTGGATGGTTGCCGGATTGCTTCCAGGTTGAGATCTTCGTCCAGATGATTATAGTATGATTTTGCATATAGCATCCGGGAAGAGATCATGTCTCTTTTCTTGTGGCTTCCGAATAAGTTTTCGGACAACTTTTATATTTTATTTGCAAAGCTTCCATTTCCATAACCTGCAAAAAAACAGAAAAGAGCAGGTATCTTCCTTCCCGTTAACAGTAAGAACAAGTATCTTCCTTCCCGTAAGCCTTACCACCGTTCCTTGACAACGGAATGGGGTTAGGAGGAATAAATTGAAGCTGACTCTCGGTCGTGTTCAGCCTCTCCTAAGCCTTACCACCATCCCTTGACAACGGAATGGGGTTAGGAGGAATAAATTAAAGCTGGCTCTCAGTCGAGTTCAGCCTCTCCTAAGCCTTACCACAGTCCCTTGACAATAAAATTGGGTTAGGAGGAATTTAAATGCAGGTCCTTGTTGAAAAGGTCACCCTCTCCATAGGTGCTTGTTGAAAAAGCTGCCCTTTCGTGAGGTAGTTTAAATATAGGTGCTTATTGAAAAAGTCACCTTCTCCATAGGCGCTTGTTGAAAAAGTTGTCATCTGCTAAGCAGGAGGTAATTTAAATATAGGTGCTTATTGAAAAAGTCACCATCTCTATAGGCGCTTGTTGAAAAAACTGCCCTCTCCTAAGCAGGAGGTAATTTAAATGTATTGATTGCGTATGCCACAATCTGCACAAAATAAAAAAAATACTTGCATACAATGTGGTTAGAATATATATATATATATATATATATTAGAGTGAATTGTGTATTCGGTGTGCATAAATTTTTCCATACTGATAATGACAGGGTAGCTATTCACCCGATAACTATAATTCTGAAAATTGCTCATCCGGGGTAGATATTCACCCGATAGATAATATTTTGAATCGATATTCAACCGGGGTAGATATTCATCGTTGACAGATAATATTCTGAATTGATATTCATCCGGTGTAGATATTCACCCGATATATAATACTCTGAAATAATATTCATCCGGGGTAGATATTCACCCGATAGATAATATTCTGAAAAAATATTCATCCGGGTAAATATTCACCCAATAAATAATATTCCAAAAAAATATTCATCCGGGGTAAATATTCACTAGATATATAATATTTCAAAATAATATTCATCCACGGTAGATATTCACCCGATAGATAATATTCCGAAAAAATATTCATCTGGGGTAATATCTACCCGATATATAATATTCTGAAATAATATTCATCCACGGTAGATATTCACCCGATAGATAATATTCTGAAAAAATATTCATCCGGGGTAGATATTCACCCGATAGATTTTATTCGGATATTATTTAATCGGGATACTAATCTCCCGATATAAGAAAATTCACAGAAAGACGAATTCTCCGGATATATCTCATCTGGAAATTCTCAGTACAAATCAATTTAGATCCAGAATCAGAAGACCAGTGATAAGCAGATATATAAAATGAATCGAGCAAGTCGAACTCCATAACTGTGGAGTAGGAAGATCGGAATATCATCAAACAATAATTTCCAGAAGACTGGCAACCACTGAAGTACAGAAAGTAGGAGAACAATAATCTCCATGCGAGTACTAGTCCACAACCCTTGTTTATTTGCTAGGATCACGAGAAAGACATATGGAGCAGCACTTCCAGGAGTGATAAATAATAATAATTTGCTTATTGCCAATTAATAAATATATGGAGAACCTTTAGACGGCAAGGAACTCATTTGATTATCTAAATACTCTCAAGGTACTTGAAAAGGACGTCGGGGGGTCTCCCCAGCGTATACATTCCGACTATCAAATCAGTCGACAGTCATTACAAGTATATCATTAAATATACTGTTGGTATGCATGAGTATATGAATAAACATACCTTGAGATATTTACGATTGTACCATTATAATTAATATAGCCAAGTCACTATTTATGATAATTACCATTGTGCCATTATAATTAATTGTTTGGTACTACTTACTGTACCTTTGCTTCTATTTGACGTTAGAGGGAGCCGATAGCCTGCTGGAGCCGTAAGATTGAGGCTAGCTGGAGCTGGAAGATTGAGGCTTGCTAGGGCTGTCGGTTGTAACCGGAAGATTGCAGGCTTGCTGTTTGTTGATGTCGGTGTGCTGCTGGAGACGGTAAGTTGCTACTTGCAACCGGTTGATTGCCCTCAACCGATAGATTGTCCATTAGTGATGGTGCAATATTTTTACAGTTGCTGAAATTGGTGACGGTTGAGCTGGAGGACCAGGTCGATCTTGATGGCTTCTTTGATTGGCTCACTGCAAGATTATGGTTTCTTCTTATATTATCGTAGCTGATTCGCGTAAGATGATACATGTTTCTTTTAACAAAAAAGAGGTTTTAACAAAAAGAGGAAATTAAACATTAAATTACTTTACAACTCAATTTGCACCTTCTATGCAAAAAAAAAAAAAAAAGCATTTACAGCAGAATTTCACTCAATTGAAATTTGAACAGAAAATAGGAAAAAAAGAGAAAAAAACATTAATTAAAAATAACAATAATAGATACCTGAGCACAATAGAAGAGTTAGAGAATTTCTAAGAACAGAAAAACTAAAATTCCGTGTCACCAATCAATTTACAAGAATAGATTAGCTTGCACTTTTCATTTTTCTTTTTCTTTTTTCGAATTATGACATTCACATCTTTCACTCCCTCCCTTATATTAGTACATCCAAATTCCATTCCATTTTTACCTCCTCATCATCAATCATCACATCTCCCCCATTTCCTTAACACCCCAATCCTTAGGGAAATAGGAAACCAGTTCTTATTAACAAAGAAATCAATTCCAACAACAACAAAAATCAAAATTAAAAATCACCCTCTCCTCTCTCTCTCTGCCTCTTCCGTCCATGCATTTCTGATCAGAAAATGTGTCGTTAAGTTAAAGAACACCCATCGGATCTTGAGGTGCACAGCCTCAGGAAATGGAGGCGCAACGGTTGAGGCAGCTGATAGCTCTTTGGTCTAGATTGCAAACTAGTCGTGTAACCCTCGTGGGTGGAAACCACACCGCAGCCAGATTTTGCACTCGCTAAGTTCTTCTTCTCCTCCCGTTTCTCTCCATTCTCCTTTTCTGCGAATATCTTGCTTCTTCTTTAGAAACCCAACTATTTTTGCTGCACTGAGATTGCAATTAGTCGATTAGCTAGTTTTGCTGGATTTTCCCCTTTCAAAGCATCCACTTTTGGCTATTTTCCTGACTCAATTTGGATTCTGGGTCTTGCTGATTTTGTGAGATTAATGGCATTCCATGTTGTGAAAGGGTTTCAATCCCATGGGTTCAACTATGGGAAGTCACGATTGTTGCCCTTGAATGGTAATGACATGAAATTGCGTACCAATTTCAACAATACCTATGTGATCATCAGGCTCCCTCATTCTAGGGTTTTGAGGCTTATCGCTCGATCCATTGTTTTGGCATTGTTCTTTGCCTCCTTCTCCACCTTGAGGGCCTTTCTTGGTGCTTCTGTTTCCTCCACACCAACCCATTTCGAGCCTGAAGCTGGGTACGATTCGATTGATGCGAAGAAGTTGTCCATCCTTTTTCATGTTTTAACTAATCAAGGCCTGCTTAAAACTGGGGAGAAAGCTGTATTCCTAGGCAATGGCAATGCTGATTCTTTCTCTCATGTCCTTTCTGACTATGGTATGAAATTCATCTCCATTAGGGATTTGGAGACGCAGAACGCTATTGCTGCTGATAGTCTTGATTTTGCCTTCATTTATCCCTCCTCTGGCACCAAAGAATTCATCGACCGAACTCTCAAAATTGGTGGTGTTGCAATAGTCCAACTAAACAGCAATCCTCACTCTTCATTCAGGAAGCCATCCCATTACAATGCGGTGGACCTCGAGAGATCTCAATCAGATCACATTCTTGCCTTGAGGAAGACAGGCAATGCTGGTAGCATCAAGAGCTCGAACAGAAGGCTTCTTGGTTTTGACAATGAGGCAAGGAAAGCAGCTCTAACGAACCTGGAAGATGTGCTCCTCGAGCCCCCACGATCTGCCTCTAGAAAGAGTAGCCGTTATTTGAAGAAAACAAAGTACCTGCCAGACTTGATTGGTGACTCGCTAGAGAGTTATCCGCGGCGTGTGTTCATTGATGTGGGGTTGCCTGAAAGGATGGGGGGAAGCGGAACAGTATGGTTTGCAGAGCACTATCCTACAAGAAATCTTGACTTTGAAATATACAAGATTGAGAGCCTGACGGAGGAATCATCAGGGAAAGAGGTGCCACAGCTGGTGGAAGAAGAAGGGATGTCGGAGTGGCTAGAGAAGAATGTGAAAGCTGAAGAATACGTGGTGATGAAGGCCGAGGCAGAAGTGGTTGAGGAGATGATGAAGAGCAAGGTAATAAGGTTGGTGGACGAGCTTTTCTTGGAATGCAAACCGAAGATCCCTGGAAGGAAGGGAAGAGCTTATTGGGAGTGCTTGTCTTTGTATGGAAGGTTGAGAGATGAAGGAGTTGCAGTGCACCAATGGTGGGGTTGAAGACTCGACTTTAACTCGACTGGAAGGAAGATAGAGAGAGCGTGACAGATTAGATCCATGGAGTAATTTTAATTTAATTATGCGCATTTTTATTTTTATACTTGTCATTTTATGGGGTGTGAGCTTATTTTGATGCTTAAATTAAGATGAGATGAGGATGAGGATGAGGATGAGGATGAGGAGAGCAGAAGAGCATTTTAGTGAAAGTGGGGTGTTCTTATACTTAATTATCATTAATAATATAATGTACAATGTTTCGTTTTAAATGGATAAAGCAGCAGATTTATTACAACCATTGTTCTACATAAATCAATCATAATTAACTGACGATTAACAGAAATAACATCAACATTAATTACTTATGATATCAACCACTACAATACATAATCATAGAACAAGACAAAAAAAAGGACAAAAAGAAAAAGAAAGATGAGAAAAAACTACTAGTTACAAAGCTCACGGGCAATTCCCAGAACAGAATTGGTGGTATCAAACAAAATCCTGAGATTCTGCTGCTGCAAATTTGCTATAACATTCAGCACAGAGTTCACATTGTTCGGCGCGGCGGCCATGGACAAGCAAGCTAATGACCCAGAACTGCTATGTATCAAGCTGTTCTCCATTGGCAGTTTCAAATCCAAACCTGTGAAATGGAGTGTAATTGTTGGTGCCACTGCTTCATTTCCTGCTGCAAAGCATGTGTCAAATGCACCCAAGCTAGAAAAATTCCCGGTCACTTGTTTCCTGAACTCATCCCGGATTGCACTGTAAACGGGCTGGACGAATCGGGTTATGACCGTACCGGAGTCGATTACGGTCCCTGCTCCGGTGTTTGGGTCAAAAGACAGGAGTTCAGGGGCAATGGGTACTAGAACCCGACCCACGCTAATTCCGGTAAGGTTGACATAGTATAGCGATGGGCGGTGCGGGTTACGCAAAAGTGGGGTAGTTCTGATGGATTTGGGTTGACCCACAGGACCGAGTCGAAGGGAGCCAGAGAAGTAGTAGGATTTGAAACTGGGTAAACAGTATGAGAACACACCCGAATAGAGTGCCCCGGATTGGGAGAGCAACGACATGGGTCCGCGACCCAAGCCCAATAACCCTTGAGGTGGAATTGACCCACCAGAGATGGAGTTGATGCATCCGAATGAGAAATCCGGGATGACATCATTCCCCATCGATACGGAATCTCGTACTAAAGTAGCGGTCAAGGAAGAATCTCCACCGTAGGATTGGTTGAAAAGGCATGTCGAGGCGGATCCTGTTGCGGGGCAGGAGAATCCACGGACCTGGGAGCATTGGGATAACGAACAATCCAACGGCCCGTAAGTAGTAGAGGAATTAGGTTGGAAAGTGTTGCCGGAGCATCCAACACATCCAGAGCAGGGTACCCATGCATTGTCATTACTGGTGTCAAGAACCATAAACATGGACTGACCCGGGGTACCCAATTTGGCCCGCACAACGTAATTGGCCGTCTCGAGAACCCGACCCGGGGCAACCGGGACAGAAGTGGTCTTTTGGGCTGCTAATGCTGATAAATAGCTGAGCCTTTCTAAGTCTTTTGAGGCCATTTTGATGACTGTGTTGACCAATGGGTCGAATTTGTGTGGGTTGAAAGGGGAGCACTTGCCATAAATGGGTATGATTGAAAGATCCGACCCATCTGGTGAGGCACAAGGGTCAATTGCTGCTTTGGTGGTCAGGATAAGAAAAGCAAACAAAAAGAATGTTTTTGTAATAGTGGTGAAGTCCATAACTTTGGACTGGGAATTGGAAAATAAACAATTTGTTTAAGATAATGTTTTCAAGTTTTGCATGAGAAATGAGAAGCATATATACGCAGTAGGAGAAGGAATTTACTGAAATGTCCTCACAATTAATTATTGCTGTGAAATGGCAGACTAGAAGAAATATTGGGATCACACATTATAGTCCTGGCATCTCATCAGAATAACATGGTCCAGATGCATGTGATTAGGAAGCTCAACTTGGACATAGATTATTGTGCCAAAAAACAAAGAGAGACAGCAAAGCAGAAATGCTTCAAAGAATGTTGTTTTTCTAATCTAATTAATGAAAGCTATTATTGCTTCAAAATACCCATTATATATATATATGCCCCATCAATCATGATTTCTAGGGTGATTTGATAGTGTAAATTGTAAAGTGGTGGCTTAGTTTCTTCACACGCAATGATCTAATTAACGGTTTGAACCGATCAAAGCAATTAAATGTTAATTAATAAGGGTATTGTGGTAAAATGAAAGCGGGTGGATAATCTCGATACAAGCGGTGATTTCTTGTTTGAAGTGTGAAAGTACCGAACTAATCACATTGATAAGACGTTAAGGGTATTATGGTGATGATGAGAGTGGATGGAAAATGAAAGGCAGGCAGCTCGCGAACCCTTGTGAGGATGATATAATGTGGTGGAAGTTCTGGTTGTATGTGGAGGAATGCACAGCACGGGATGCGGTCGGTCACGGGCATGCTAAGAGGACTTTGCCATAAGATATATGGGTCCACTCAACCAATCAGCGAGCAGTAATAGTTACATCAGTTTTGTTCCAATTAGATAGATGATTGGGGCTGCTGCTTGCTTCCAAGTAACGAGAGCCAGAGGAAAACAGAGTTGGGCTACTCTGCCACTAGAGAACACTGTAAAAACATTTGAAACACATGCAATTCTCAGAGAATTACCACTAAAACTTCAACTGACACAATGCATCTTAACACTTCCTCTTTTTTTCAATCGTCACTTGGTAATAATACTTTGGACAAAATTTGGACTAGTGACTTGTACTTTAATAGCTGTGAGCGTCAAACAACTCACCCATTATGCAGTTTATAAGTATCAACGACAGCCAGTGGCCCAGTAGGCATAGGGAACTCTGAAAACCGTACGCTTGTCCAGCGAAATAAGCAGTAGAAGAGAATCTATTTGATCGGAAACTACTTTTTTTTCAAGTTTTTCTTTCATGTTTTTTTTTTCCATTGTCGAAACCTCCAGAATCTCAGAATTTCACATGGTGGTAACATGACACGTGATAACAGAGTTTTATGAGCTCATTTCAGATTAGGAACTAGCCATTAATAAGAAATTTATCAAGAAGAAGAGAATACGATCAATGAGTGAGAGTCCCCACAACTTCACGGGGTTTCTGATATCATATCATCAATTGTCTGTTTATTCAGAAAAGTGTGCCTCGTCAAAAGTTAAGCAACTTTCATTTCATATCACATGCCATCGTCCTTGTAAAAAATTCCAAAAACTTCAACTAGCTTTGCAGGTCCCTCTCCTCTATCAGAGAATAGAACCCCCCAAAAAATCAGCGTATGCCACTGTTTTACAGTGGGCGCACGGTATTCTTTAGTAAAAGGCGAAATAATAGTTCACTTTGTGATCACCGCACGGCTGCGTGATTTTTATATCTGATTTCTTGGTGCTGTGCCTTTTGTGTTTGAGCGATGTGGAATTCCGCTCCTTCGTCAAGCACTTTCATTTCATGTAACAATATTTCAAATGCAAGGGACCGTAACAAATAAAGAGAGTTACAACTCTGGAGCAATCACCAATGGTTGAAAAAGAAGTCAAATTCGAATACAACAATGACACCAAAGTGAGTGAAAGAATGAATACATACAAAAAAACAATTGCACAACAACAAGACTGCACTACACATCATGACTTGGACTTGAAAGCATCTCTTCCCACACTACTCATATAACATAAAAGAAAGAGGTGACGGCACAAAGTTGGTGAGAGGTTCCCCGTGTTGTGTATACAGCAGTTCTGCATCGAATGAGAGAGGAGAATTGGTCAAGCATCACAAAACCACTCAACAAGTGGAGCGCAATAGTGATAAAAAATCATTAAAAAAACGCTGCTCAAAAAGCCCACAGCACAAGGATTATATGCAAATTCCAAACGTCTTAGCATAGTGAAGTCAATGGTGAGAATCAACACCCAAATTTCCAGAAATAAAACATCTAGCCTACTTGCTGAGGACAGTTATTGAAAAGATGCTTTATCATGCAGTGGTATATGCAGCCAGCATATTTACACATATGGACAGTGATGGAAACTCCACACTACGGGAAAAAGAAACCACCAAGAATGTGGAAGGCTTTGCCCCCAGATTCCTAAAATAGTACATCTAAAAATAAGCAGAAGCAGAAAGTGAATTCCCATTTTCCTGATTTCTCTATGGGTGGAAATGAATAAATAAATAAAGAACCTCTATTTGTACTAGAATTTCATAAGGCATCCTCTGTTTCCTGATATTGTATCTAACATCCTTAGTTGACAGATTATATTTCACTTCATACTGTTATGGATTATAACAATAACGCCATGATATTCAATGACAACATTAAGCTACTATGACAACTAATTAGAGCCAAATAAGTGTGAATTTGTATGTTAGTTCACGTTGTCACCTTAATTGCATTCAAACTGGTCATCAATACTAGAGATTAAGTTACACAACGAGATAAGGAAAATGTTACAGTTCGTGATGTTGCCAGCACAGCTATTAAGGATCGATAAATCCGAAGATGGAAACATTGAAGTTTTGTTGCAAAATGTAAAACTATTCAGGAGAGCAACAAATGAAGGGATTGAAGTCTTAAAGTGTTCTAGCAATTCAGAAGCATTGATACCGATAATAGAATAAAATACCCAGTTTAGTTCATGACGAAGATGATGCATCCTTGCCCTTGATTACAAGGACAGGGCAGCTAGCATGATTGGTGCAGTAGTTGCTTACACTTCCCAAAAACATTCTGTTCAAGAGACAATTCACCAAAGTTAGCATATAGAAGAAGCACATCACCGCGTCAATCATGTTGTGACTCTAACACTACTGGCATCATGCAGTTATAGACAGTAAAAAAATATAGCTCTCTGTCGCCTGGATCGAATATTAGACAAGATGTAATGAAATAGAACACCTCTAAACTTCAGCAATTTGCTTCGAGAAAGCAATACAACAACAAACAGCATTATTCACACTTCCCCTGAGATGGAACTTAAACTGAGATTCAAAGGTTTTCACAGAATTTAACAACAAATTGCTTTCTAACTCAACACCCCTCAAGGTGGACACAATTTCAACAAAAGAAACATTTAATCGAATCAATAGAAAAACTACAAGCAAGTGTATAACTACCTTTTAATAGGGCCAAAAGAACGACAACCCATCACAAGCAAATCGGCTTGCAAACTGTCAACAGCTTCACAAATTTTATCCTTCGGATCCCCGACCACCACTTCCGTTTTCACATTCGCCTATACATAAAAATAATAACAAAGTAACAACAAACACTATCAATATATAATAACAAAAACGGAAACCTAACTGATGTTCATTTATACGATCACCTTTTTCTCGCTGCATATCTGCAACGCGTGTTTTAGAACTGCTTCGGTAATCTTATTCTGATGTGCTTCGATCGCAGCAGTAATGGCAGGCACGTGCATATCAGCTTCATTTCATACCAAAGGACCCACTCAGTGTCTTACTAACTAATTGATCAATTAATTGAAGTACAGATGCAGAAAATAAACAAACACTAAAATCAAGTTCATGAGAAGTGTGAATCGGCACTTAACTGGGACCGCCAAAGGGGATGGCGCCGGGAGAGAGTCCAGTGGAGATGGACGGCGGGGATTGGACGTGGAGGATGATGAAAGAGCCGGGAGTTTCGGAGGAGTCCAGCGAAGAAGATCGGAGCTTGAGATTGTCTAGGGCCCACTTCAAGGCGTACATGCTTTCTTCGCTGCCATCAACGGCCACGATCACGCAACCAAGGTTGGCCGTCATGATCGATTTGCTTCTACTCAGCTCGGCAGGTACGCTCCGGAATCTCTTTCCGTGAAATTCGTTGACCAGTAAGAAGATGATGACGGTTTTTGAAACGCGCCATTCACTCGCGCGGTGGGGACAATATGGATCGCGCAATTCGTTATGGGTTTCTCTGTTCAAAGAATTTTATGGGCCTACGGTCCAGAAATTTATGGGCCCAAGTTTTTCTTGCTCGTTAGCGATCCATTTTATAAAAAATGTTTTTGCATCTTTTTTTTTTTTTTTGAAATGAAAAAAAAAAAAATACAAGTATTGTATAAATTAAATACTGTACATCATTGTTACGTATAAAAATACTGTTAATAATGTCAATTATAAAAGTTGGTAAACTGATTAAATGTGATTCTAAAAATGTAAATGAAACCCACTCTCTCTTATTTAATTTTTTCTTTAATTAACAAATAATAATATGATTAGGGCAACCCAGGCAGCTAGGTGGGGCTCCATTTCAATAAATTGAAGAATATAGTATACTAATTTTGTTCAGAAAATAAAAGATGGAAAGATCCCACCTAATTTTCTTGCTTTTCACATCTACAAATGGGATCGTATCATTTAAAATGTAATCACGAAACTAGACAAAAAAAAATTAAAAATTTTAAAAATGATATTGAACGAACAAAAAAAATTGTTAAAATATAAAGAAAAAAAAATAAAATGCAAAAGCTATTTATAGTAAAATGGCAAGTTGTAGCTTTGACCTGGAAAATTGGTTATTATCATTTTTTTATTCCGACCGTAATATTCTTAAGTACATTGATTTAGTGAGATACAAAGCAATTACTCTGATCAAACCAACGGTTACTTATTGAAAACGTATTAGAGTCTCAAATAGTATGTCACTGATTTAATTATGAAAAAAAATGAATTAATGCGGGATAATCATCAACGTGGGAGTCATGATAAAAAAGGCAAAAAGCATAATCCAAACACATTAGTGATTTTATAATGACTAAAACCCGAGTCTGCTAATAGCTAAATCTAATAATTCTAACATTATTTCACCACTTTTGCGACTGTGTGAAAGAAAACAAAAACAAAACCATTATTTGGTGACTTTTCGTTCAACTCCTTCTCTAGGAAGGCAAAGGAAAATTTGACGGTATGCTTGAATGGGGCCCTACATCCACGTACTCCACACACTCCATGCCATGCAAAACGGTGGCCCATCACCATCATCGAAAGTTCAAAACGGGCCAGTCCTATGTAGGAATGGTAGACTAGTTGCATTGGGTGTGAGTGTGACTTGTGACTTGTGAGTCTCTGGTGTCTGAGGTCCGCCTCGGCCGGCTTTGAGGTATACTCAGGAATAAGGGCGAGTACGAATCCAAACTAACACATATGATGCCATCCAAACGGATGAAATTCAAATAGAAGGTTGAGAATTCAATAAATTTTAGAATCTTATTCGATTATATCCGAGAATCTGAAGTATTCAAATTTATAATCTTAGTTTTACTTTCGTTTTTTTTTTCCTTCTTTTTTCTTCTTTTTTTTCCGATTATTGTCTGGTCCCAAATTTTGAATACTCACCCTTCCTTGTACTCATCCAGACTTAAATAATTATGGCTCTTGAATATGGTAAACCAGACTTGAATTATTTAAAGTGGTTCAGTTTTGATTGGTTTATGGCAACATAGGATTCCTAATGTTATTATTTTCATTTTAGTTGGTCCCTAAGGACGATTTTTGTTCAATTTAATCCCGAACATTTACTCCATTAGTTGTCCGGCTTCCTTATTGTCATAACTAGAGGTATCAAAACGGGTCCGGGACTCGTGGACCCGGCAATTCGGGCCGAGTCTGGGACCAATATCTGGTCCCGTTTTGAGTCGGCGCGAGTCTGGTTCCTTTTTTTATTAATCCACTTCTTTTCTTTAAATGGTATCAATACAAATTGTATATTTAACAAATTAATTAATTTACAAAAAAAGGAAAAGAAAACAGAAAAATAAATGCATTTAACAAAAAAAAATTAAAAAATTGGGTCCGGGTCTAGACTCGGACCTGGACGATTTAGCCGAACCGGAACCAAAAATTGATCCCGTTTTTATACGGGACCGGTCAGGTCCAGACTCGGACTTTCCGGGTCTGTTCGGGTCCGATCCCGCGGACCCAGATTGACACTTCTAGTCATAACGGAGATTAACGATCGTTATCTGTCATTATTTTAATATTTTATCTGAAAAGCGACTTGACGGTGACCCCACAAACCAGATTTTGTCTCCTTATCCTCTTATTATCTAATTATTTTTTTATTTTCAGAAAATAAATTAATAAAACTGAAAAGAATATATTATTAAAAACAGGACCCACTTGTTTTTCAAATAATAAAAAAAATTCCCAGCCAAATATCAAATAAAAATAACGAATCTGTTTTTTTAATAGATGTCATTTCATTTATACTATCCAAGTATGAATCTGTTTCAAGGAATGTTACCTCTCTTTTTTATAAAAAAAATGGTTATATATTAATTATCATTACAATATAAATATTTAAATTTATAATTTACGATATAAAAATAGTATATATTAATGCTTATATATTTCTTTTCTTTTTATCGTTTTAAATAGGTGGCCATAATGGCCACAACATACGGCCGCGATTATTCTCTAGTTCGTGTTGTTTGGCTAGCATGAAAAGTTGCGATAAATAATGGAGCTAAAAGTACCGAAAATTTTATTTAAGCGTATGCGAATTAATTCCCTTATTGCCTATTAAATGATTTTCTGAACTAAAAGGTCAAATAAAATGTACAGTAATATTCAGTAGGAAAATGACAGTTAATAAGAAACGGAGGGAATAGTATATACTCAATAACTATTTATTTAAATATAGCAATAATCATAATCTATTAAAAAAAAAGATAAATTTAAATCACCTTTTACATTAGCGAAAATATTAGTATCTAAAACAATATTATTCATAAATATAAAAGATGAAAGTAGAAATTAAAGCATAAATTTAAAATTAGTGATTAGTTAAGAAATCATACACTAGTAAAATTATTATTTTATTTAATAATTCAAAATATAAATTATGCAATAAAAATACAACAAATATTTTTTGCCAAAATAAAAAAAAAATCAAATAAACATGATGACAATAAGGGTACAATAAAAGATTTATAAGTACCAAATTGATGTTTTGTATTAAAACATCAAACACACCATCAAGCATCCATCCTCCATCATTTTTTTATCTTTTTTTTTCCTATTATCAATCATGGAGTAGTAGTAATTCTAGGTTTTTCCGTAATAAAATGAGCCGTACAACAAACAATAAGAAGAAGGAGACCGCGTGGGCCCACGGTTTGCGAATATTAGATGAGCAAGGAATTCACTCTTCTCGATACCTGAAAAACAAAATTCCTTTCTCTCGACCAAAATTTATTTATTTTAAGTTTCAATCCTCCAATTAATAACAATTTATAATTTTATAATATCACCTTTCTCTACTCTTTCCATTAAAAAAACACCTTACCCACTCAATTTATTTTGTTTTTTTTTTAAATAAAAAACCTTTGCCCTAACATCTCCGATCCAAGATTGTCCACAAATCCGCTACCTCCAGGGAAAACGGCACCGACACTGGCTGCAATCTGGTCATTTGTATTCTAATCGTGTTTCATCCGTTTGCTCGTTTTGGTAATTCGCTTCGACGGCTCTGGTCTTGTCATTTGGGCATGCGCAACCGGTCTCCGCCGTGTGAATTCCATCGCTGGATGCGTGACAAGTGTGGGCGGTTATAAATGCTCGTGACCGTTGATCTAGGGTTTTTGAGCCTGCTCCTCTTTCTGGTGTGTTCTGTGGTTCCGGTGGTCGGTTTCATAATTCGCCGTAAATGGCGGCTCTCCATCGCCAGGAAGGAGGAGATCAAGCGATTGTTGATTCTCGCCGCGGAAGAAGCTGCCAGGGCTGAGCTGGAGGCCACAGCTTCGTACAGTCCCGTTCCGGTTGTGAGGAATAATTATCAAGATAATTATCAATGTGCGGTTTGTTATTCCCCTACCACCACGCGATGTGCTCGCTGTAAAGCCGTTAGATACTGGTAGGTTAATTTCTTAATTATTTTGATGGATTTCGTATATATTAATAATTTGTGTGGTGTTAATCTTTAAAATTTCTCTGAATTTAGTTGCTCATATGGATATGTTGGTTAGAGAATTCTGTTTGAATGAGCCCATGTTTTAGAGCATCCAATTCCTTGCTTCATATTGTGTTTGCTTTACTCGTGGATTAGGAGTGGAGTGATTAAGTCGTGAATGATATACTTATTTATATTTCGTATGACAATAGTGTAGCTTATAACTTATAAGAGTCATAATTTATTTTATGATTTTATTTGCTTCAGTTCTGGGAGGTGTCAAATTCTCCATTGGAGACAAGATCACAAGTATGAATGCCGTCCTGCCAGCATCGCATACAGTGTTGTTGATGATACTAGTGATTCTAGTCAAAATGCAGAAAGGGAAGACCAACGAGGTATTTATGATGAAAGATTTGAGAGTGCACCTTTTGATTCATCAGCTACAGAACCCGTGTTATCTATTCCCATTGGGTCTACCATTGTGAAGGATGATGATGTCAGAGCTAACTTTATTCCAGAGACTGAAGGGACAAGCTCCGTCTCTGAGTCATCAGGTACATCTGGTACATCATTTTCTGGATTTTCTACCCCCCCAACTGGTGGTGAATCATCAGATGATGTTTCTGTTACTGAGAGTGTCAGCTCTGATGAACATGATGGTTCAGATGACCGAATGGCCGGTGATACTCCTGTAATGCACAAATCTGGTTCAAATGAGGTGGAAGGCACCGAGCCATTATCTCCAAAGTTTGCTAGCTTGGTTGATGCTGTAGATGGGTTCAATAAATTCACTAAATTAAATCACAGCATGCCTTCCAATAATGAAGGGAAGAGTCTGTGTGAATCTTCTTCAGGGCATTCCATTAATGCAACAGATGAAAATCAACCTATCAGATCTGGTAAAATTTCTTCTGGTTTCTGGGGTAGGACTCTTGACACTTCTGTGTCCAACAATGGTTCAGAGGATGAATCTGCTCCATCCAATTCAGGGGGGTCTCTTAGTAGTAAGTTATCTGATTCCGAATCATCACTGCATTTCAAGTTTAGTTTGTCAGGAGGAAATGATAATTCCTTGCATACGCAAAGCTCGGAGGTGAAGGATGCCATGATAAATGGTGCCCTTTCATCTGATTTAGGGACCAATAAGTCTGTTAATAGAGCAGCTCCAAAAGTCAGGGGGGCCACTTCCACGAGTGCTAAAGTATATAATCATTCCTATAATGCTTCAAGTGGAGATTCAAATGTGTCAAAGTCAAATGAGCTTAAATTCACACCATCTTCTTCTGCTAATCAAACTTCTGGCTCTGTGGGAGATATTTTGGGTACAAATGTTGCAAAAATCAGCCGATCTCCATCTACAAGATCTGAAAGCTCAAATCTTGTTGTAAATAACTCTGTTAGTGCTGCGCATGTGTCTAAGTCTAGATTATCACCTATTGCTTCCCAAACCCGTCTGGCTTCCAGTGCCAGTAGGAACTCCGATGCGAGTGCTAAACTTTGGAAGGCTGAGAATGTACAGGCTGATGCTATGAATTCCTCTCAAATTGCACGCTCTCCTTCCAATTCTATCAGTGGGTTGAAATCTTCAATGTGGAAAGTTGTTGACCAACTCAGAGGACCTAAATCTGGAAGATACACTGATAAGGTTTGGTCTAAATGATATACTTTCTTGCATCTATAATATGTTTCCTAGACGTAATAAAATATGACTTGTGTATTCTCTCTTTTTTTCAGGGTCTTTTCCCATATGACCTATTTGTTATGCTATATACATCGAACAAGGTGGAAATGCAACCATGTGGTCTCATCAATTGCGGAAACAGGTAATGTGGAATGTTTCTTCAGTGTTGAAATTTACTTTTATTGGGTTTCCAATTTGCAAATTAATGCTGCTTTGAAGCACGACTTATGGCAAACAGTACATGTGCTATTAGCATTTTCCATTAGCATCCGAGGTGTATGTGGGAAAATGTATATGCAGATGTTCATGTGCGTACCACAACTGAAGATGCCTTTTCTTATAATGGGATATAGAATTTGTAAAATGTGTGTGCACGTCAACATTTAGAATCCTCATGACAAAATCATGGCATTGATACCAAAACTGAATATGCATTTTCTTATAAGGTGGATATAGAATTTATCATTTGAAAAATCTGTGTGCCCATTGTCGTTTAGAACATTCTTGACAAAATTATGTCACGGAGACCCTATGGCTACTGTCTTGCTCTCCGCCTTTTTCTGTCTTAATTCAGTAGGGGTTTTGTTTCTCTTTCCTTTTAAATTCTGCAAAAATTATCCTGGGCTTTGGACTACATGTAATAATGTTCCATTTCTGCAGTTGCTATGCTAATGCTGTCCTTCAATGCTTGGCCTTTACTCCTCCGTTGACTGCTTACTTTGTACAAGGACTTCATTCCAAAGCATGTACGTCTCTTATCCAGCCTCCTCATCAGTTTCAGTACACAGTTTTAAGTAGTATGTTTGGTACATTTGCATTGCATAAACTTAGGTCCTGCTGTTCTACATCAGGTGTAAATAAAGGATGGTGCTTCACTTGTGAGTTTGAAAATTTAATTTCAAAGGCTAAGGATGGGAAATCTGTTCTTTCCCCTGCTGGGGTACTATCTCAACTGCAAAATGTGGGAATCCAGCTTGGTAATGGGAAGGAAGAAGATGCACATGAATTCTTAAGGTTGCCTTTGCTTCACTTCTTTGTGTCTATCAAATAATACATTTTCTATGCTTTATGAGAGCATTACTTTCAGAATTTTATGAGATGTTCTTTGAATAAATTAACAGGTATGCTATTGATGCCATGCAATCTGTTTGCCTTAAGGAAGCTAGTGTGAACGGGTTGGGCTCTGCTGAAGAAGAAACAACTATTATAGGCTATACATTTGGAGGCTATCTTCGTTCAAAGGTGTATATCTTTTTGGAATGTTTTGCCTAGTTTTTATTTTTATTTTTAAAGATTCTCTTTTCTTGTTGTCTAATACTTGTTTGCATCTGTAGCAACTTATGCAACAATTGCAAAATAGAATTTGATTTCCATATTTACATTTTGTGTACTTTTCAGATAAAATGCATGAAATGTCAATTCAAGTCAGAGCGGCAAGAAAGAATGATGGATCTTACAGTTGAAATAGAAGGGGACATAGGGAAGCTTGAAGATGCACTTAAGCGATTCACGGGTACTGAGATTCTTGATGGAGACAACAAATACCAATGTAGCAGGTTTGTTAGGTCTCCTCTTCTGAAGCTTTTAAGAGTGATATTTCATATTGCTTTGAGGTTCTCGGTGTTGATTTACAAACTTTTCAATAGGAATGTAAACTTTCAATGACCACGGCCAAAGCACTAATTATTTTCTTGGGGGAGGGGTGGGTTCTTGCTGAAAGTGAACATCTTTAAAATCTTGCTGAATGTGCAGGTTAATTCTTGTTGAATTTGATGCTCTAATGAGAGTTTACAAACTTAACTTATGCAGATTATTGTTCTCCCACAAAATGGGTTATGATTGATCTTATGGCATTTGAAGTGCTTTTTATCATAGGGAGACCTAGGTCTTCTCATCTATCAGTAGTTTCTATTGAGCTACAAGCTCATTAGTGCTATAGAGACACCCGATAAATGGTTCAGGCACCATAGTTACCTAAACCCTGAGATACTTTATCTGACTGTGTTGCTTCTAATAAATTTTAGGCTTTATTTTAGTTCTTTAGGAATCTGCAAGCATTGTGAAATGTGTCTTATTTTCTTCATTTTAAGAACTTCTCGGATGCAGTGCCTCTCACATAATAAATCACAAAATGTTGTGTGATTTTGTGATTTCTCTCCCCCTCTTTCTTTCTATTTTGTCTTTTGGGGAGGTTTATATGGGTTGGACATGGGGCAGGGTAGCCTACCAGTGATAAATACTAAGTGGAAGGGAATTGTTACTTGGATAACGAACAAACTTTTAGATTATATACAGCTCTATTTCTACCCATTTGGCACTTCAGGGAGTCTCGTGTTTCAATCCCTGCCCTTGGATTGATTTTCATAGTTCTTAAACCACTGTTTTCTTTGTTGCTATTGGCTTTGAATTTGTTTTTGCTTATCATAGTTATTCTATTCAGATGCAAATCTTATGAGAAGGCCAAGAAAAAGTTGACAATTACGGAGGCCCCTAATGTCCTTACAATTGCTTTGAAGCGATTTCAGGTAGTTCTTGATTTCCTATGTGATATTTTGCACATTAATGTAGAATTCTAATCTCCTTTCTCTGCTCTACTTTACAGTCAGGCAAATTTGGGAAGCTCAACAAATCAATTAGGTTCCCGGAGATCCTAGACTTAGCACCGTATATGAGTGCTACAAGTGATAAATCACCCATTTACAGGCTATATGGAGTGGTTGTTCATCTGGATGTCATGAATGCTTCATTTTCAGGTCATTATGTGTGCTATGTTAAAAGTATCCAGAACAAGTGGTTCAAGATTGATGACAGCACGGTATGTTCTTCGTCATTAGTAGTTTACATCCTTAAAATTAAAGGCTACGCGTGGGTTCTCTAGTTCCACAAAATGAAACTATGTTTACATTTCTCTCCTTTTCTTGTTCATTCTCTTTGTAAGTTTATTTTATTTCTGGCTGTTGTTCATCGTGCTGGCTTTGTCTTGATAGGTAACACCAGTAGAACTTGAGAAGGTGTTAACAAAAGGAGCATACATGCTTCTATATGCAAGGTGACAAGATCTGAGGACTTTTTTTTTTGGATTCAATCTGAGGACTTAAATTTAGTAGGATGTTCCTGACATTATAAATACGGCATGTGACTGATTATTGATCTCTGCAGGTGCTCACCTAGGGCTCCTAGGTTGATAAGGAACAGAATAACATCTCCTGATCCAAAAAATAAAGGCACTACATCTAGAATCAATGTCAAGAATGGAACATCAGATTCAAGATCCACATCTGCACACTTGAGTGTTGCGCAAAACCCTAGTTCTGTTCCTGCAGATAGTGCAGACAATGTTGAATCTTTCTATTTGAAGTTCCACCGGCTACAGAAGATTTTAGAAGAGGACTCGTCAAGTGACAGCTTCTCATTTACTAGCAGCAACTCTGATGAGGGTTCATGTAGTACTGACAGCAACCGGGATTCTACAAGCACAGAAGACCTTTCTGATTATCTTTTTGGTAGCTGGAACAACAACTCTTGGAGGACTGCATCTGATTCCGACGCTTCCTCATCTTCATCGTCCTCCCCTTTGTACTCGAGACATTCACCCCTTTCAGATGTGAGCCTTGGTGCTTCATGTTCCCCTGAAACAGGTAGGTCTTATTCTCATGTTCACGCAGTTACAGGGGAAGATGGCGGTTATTATTTTGATAGGGTATCAAGTGGGGTAAAGGGGGCTGATCCTTTTTTGCATTCTGACACGATACATCGTAGGAAACTAATGAGCAGTAGTAGTTGTAGGGAGAATGAGTCAGCGGAATTAGGACGCGTTAACCCTTTGAATGCTGTAAAATCTGGTGCATCTTTTAGAAGACCAGTGAGCGAAAGGACGAGTTAATTTAGATTGATAACGAGGGTATTTAAGTTAGAGGCGTAAATAAGAGTTGGGAAGTGGGGGTTGTATGTAATATACTCTTTTTAGATGGCTTTGTTTAAAGAAATTAGCCACCATCACCATTTTGTCGAACTGCTTTCCCTTCTAACGGGGAAGTCCTTCGAGTGTATAGAGCATGGGACTCTTACTTAAACGAGTCCCAAAACGGGTGTCGGCCCAGTAATTGTCAATTTGATAACGTAATATAAAAAAATATATGTTTAGATATTATTCTCTTTTGAATGTTTGCATAATGCGTATAAATCCCAGATCTGTAGTAGCATTCTGATTTTTGAATGAACAATCAATCAGTCGCTTATGAAAGTACGTTTTTGCCGGTAGCAGTTTGATTATTGGATTTGGAACTATTGAATTTGCGTTGGGAAAATGTAGAACTATGCGTACTGAATAAAGTACCTATGAGAATAGAAGTTGAGGTTGAATTGGGCCCAACTGAAAGTCCTGGGCTTTAGCCCAACGTAACAAACAAAGCAACATATGCCTCAGAGCTGAAAAGTACTACTGTACTAGCGCTTTGCTTTGCTTTTTTAAAAAAAAAAAATATTTATAGAAAAACTTGTTATATTTTTTATTATCGCTATATCCACAAAATAGTTCAATTACAACCCGCTGCTTTTCTTCCGTGCTGATGTTTCTTTTCAAAACTAGACAAGTCTCCAAAGCCAGCCGACGTGGAAGTGTCTGAACTAATTACCAATCAAACCAACCAGCAACAATCGATCAACCAATATAATAATGGGCATCCAATGCGCATGGAAGTCAAAGATGGAACAGTGTACGGCCAATGGAATAAGTCAAACAAGGGTTAAGGAAAAGACGAACCAAGTTGGGTAGAAATATTGGTTCAACCACCGCACACACCAAACCGATATTTTATTAAGCGCTTCCGGTGCATCTTATACATGGCTCACTCGCATTATGTAATTAATTGGAATACATTACCTATTTTGAGCTTATACAAACTGATAATCCTTGATCTAAGGCGAAGACTATTTTGTAATCTGACGTGTTGATGTGGACCGTCTCGTTGTTCCTACGCCACCTGCAAAGCGCCGAAAGGGGTTTTCGACGTAGAAACTCCGACGATCAAGTCAGTAAGCATGATGGAGGTAAATAGTGAGAGAGAACTATCGGGTGTAGGTAGTTAGGCAGAGCTTTAGTACGCGTGTGCGTGTATGTATATGTCCCTGTATGGAGAGGTGATAGGGGGGTATTTATAGCCTCGCCCTGTGGGTCACCCTGGACGCATGTCGCTTGGCCTTGATCCGCTATTACCGGTACCTGTCCTTTTTCCCGATAGTTTCCCTAGCATGTTGTACCAGTAGTATACTTACCTGGTGAGTCTTGGCTATTGTTGAGGATATATACATGGAGGTATACATATCGGAACCTCCCCATTGGTGATGAAGGTCGTAATTGTCCTTGAGGTGCCTTATTTGTATTAGGGGTAATAGTATTTTACACCCCTGTACTATCGCCGAAAAACAGATACCTCCCCTGTACTTTAAAACGTCCATGACACCCCCCTGAACTATTGTTCCCATGCAAAAAGGTTTTTAATGCACATTTTTACAATTCTAAAAAATTCTAAAAATTCTAAAAAAAATGTAAAAATTCACAAAAAAAATGTATTTAACATAATGTTCAAGAAACATTGTAAAAAATTCCAAAAATTTATAAAAAAATGTAATTAATTATGAATAGAAGGGCCTTTTTGTTCGAAAATAATAGTTCAGGGGGTGTCATGGACGTTTTAAAGTACAAGGGAGGTATCTGTTTTTCGGCGATAGTACAGGGGTGTAAAATACTATTACCCCTTTGTATTATCAGAGGCTCAACCGAAAATAAGCCCGAGTGTTTACCAAGGGCTTCCGTTACTCTCCTTGGGCGATGTTTATTGATTGATGACGCATTAAATGCTTTGAAACCCGTCATAAATGCAATGCAAGCTGTGATGATTGCTCTCAACACGCGCATGCTTACGTGGTTTCTTCTTGTCCACTTAAAATAATATAGTCGTTTGATGACGGTTGAGTGACACCGCATCGTACGCTTGCAAAAGCTGCAGTTTGAATTTGAAGAGTTGAGCAATAGGCGCGTGCTTGTTAATGAATAAAGTAATTGCATCTTGCCAGGTGTTAAATTTCCCTTGGCTACATGCCACATGTTGTCCCCCGATAAGGTGCTCATACAGTAAGGGGGCGTTCTTAGGCTATAAATTGCCTTTTTCCCCTTCCGTTTCAATATTTTACCTTCTATTCAGCTTTTCATCTCTGTATACTCAAATCTCCTTGCTTATTCTCTCAAGTGTCTTCGTTTCAGACCAAACTCCGGCTTCCATTTTGCTCCTCTTTTTAAAAGGTATTTTTTTTAACATTCCTTGCTCCTTTATTTTTAAGAACCTAGCTCGCTCTTTTTTCTGTTAATCAACCCTTAAACATGCCTCGTGTCGCTCCCCAAATTAAACCAAAGGGTCAGGCGAAGAAGAAAATAGAGAGGGTGCCCTCTGTTATGACTGATATTGGAAAATTTTGGGTAGAATTAACCAATTTTGGGGCTTTCTTTTCCGACTAGTATAGTATTCAGGTAGCGGGTGGGAATATTAGGTTGAATAGTACCTTGAGGAGTAATCGGAGGGTATTATACACTAGGATATTTCAATATGACTTCCGTCTTCCCATTCACCCAATGATTAGCAATATGCTGAACTAGTTCGACCTGAACCCAGCACAAATCTCCCCAAACTCCTGGTGTAGGATTTATGTCTTTCTCCGAATCTGTGAGTTCAACGGTATCCCTTCTCCATCCGTTACTTTGTTCGGGATGTTCTTCCAATTATACTACCGGAGAAGCATGATCACCATTTTCCCTCGATGGGACGATACCCCTACTCAGCCTTTTCTCTAGAACTTCCAGAAATTTGAGTCTTCCATGCATGGATGGAAGGACCGCTTCTTTGTGATGGAGTTACCGACACCTCAGTGGAGATCAGGATTCAATCGGGTTATTATTGAGAAATCATGGCCGAAATCAAGTGGGTATTCGGCAGAAGTGCGAGCCCAGGTGGACAAACTGTCTTGCTACCGGTATTTGATTATCGGATTGCCGGATTGGTGAGTTTCCTTTTACTTTCTTCACCTTCTGAATTTTTCTAACTCTATTACTGTTTTCTACTTTTGCAGAAGTAGCGCCCGATTGGTTACCGAAATCACTGTGCAAGAAAGCTAAGAGAACTGCGCCATCTCTTCCTCGAGCAAGGGCTCCTCCTGCCAAGAAGAAGAAAACTTCCACGATCACCAAGAAGAAAACTGTCGGGGCCTCAACTTCTCAAGCGAGGAATATACCGGTTGCTCAAGTTTATTCGCCGGATTCTCTCTCAACCGAGATCTCGAACGCGACTTTCGAGCAAGAAGTTGAGTTAGTGGCTGAAGAGGTTGAAGCTCTAGAGCATCCGACTGCAAGTCATCATCTGGGTGATTTCGAAAGAGCAGCTTCCGGATCGTCTTTTTCCTCCTCCTCAACTGACGATATGGACCCGATTGAGTTTTTAAGGCGGGCTTCCAAGAAGATCAACAAACATAAGAGAGTTGGAGAGAGCTCCGCAGCAGCCAGGGCTCAAGTTCCTCTTTCAATTGCTCACATAGGCACGAAAAAATTTCCTCAATTGGTGGTGGAATCGGAAGATGTTGGAGTGTCCGACCTCCTAGGCGATATCCCTGTCGGAATTCCTCAGGAACCGACTCCTTCATCTGTCTCTCCCGTTAATGCCACCTTGGCTCTGGGCTCCTTCCATCCTCTATCGATTTCTCCCGTTAATTCCCGCTATCAAAATGAGGCTCGAAGACTCGAAGATCCACCAAGTCCTCCTCACCCGGTACCTTCTTCTCCTATCCAACTCCACTTTATGCCGGATTCTTCTTGCTCTACGTTAACTTACTCAGACAACCGGATCATGGGTCCTACTTATGATCTGAATGCCAATTTGTCTTCCTTTCGTCCTGACGGAGCAATCACTCACCGATTGAACCTGAGAGATCTGGGTTATCAAGGCTGCTTCTCTTTGGGATTATTGGAGCCTTCTACTCGTGACGTGCCGATGGCTTCTCTCCTATCAGAGATGATAACTATTTCATCTGATAAAGAGATCTTCCAGCATATGTCGCTCGGTGTTCAACACGAGCATGTTCGTAGCAGCATATTCTCATCTCTTTGCCAGTTTTAGTATATGATGGAGTATAATACCAACACACTAGAGCAAGTTTTCGATACTCTGTGAAAAGAGAAAAAACTGCATGCGAAGGCCAAGGAAGACATAAAGAGCTATCGAGAGGAGACTAGCAGTATCTATGAGCTCCACGTATGGACCCGAATTTCCCTGGATGAGTGTAAGATGGAGTTGGTCACTGCTCATAATGAGAGGGATACCGGGAAGGTCATGATGGAGGAGCTATCAGAGCTCAATGAGAGGCTGTAGTCAGAGCTGGCAGCCGAGAGGCAAAAATCTTCCGTACTCCACCAAGAGCTTGCTAATAAGAACACAGAGCTAGAAATAGTTCCCAAAAAGATAGGATGGTGGAGGAAGAGAACAATGGATGCTCTTCTTGACGGATTTTTAGAATACTATGGGGAACCGAACTTCAATGGATGCTCTTATGTCACTAAAAGGCTTGAGGCGATTGATGAAAGTGAGTTTGGTATCTCGTCAAGTTCTTACGATAAGGAGATGGATGAAAATGAGGCTCAAACTCCTCCATAACTAGAAGTACTTCCTCTGTTACCTCCAACTCCTCCGAACTTGTAGATTTCTTTGTGTATTTTTGTAGATGTCGTATGAATTTTTATCAATGAATTCTTTTTTAAAAAAAATTGCAAGTATTTAATCCCGTTTGAATATCCTACACCGTTACTTATGATAACATGCTAACGGGAAAAAAATTCTCGTTTGATGTCTAAATGACTTGAGGAATATTTTAAGCATGATAGTAATACTCCAACGAAAAATAAAAAAATCAAAAGAACATATCTCGGCCATGTTACCTAGCAGCAGTTGGCAGGCAGCACGCAGACAGTAGCTTGCCCTTTGCAGTTGAACGCACGCGGCGACAATGAATTCCAGCGCAGAAAAGGAAAACCACGGATCGAGAAAGTCAGAGCATCAGTCTCATTAATCCAGCTTTTCCCGTTTTGGCAAGAAAATATTCCTAGGTGATCTCCAATTAAATTAGGATCTCTTTTTATTTAGTTTCCATTTTTCGAAACTTTCTTCTTTTGTAATTTTCTTTTAAAACCCTTTCTAGTCTGAGGGTTTGGACATCTTCTATTCTATTGTTTGGTGGTACTCTTGGATTTTGGGACTTCACCTCTGCCTTCATTGTTCTCACCTCTGCCACCATTAGGATTAGGTGGCTTTCTTGGGTTTATTAGGCTCTCACTAATAAAATCATTAGCGTCCCTAGGCAACACCTGGGTAATCCACTTTAGGTTTACCGGGTTGTATCCGATAAAGTTGTCAGTATCCATTACCATTCATCCGCTTGTTGAAAAGACAGATATGGGTTATGGCAGATACCCCCTTCAAGTTTATCAGAATCCGCTACCATTCACACGTCGATGGATTCTAGCGGGATTTAGTATCGGGATCCGCTACCATTCGCACGTCTGTTGGAAGGACGCCGATGGATTCTGGCGAGTACCCTGTTTGTTAAGCATAACTTTGCTTTATCTTTCTTTTCAGAACCTGTATTTCTGGAAACAATCATAAGAAAACACAAGCAAAGATAGCTATACCATTGATGTTATTAGAATATGTATATCACATATATTAAAGCATATAATCAGTGGACATAAATTTTTTCAATCTAATAATGATGGGGTCGCTATTCACCCGATAACATTTCTCTAGATACTGATGTCAGAGCACTAATCATCCGATAGATTTCATCCGGATACTGTTCATCACAATAGTTATTCATCCGGTAACTATTATTCTGAACATTGTTCATCAAGGTCGCTATTCACCCGATAACATTCCTCTAGATACTGCTCTCACAGAGCACTAATCATCCGGTAGATTTCATTCCGACATTGTTCATCAGGGTCACTATTCACCCGATAAATTTCATTAATGTTTCTTTGCTTTTATCCCTTCGCAATTTTATCACAGGGGATCCGGAAGGCACAACTTTCATGTTGTCCTCCTGATTATTATTAAGTCGGTTATCGGAAACCTGCGCTCTGGCCCTTTTGGTATATTCCTCCAAGTATCCTTCCTCGATCAATCTCTCAATGGCCCCTTGTAGTTAGTGCCAACTTTCAGTGTCATGTCCTGGTGCCTTGTGGAAGCGACAAAAATGATCTTTTTGCGACCCCAAACGGGCATCAGGTCTCCAGTTAGGATACCGGATCGGCAGCTTTCGATCTTCAATGAATGACAAAAAATTTGCCCTTAGAATCAGCAATGGAGTGGCCTTAAAATCTGTTTGCTTGCCCTTACTCTTCGTCAGCTCTCGCGAAATATAATCCCTCTGAGGGATATATGAGTTCTCCGGTGGTAATCAACTTCTTCCATTTTGGAGTAGTTATAAGCCTTGATTCGTAAAAAATCTAAGGTTTGTGGAGGTTCTGCTAGCAATGTGTCCTCAAGCTTATCTTAACCGCAATTTCCCTTCAATGCTTCTACCGCTAAATTAACATTAGCATCCGGCGTCATGGCCATTTCCATATTGAATCGATCTAGGTAACTCCTGAGGGACTCTACTTGCTTTCGATGTATATCAAATAAAGTTGCGAATGATTTCTTCAAAGGAATAGATGTGTTGAATCTACTCCGGAACCTCTCCTCTAACTACACAAAGCTGTCAATAGAGCCAGTTGGTAACCCTTCAAACTAGGTTCTGGCAATTCTGACAGAGTCAGTATGAAAATCTGACATAGAGCCTCATCTTTTCGTGTTGGAACTTGACATAATCCTCTACCCGACTCAGGTGGGTAACAGGATCCTTGGTACCATTATAAACTTATGTTGGAAGCTTGATTCATTTGCTGACTTGATACCTTCGTACCCGGTGGGTTAACGGGTGCTTCAGATCATCGTCCTGCTCTCTCCGATAACAGGGTGAAATGGATTGGAAATATTCGAACTCCTCCTCACATGGATTCCATCCACGATCATAGTGACGATTGTCCCTCACGGGCTGATGTGCTGCAGGAGATCTATCCCGACTCCTATTATCAGATCTCCTCACATGCTGATGTGAAGGGTTCCTTCTCATATTGTGCCTTACTGCACGATTAGTAACCTCATTCATGTTATTCAAATATCCTTTCCCAAACTTGGGAGGATTTGCAGTCGGGGGTACCGACAAAACAGGCTGATCCAAGTCCCCATGCGGGAGATGTTGACTTCCTGCAGGGGCCAAATTAGTCACCTGAGGAGCTGGTGGCTCATTATTAACGAATGGTTGCCCCGGCTGCAACGCAACTAAAGGCTGAGTAAACAACGGTGGTTGAGCTAGAAGATGAGCCATTGGTTGAGGAATCAAGCTGGCGAGCATGGACATGATAACATCCATCATCCTATGTAGGGTGGCAGCGGACTCAGTGGATGGTGGCGTTGTGTCGGTCGTACTTGGTTCAGGCAGAGTTGTAGCTGGGAAGCTTATTTCTGGGATGGCAGAAAAAGAGAGTTGGCGGTTAACTGGAACCGACCTCATTCCTGCTGGTGTCACCGACATTGGAATCACTGGTATGTCACGGGTGGGCATGATGGAGCCGCTGGTGGGCTGGATCGGCGAGAAGTCTTGATTGGACACCATTTGAAGAGTAGATCTTGAAGAACAGAAATGGAGATCTTGGATATTAAGGTTCACTCACTTAACAATCCAAATCTCTCAATGAAAGCACCAATTTGATAATCCTCGATCTGGGGTGAGGACTATTTTATAATCTGGCGTGCTGATGTGCACCGTCTCGTCTTTCCTACGCTACATGCAAAGCGTCGGAGGGGGTCTCCGGCGTAGAAGCTCTGACAATCAAGTCAGTAAGCATAATGGAGGTAAATAGTGAGGGAGAACTATCGGGTGTAGGTAGGTAGTTGGGCAGAGATTCAGTACGCGTGTGCGTGTATGTATATGTCTCTGTATGAAGTGGTGATAGGGGGTATTTATAGCCTCACCCTATGGGTCACCCTGGATGCGTGTCGCTTGGGCTTGGTCCGCCATTACCGGTACCTGTCCCTTTTCCCGATAGTTTCCCTATCATGTTGTACCAGTAATATACTTACCTAATAGAGCTAGTATGTTTAGTCTTGGCATTGGGGAGGTATATATATCGGGACCCTCCATTGGTGATGAAAGATCGTAATTGTTCTTTAGATACCTTGTTTGTATTATGACAAACCAAATCAGTTAAAAAATATTTTAACCAATTAGAGAAGATGGACGAATATTAACCCATACGAGAGGGCCGAGGGATGCGGATAAGAATAAACTATTACTCCCTCTGGTTTTTATTAACTGACGCTTTCACTATTTACACGCATATTAAGGAGACTGGATGACTCACTATTTGAGACAATTTTGCCCCGAATTTTTTCTCGTTTAACGTACGTTAGAAAAAAAGTACGGAATTTTTTGGGGTCAAATAGTAAGTCATCCGATCTCCTTGAGATACGTGCATGAACAGTACGCTTCAATTAATAAAAACCGGAGGGAGTAATTGTCTATTGAAGGAGGGAAGAAGTTGAATTTGAGTTGCAACGATTACGACATTGGTGAGTGGCTTGGCCTGATATAAATAATGGCTGGACACGTGTTCCTCATGCTGAAATTGACCCGTTGTAGCCCAGCCCACCTGCGTGTAGACCCATACTGTCACTTGATTTTCAATGCACTGCAGTTCAAAAACAATGAACCATGAGAAGCTAGTTTTTTACCATCAAAACTCAACTCGAAAACCATTTCTATCAGTTCTCTCCCTTTCTTTTTCCACCATTTCCTATTCTTATGCGCATTAATGGAAATTGGAATACACAACAATATTTTTCATTACTCTTTTCTTGTCAAATCAATGACTGGACTGGATTACTTGACAATTATTCATTTATTAGTTAGTTAAATAAACTAATAAGGCCAGTTTAGTTCTAAACTAACTAGCGCGTGTAAATCAACTACTAATACAATCTTTAGGTGGTCAAATTGTAAAAAAATTATCAAACTTTAATTAAAATTTCGAGTTCAAATCTTGAAAATTAAAAAAATTATACTGAAAGAGTCGCCCCTCTTTAGAGGTCCGGTAATACTCGAAGAGGAATATACTCGGAAATAAAAAAATCAGCTAATAATAATTTGTGATTAATAAAATTACTAATACATCTATTTATAGCATAATTTCTGACGGAGGAGGGGGAGAAAACTTGAAAGAGTCAAAATAAGTAAATTCCAACATCTTCTGGAATGGGCTTTAATTAAATTGAACCCATTTTGTTTAGAAATTAAGTTTTCTTTAAGACCGGTTTATTGACTCGGTCATAGAATAATTGTACTCCTTGGAAAGTCCAGGACTAACTATTTAGTACTTATTATGAAACTGGAAAATGTTAATTTAGTTAGACTTTAATATTAAGTATTTTATTAGTTATTATGTTTAAAAATTAGGAGTGACAAAACGGTACCACGAGACTAATTGAGATTGGAAAATCAATCCCTGTCCTGACCCATGAATTTTGAAGGGTCAAGCACCGGACCCGTAAAAAATTAGACTCGACCCTATTTTTTCGAAATTTATTTTAAGTCGAAATTTCGGGTATTTATATTACCCAAAATTATTAAACTTGCACAAATAACTTCATTTTCAAGCCACACTTCAAGTCAATCAGTAACACCAGTCAAAGTAATTTATAATAATAACATCTAGAAAATAAATAAATAAATGAGGATTTTCTGACACGGAATTGAATGAAATGTGAATAAAATGGGTTATCTTAATATGTCACGAATATACGAGACTGAAATAGGGCGGTACCATATATAAAATTAGTCCAAAAAATTAAACTCGATCTCGTCCGAATTGATACTGACAGAACAGATCACGGAACGGAACTAAAATTATCACCCCGAGTAAAAACTACCCCTTTCACACTTTGTTTAACTATCTATCAATCATTAGAGAAAAGATAAAATAAAATAAAAAAGTTGCAAATAATGGAGGATATTGGTGCATTCTCCTTGAACCATATTATATGCATGGATTGAATATGCATGCATCCTCTCTTTTATAGCTTTTTATTTAATTTATTGATCCTTTTTTTTTCCACAAAAGCTGGCGTTTGCTTAGCTATAACACTCGAAAAACACCCTTTGTGCATTGTTTGGCAGGTGCGCCCAAAAGCAGCAGCAACAAATTAACAACAACTTAAACCATCCCTGTCATAGTATTATGTAAAGAGGATATATTGCAAATAAAATTGTAAGAACTTTTGTTTAAGGAGGTAAAAGCCTCTTTATTATACAAATTTATCTTTAATAATCGATGTGATTGTTGTAAGTTATCCGACACAACATTTGATTCAAAATAATTACCTATATGAAGAAGAGCTGACCGTCTAACTCATCCAATGCGAGCAAAATCACCGTTAATCAAGCAAAGTTCAATAAAAAATCAATGATAAGATGTCAAAGGCCGTATCGAATTTAGTTTAATATATGGGCCAATTCCACGTGGATAATTGAACTAAATCATTTATGAAAAAAAGAATTGTCAAACTAAAAACAAAGCTTCTATTAAAATAGATTGTAGGTCAAATTTATGGTGACGAGAAATAAAATTTAGCTTCTCTTGCGAAAAACTTAGAAAAAAGTCCTCTCTTTTTTTTGTTTGGTGTGCAAGATAAATGAGTTTATTAATGATGATGGAGATGGGCCCATTTGGATCACTTGGGTCAGACCTGTCGTGGTAAGGTGATAGTAAATGTTACCATGTGTCTAAATTGATGATGACATGGTTGACAAATTGACATGTTAATTTAATTTGAATTAAAGATGCATATTATATAGTAATATATACATAGAATGCAGAGATGCTGATGCAGGTCAGGTCAGGACCCTGGAAATACAAGGCGCAGGCGCAGTACCACTATAGGAGTAGTACAATTCTGCATTTATAAAAGTCCGCATTTATACACATGAGACTCGTCACATCAACTTCCACGGCCAATTGCCCTAAGTCCGTCCCTTGAAGGAAAGGGAAGTTCATCCTTTCTTTAAAGTGCAAAAAAACATTGTATCAATGAATGATGTGTTTCTATTTTTTCGCAGTAAGCTGAATACTATTAAACATAATGCATGGGATAATAAATGTGATGAAAAAACTATAACAGTATATGAATTTTGTCCACGGCATTAAATTTCTTTTGAACACGAATGCATGAGAGTTTGAAGTAAAGCATGTCTACGCATCAATGAATTCGGTTGTGAATGACATGGCCAATCCGACACCATTAGTTTTAGTTTTTTCTTTGCTAGTGGGTGATTGTACGGGATGGTTCCTCCCCACTATGTCATGCTGTTATGTCATTCTAAAAGATAAATTAATAAAAATATTAGTGAAAATGTTAGCTGGTATTTACTTTAAAATGTCACTAGTTTAAAACTTCTAAGTGATAGAGCATTCACGATTCCATAAAATACAAAGACATTATTTTCTTTTTTCAATTTACCTAATTAGTAAAAAGTCGATCTCATTTGAATATGATCAAATTTTGAAAAAAATGACTCTCTACTCTCAATATAGTTTCTATATTCGTAAAATATAACATAAATTTGCATATATATCAACACAACACCCTATTTCATGAAAGAGAGATGTACAAGAACTAGATCTAAATGTGTGTACAAACAACCAAAAGGAAAAACGACAATAAATCAACAAGATTTAGAGTTAGTGCATGAATCTATATATGAAAAACAAAATTGGAAGTTGTTGAAAGACGAAAATTGAAATAATTGAGAGGAGAAGATATAGGTTAGTAGACAATTATCTTTGCCAAGATCTCGTAGCCAGCGGAAAATCCCCAACAATTTTTACTTTCAAGAACCCGATATTATTTCTTTGGGGCGACAAGTCAGTCATGGAGTTCGGCTATCTAAATCGGCGATGTTTGCGTCAAGTCATGGCAAGGAATGGTCAAGAAAAGAGGCCGCGCGCACCGTCATACATTAACCATCGTGCAAGAGCATTTCCCTCGGGTATGATGAATATACACTTGATTGAGAAAATAAAATATTCCTTGTCACTCAAAAAAATAAATCATGTGTAATTTAACACTCTTAATTTAAATTTATTAATTCAATATTTATAAATAAAAGGTAAACCCCAGACTATTAAAAGAAACATATAATTAAAATAATTACTAGGATTTTATTAAGGCCAAAAAATCAATTTAATGTAAATAAAATTAACCAATATGTATGTAGTTTATTGATTATTTTATTGGTGAAAAAAATACCAGTAAGGGTTCGAAATTCAAACCCAAATTTAACTCTCATTTTCATCCCGTTGAAAAAACGTAAATAAAATTAATCGTAATCGAGATAATAAGTATTGTCACTTTTAACTTACATATTTATTCATTTTTTTCTCAGAACATTATTCATCTTGTGTTTTAAAAATCTCAAATAACTCATTATATTTGTTATTCTTTCGTCTAAAAAAATCCCTATATTTACAATTCATCCAGGAAAAAAAATACTATTTTTGATTCATATGGTTTGCTAATAAATAAATTTCTTCCTGTAAAAAAAAATCTCCCCAAAATAGGAAAGCTCCAAATCCTTCTACCAGGCCAGGGACCATTTGCATTCATGCTTCTTTATCCAGTTTCGCTAACCAACCAACCAACCATAGAGCAGTTGTTCTTCTGGGACAAAAATAATAAAAGTACTGTTCCTTTTGTCTCTGCAATATCATTGATTGCTATCCAGTAGTAAAAAAAAAGTCCAATCAAAATATTAATTTTAAGTCTTAGAATAGAGCAAATCGTGCGAAAAATCTGATCGTGCTTGAACAAGATTAGTCATCTTTAAGTTTAAAATTTTTACTCTTTTTGTTTTTAGCACAAAAGGTATTTTAACTTTTAACATGGGAAAACTCTGTTTCAAGATTAATCAGCAACTTTAAACATTACACTGTTACAAGGTTGAATTGATGGATAGATCATAAAAAGAAAGTTGGCACACCCATAGAATTTTACTAGTACAGTTCTTTATTATTCTGCTAATCATCATAAGATAATTCTGCTAACATTTTGCAATTAAATTCACTGCATAAAAAACAACAATGTCCTTGACAAAATGAAAGCAAAACTGTATACGAATGCTTTTTCCTGGGCTATGAAAGCAAATCGATTACTATTTTGGCATGAGAAAGAACCCAGGTAAAGAATCAAACCCTCTACACGCCATAAACATCACAACAACCATCAGGAAAAAAGAAAGAAACATTGGATGGAATTTGATGAAAAAAGCTCATCCATCTTTGCACTCGTATTATCATCATACTCGTACTCGCTGCTCCTCAACGTTTGCGTTTTTATTTTCTTAAGAACCTAACGTTTTGAAATGACCAATCCGGTCCCCATATTATTAGCCTTCATTATTTTATTTTTTTCAACTCTCTTTTTCAAAGAAGAAACAGACAAAACAAAGCACAGATTGATCAGAGATAAGATGGCACGAAAAATAAAGATGGGTCTTTTTGTTGTTGGCTCTTTTCATGACCTGATAAGAAGAGCTTTCAAGAAAATTTTGGGTAAAAGCTTGTCTCCTTCAACACAAATTGAGATTGCACTGAAAAGAAAACTGGCAAAAACCAAACCATGTTCTCCACTGCCATTGCCATGCACACTTTTCTATCCCTATTATTATTATTATGAACAAGCTAAACTCTAAGAAAGCAGCAGCAGCAGCAGCTCTGCTGCACCAGAAGATAAAAATGATAGATTTGCTTCAGTCTCACACTTCAATGCACATCAAAATTGGCATCACCTTAGAGTCCAGTCCATGCTCCATACTCCAGCTTTACTCAAAAACCCATCTAAGATTCTAAAACCATAAACCCATCACCAATATCCAAAAAAAAAAAAACTAATTTTGACAAAGGTGACGCATTCGCTGTCGCTTCACCACCTCATCTCATCCCATTAAAACTCTTTGTTTTTTCAAAAACCTCATTTTATATGATTCTAATATTAATAGGACCGCAATAATAGTAATAATTAAAGAAAGAGAGCAAACAAAAATTACACTAGTGTTCCTCATCCGTTTCATCCAAACTTGTAGGAAAAAAAATTTCACACTTCTACAACAAATTAAACATGCCACTAGTGGAAATGAACAAAAAGTAACGATCAAGAGACTCTCTGTCGAAAAAAAAAAGAAAAGAAAAACGCAGGACCTAAAAATTAATTAAACAGTTTAAAACCCAAAAGAAAGAGAAAAAATCTAAGAAATTCACATTCGAACTTATCATCTCTTTCATTTTCAGTATGGCGGTGGTGGCCTAGGTGTGGGCGCCCATATCACATCCGAAGAAGGCATATGAACACTGTACATGGCCGGTGACTGCCCTTCTGGCGCGTGCTGCCCACTCTCTCCACCGCCTGCTGACACAGCTGGTGACTGTCCCTGGCCATCGGTTCCTCCACCCGAACCCGAATTCCTCCCTTCCTCCTCAACCGGTAACCGGTGATAACTCGGGTTGTTAAACGACGCCGCAATTATAAAAACGGTACCGGTAGCCACAAGGCTTCCTGCCACTATCCCTCCCACGATCTGCCCCTGTGGGCCCGCCAGCGATATGGTGAAGGTATTCGGGACGGGATACGATGTCGTCTGAGGCAGAAACGTCGCCGAAACTGACAAAATGTCGAATCTCCCATGGAAAGTGATGGTAGCGCCGGAGGTCGTGGACGGCTGACGGATAGTGACGTTGGCGACCGTGCCGGAGCCGGTGAGGACGCAGATGCCGGTGTTCCTCCGGCGGCAGAAGCGGGCGATGGACTCGACGACGTCGCTCCCTCCAGGGACTTCGAGAATGTAGGGGTTCATGGCGGGTTCGGGATCTCGGGTTATGATGACGGGGGGTTTTGGTTTGTTCTTGGAACCCGGAGGGCGGCCTCTAGGGCGGCGGATGACTTCGATGGTGGCGCCTTCGGTGCCGGTGCTGGTGTTGGGATTGTTGTCATGGGGTTTAGCGGAGGAGGAGGGGGTGGCGGTTGCGGCGGCACCGGTGCTGCGAGTGTCGTCTTCTTCGGCAGCGTCGCGGGGAAGGTGGAAGTGATGGGAGAAAGGGAGGAGTTGCTGGTGTTGGGGTTGGGGTTGAGGAGGGGGGTGGTGGTGGTGGAGTTTAGAGAAGATGGGTGGGAGGTTTTGGTGTTGGTGGTGGTGCTGTTGTTGTTGGTGTTGGTCTAGATATTCACCTTTCATGTTAAAACTTTGGTTTGGGTATTTTTGGTATGAAATCAATTACTTAGTAATATATTTGTTTTTGGGGTGTTTGTATTGTAGTATATAATTTATTTTAAAGAAAAGAGTATTTTTTGGTGGGATATGATTGGTGAGATGGAGATTTGTGGGGATATGTTGTTTTAAGGAGAGGGAAAGAAAATGGAAGATGGAGGAGGGAAGAGAGAAGGGGAGGTGAGCTGGTGTTATGGAAGACAGAGAGAGGGGTGAGCTTGGAAACCAAGCAAAGAGACTAATGGCGCTGCTGGTTGGGGGAGGTAATTGTAGGGTCCACCACGCATGAGATGAAGAATGAAAGAGAAAGGGATGAATGCTTTGTTGATGTTAAAACTATTATTAGAATCGGCTCTTCTAATTTTTTTCTTGAATATGACCAATCATTTTTTTAAAATCTGAACCGTTCAATAAAATTGAACGGATGAGATTAAAAATTCAAATTATTAATAAGTTGATCAGTCAATAAAATTCAACAAGTGATCAACTCATTAATGATTTGAACTTTTAATTTTATCCGTCCAATTTTATTGGATAACTCAAATTTTTCTAACATAATTAATCATATTCAAAAAGAAATTAGAAGAACTCAATCCTAGCTTATTTGCTTTTTACTTCCTCGACCACCGTATGTAAATAAGCACCGCCTTTGGCTTTGTTGTATTTTATTCTATTTTTTAGTTTTAGTTGCCGGAAATTCAAAGTGTGTGCGCTTCTTTTTTCCTCTAAAAGAAAGGTGGAGATCGAAGAGAGGGGCGGATGGGATAGGAGGAGGGAGAAAGACTTTGGAGGCTAATAAATAATCCATCCGACCGAATGGATTTGACAGAGACTAGTTGATGCCTCCATCTTTTGGTTTATGGGGGAATCATCTCTATCTTCTTTCATTTCATTTCATTTTTCATGTATATCATCATACTCGTTCTTCGACGTTTTACCGATTTATATCTAAAATAATCAGTACTCAGGATCTAACTATTACCAAGTACCGACTAATCTCTCTCTTGTTAGGGGCATTTTTGGGCTTTTGCCTCCAATTGGCTTACCTTGCATTACATTACATGGTTGAAAAGGCTGGACTGTGTTCTGTGTTGTTTTGTTAAGAGTTTCAATATCTCCTCACCGCCCGCTCACTTTGACGAGAGATTTTTTATCTTTTATTTTCTTTGCTTGCTTACCTACATTTGGAATTTATTTATTTATACTTTTTGACTTTTGTTATGTAATTTTATACTATATGTTAGATGACTTGATGGCAGGAATTTGCTTGATGCGTACTTGCCTAGCTACCACATCCTTGTTTGTTTATGCTCTGCTCCATCTATTGAGGACTAAAGTCAGAGAAAGATAACGTTTAGCTACAGCTTTCCACCATTTAAACTATTACTCCTTCCCTTCCCAAAAAAATAAATTTTTTAATACTTAAATAAAAAACCATAGTATCCATTAATAAAAATTAACAATTGACTTGCTTTCAAATTCTTTTATTTATTTAAGATTTAAATCTCCCAAATTCTTTCACCAATTTTGATGCTCAAAGTGTTTTTGTATACCAAATGGAGCATTCAATTAGGTGTATACGTTTGATTTACACCCATTTTCTTCTTTTCGGCATTTTATTTAAACAAATAATGTGCATGCAATTTATGGAATCCATCTATTAGTAGTGAGTAGTGACGAGTCCAAACCTCAACAAAATGCACACAAATCACAAAACCGTCCAACGATGGTGATTAATTTGGGAGATTTCGATTTAGCTTTTGTTTTGTTTTTAAATCTAAAAGGAAGTTAATTGTTAGTTTTTATTAATAGGGACTATGGTCTTTTAAGTGTAAGTGTTAACATTTCTAATTACCGTAAAAGCTGATAAAAGATGAGGGTGAATGAGAAAAAGAATTAGGGTGGAATGGAAAGGAAAGGAAAATAAAATTTAATAATTTCTCTTGTATGACACAATAAAAAATTAGAGGACGGAGAAAAAAAAGCGATTTTTTTTAAAAACATTTTCTTTGGGCTCGTAAAAAATTTCCTCTTATAAATGGGAAGAAAGGAAAGGAAATTTAAAAAACAAACATTTATGTAATACCTTTTACTTTTTTAATCCATTTTTTTAATAAAAAAATTATTGTAATATGTTCCACAATCGTTTAGAACTTAGGTTACAAGCATAGGACAATTCTCTAGGTCATGATTTGAATTGAACCTTAAAGTTTAAAGCATGTAAACTACCAAACTTAGGTACTCACCACGTGAAATTAAAAGGCAAATATATACACTTTTTTCATTCATGGAGCAGTAAAAAAAAGTAGAATTAACAATAAAGTTTATTCTTAAGTGTCTACCTAAAATAGTAAAAATAATAATTTATTGTTGATTATGGATCAAATGCTACTCCCTCCGGGGAAAATAAACGTCGTTTTAGGATTTATTTTTACTGTTCATTTTACCTTATATTTTTAGTATTAAACTTATTGAATATTGGGATGCGAGAAAGTCATTTAATTTGCCCTAAAGAGAGTATATGTGTAAATATCAAACGACCATCCGTCTGTCGTTAATATTATAATCATATGGACTTAGTTCTTATTAATTAATTAAAAGTATATGAAATACAGTTAGTAACACTGCAGTCAGAAGAATCATGTTTGTCGCTCAAAATTCTGAAATCAGGTCCACGTCACTGTCTCCTAAATTATATTCTAAATATTGTTTCCATATTAATTATATTAACTGATAATATTTTAAATTTGTGTCCCATTTTTGCCCGTTTTAAAAGAAACAAGTAATACAATGGGCCAAACCGAAAAAGGAAAAAAGACGCGATCTCGTTTCGATTAACGTCGTTTTCATATTGCCATATTAGTAAAACTTGGAACATTGAACGGTCCAAATGTCCAATGCAGCACATAAAAAGACATCAAATTATAAGAGATTGCTTTATTATAAACCCACTTTTTTCTTTTCTTTTTTATCTTTGTCTACCCATTCTTTTTTATACTATTAGCAATTGATAAAAGAATGACATGAAGGAAGATATTGGTCATTCATGCAAGGCACGCGTGTTGCGTAATCTTCTT
The DNA here is from genome assembly GCA_963691705.1 of Viola odorata. Lineage (NCBI taxonomy): Eukaryota > Viridiplantae > Streptophyta > Magnoliopsida > Malpighiales > Violaceae > Viola > Viola odorata. Next base: position 17,212,790 of record OY829544.1, on the reverse strand, counting down.
TTATCCAATTCCGGAAAGAGGGTGGGCACTCGGCACGTGATGAGAGAGAGAGAGATCTCTGAAGCGAGGGCGAATGACACGCATGCACATGAGTCAGCTGGCAATAGTCGAAGCGACACGCCAGTCACAATCCGGAAACGACACTAAATAATAAATTGGGTTTGGTTTTATTTTCTTGTTTCGCAGAATTCACCAAAATAAGAAAATAACAATAGTAGAGCTAAATAGGAAGATTTAGGTACACGAAACGTGAGAATATTCTGAAATTGATTTTATAAAACCTTTGGAAATCTCATAGCTATTTTTATAATTAATATTAAATCATTAATATTAATATTAATTTAGAATTATTTAAATATATTTTGACTTAATTTAGAAATTTCATAGCCATTTTTATAATTAATATTTGATCAAAATAAAATTATATCATTAATGTTGAAATAAATATATCAACTTAAATAATTTACGTTATCATTTGAGTTTTACTTAATTAATTGATAATTATTAACTTTTTATTTTGATCCACTTAATTATTTTTGGTTTTTTTTTGTGGGTACTAATAATTAAAATTGCGAATTAAAAAAAAAAGAACGAAGTGGCCTGAAATTTTTTAATGAAAAAAATAAAAATGGTAAATATGAATTTAGGACTAATTAGATTTTATTTATGTATTATTATTGATCAATATTTTATATATTTTTTACAAATCAAAATATATATGGAAACATTTGAAATTGTAGCTCGTCATTTAGGAAGTAAAAACTAAGGATAAGTCGTAATTTTAAGTGTAAAAAAAAGAAGGACGAGAGTGTGAATATCCTCACCTTTGAAATCAAATGTGCATAATTTTTTTTTCCCTCATTGTATAAAAATACAGGAAAATAACTTACTCTTCTACTGCATCCAAACACCAGAAAATATTTTCCTGCTGAACAATCAAATAGTATAAAATAATTCATTTTCCAGAAAAATAAATTTCACAGAAATTTATCTTTTAGACAAAATATTTTTCTAAAACAAATGAGGCATTAAAATTAACTCCAAATTCAATACCCTAATGTCTTATACGAGAAATTGATATATTCTATTAATAGAGTAGCTTTATTTAAGAGAGTTAGAGGCGAGGAATTGGAACGGGGGAAGATAACACAGAATAAGGAAATGTCAGTAACATAGATTGAGTAAATGACATTTCTTTAGAAGAAGATAAAAACTACGCACATTTTATTATAAAAAAAATGCCACTTCATCTTGGTAAAAATGATAAGTATTTTAGGACACAAATTCTAACCTTATATGGCAGTATTTTCAGAATGAAGGGAGTAATAATCTTATTATTTTTTTAGTTTTCAGTTGTCACAAGCAAGATATTAGAGCTCAATCACTTTCCATCACTATTATCTAAACAAGTTGAGATTTGGTGGATGTCTTTCGCCATAATTAGCTGAAAATAGTTAAACAAAAGTCAAAAGACGTTCAGCTACTTGATGCAATCCTCATCTCAAAAATAATTTCTGCCAATAGTTTGTCCTTGTCCTGATTAAGACAACAAATAAATCATGAATTATATGACGCTCTCAAACTATTCTGATTGTCTTGATGCATCTGCACGTCTTTAGGCATGCATTTAAACTTAAAACGTAAAACCCACTCCTTTTTTATGTCGATACCCTGGGCCCAAAAGAAGAGGGGGGGGGGGGCTACCTGTTGACTTACACTGAAAATAAAATTCTACATAAATCAAAATGATGTCCATAAAATCTAGATAATTGAAACAAAAGTACAAGAATGAAAATTAAGAGTAGATCTTTATAATAAACAAGGATAACATACAACACCACCCCCACCACCAAGGATGTGAAATGGAGCAAGAAAAAAATGTAGGAAGGGGACTCTGAACTCTTGAGTATCATCATATACGAGCAACATATGAGTTAGCCTGTGTGACGTATCTCACCCAACGATACGGATTATAAGTACTTGATTTCTTTGCTATCTGCAAGTACTTTACCTGCATCAAGCAAGACCACATAAGAGCTGGTTATCTTTGGAAGGAATCGAAAGCGGTGAGAAATGGAAAATTACAGCACAGAATACACATAGTCGGGTATAAAGTATCCTCGTAAACTTTACGAACAAATATGGCCTCCAAAAAATTAATAAGATATTGTGATGTTCCATCATTAGCATACTACTAAGTAGGGCTGTTCAAAAATCCCAATACCTGAATTTCCGAATTTTCCGACCCAAATTTTTTCAATTTCGAGTCGGGAAATTCGGGTATCGGAAATCGATACCCGAACTATAATTTCAGGTCGGGACGGGATTTTCTTTTGTAAGTTCGGGTACCCAAATTCCGGAACTTACAAATAAAATAGGGTACCTTTTTCTTGGTGACATGGTCACCACCACTTCTACTCTGCCGCACCAAATCCTCAAGCCGTCATCTTTCTCAACCAACAAATCCCTACATCTGCTTTTCCTCATTCCTCCTCTTTCTCATCCAACCCATCTCCATCTCTACAACTCCTCTTTATAATTCCTCATTCCTCATCTTCTTCATCTATAACAAACTCATCTCTTCCCTCTCTTAAACCCACCAGCTAACCATCTCAATCTCTGCCATAAAAATCCCATCTCCACCTCCTCTACTACAACCATCTCTACCACACCAAATCCATCTCCATCTATAGAAAAGAAGGATGAAAAAGGCTTTCCAGATCTGCCTTCCAACTCGCCAATCTAACCAACGTCCCCGAAATCATCATCACCGTCTCCAGCCAACCACTATCTCCGATCAAGATCCAGACAACCTCATTCTCTTTCTCACCAGATCTATTTATTGCATTATCATCACAGTACCCTCATTCCCTTTCACTTTTTTGTTCTGTATTTGGGATGTTTGTGGTCTATATGTGTTGATTTGAAGATTTGGGATTTCTGGATTTTCATATCGAAGTTAGGGTTGGGGTTGAGGCGAAGCTCCTCGGAAAATTCCGGTATTTTCGGGTACCCGAGAATTTCCGAAATTGTGATTTCGGGAAGTCGGGATCGGGACTGCATTTTAAAAGTTCGGGTCGGGAAGAAAAAATTCAATTTCGGAATACCCGAAATTTTTAAAGTCGGGTCTCGGAATTTCCGAAGACCCAACTGGGCAGCCCTACTACTAAGTGCCATAACAACTTCATCCATTTTATACCTTCCCGGAAACAATGAATTTGATTACAAAATTATAGTCACTTGTGCAACTAGTAAAATGTATCACTTACCTGAAGCCTAGAAGCATTATACATCGGTATTGTAAATGTCATGCTAACTGGTCCAGATTCCTTCGCGACATTCCCTGTACCAAGAAACAATTATGCACATCAAATACCACATGGAAAGTCATAAATTTAGTAGGAACCAAAGGTGAAAATGGATAAGTCATACCGTGTGACTCCTGTGAAAATGTCACCTTTGCACGCAATGTGTGCTCTGATCCTCCAACGATCTGTAACAAAAAATCAGTGAGTAAACTTGTTTCCTTGACTAGTGTATACTTGCTCCACTGAAAACGACTACAAAAATCAACAAGGACATCCTCACCTTCTTTAATCCCCATTCAAGTCTCCTATTTGCTTCTTTGAAATCTGTTGTTTGCCCAACCGCTCCAGGTTCCAACTCAAAAGAAACTCTGTAATGATGATATTTGCACAAGATATAATCAAAAAATGTTCATGATATAAAATCAATGCAGGTGATAATCATACACAGACAGAATTGTCTTCCTAACAACTCTTCTAAAGGTTAATGATACATATAGTAACCTTCTTAAAGTACTTAATAGGTCAATGCAGGTTAAAAATTGATAAAAAAAATTGCAAAATAAAATGGCTTGTGGCAAAGACTACAGCATTCTCCAAAATGGACTACATAACCACTATATCATTGGACGCCATTCAGAAAAAAAAAGACATGTTTCTCTCCACAAGAACTTCAGAGCAGTTTTACTGACACTGTCAACCAGACATTTAGAATTTGTTGACAAATACAACCACAAGCTTGCTAACCTAGTAAACTGAAAACAACCATGCTAGTAGGCCCAGTTAGGTAAAATGTCATAATCAACAACTTTCCTAACGCATTATTTTGTCAACAAGTAAAGAGTTATGGCAAAGGAATCTTGTTTGTCTGTTTCCCTCATAAAATGCAATCTCATTAAGCTAAAAAAAGAGAGGAACAAGTACCTAGTAGCATATTTTGGCAGCGGCATCTGGATGGCAATCGTGTTTGCAGTAATACTGGATGGGAACTCAGCAGATACCTTGACAGTGACTTCAGCCTAAATGGAAGACAATACATGGAAAACAGACTGGTCATGACTTATTACTAACGTTGGTAACCAGCAATATAACATCAGATATAACTAACGTATAAAAGAACATGACATTGCTGACCACAAGATCTCATGATTGTAAATTGTTGCCCTATATTTCCAATGATCGTGAATGGTTATACAAGGAAGATAGTTTTCACCTTAAGAGCTCCAGCCTCTTCAATCAAAGTGTTGATGCGGAAGGGAGGTTTAAATTCCTGGGTCATGCGATAGTTCATTACAGGAAACTCGCCATCTGGTGGTACCTGCATGCAGTAGGGGGGAAGAGCTGATGTAAGCAACTTATATGCAAATTCTCTTCAATCAACGCAACTCTGCAAGATAGCTACCATAGTTTCACTTTCACTCACCAGAGACAAAGTTCTATCTTGATCAAAATTATCAAGACGCACAGATTCATGGAAATTACAATCATCAAGGATCACTGCCCCTGACCCAAATGAACCCCGATAATCTGCAATAGTAGGCACTCTAGTCAGAGGGACAGATTGGCTAAGAATTAATGATCATACCTACAACAAAGCATAGATAATATTGCACAACAATAGTAAATGTCTTGAAACATTGCAGCACAATTGTCACCATGCAGGAGAGAGAAAAATAGATGGCGTTAGGTTCATTAGTAGCTCAACCAGTATGAAATATAAATAAAAATAGGAAACTGCAAGTTTTTAGGAGCAAAGTCAGAAAGTTCAAAGTATTATCAGCCAGGAGAGAATTGCACAACAAGGAAGTGTTAAATATTGGACCTAAAATCTTGATCAGTAACTCATCTCTAAATACAAAACCAACATAAAACAGCACAAACTACAAAATGTAAAGGATACAATTTAAGCAAATAAAAACTATGCGACCCGATGGTAGGTTTTGATGAGTATATGGATTGATGCCTTACCATCTCGTCCTATGCTCAAGTCCTCATTAAGGGCTAGTCGAATTTCAGGATTTCCAGAAAGATAACTCTTCATTTGAATAGTACCATCAATTTCAGAGGTCAGAATATATCCCTGTTTTTAAGAAAAGAACATGAATTGATTTAAGAAAAAGAGTTATACAGAGGCAAAACTAATCTAGAGTAATATCACTTATAATATCCCATCCCCATATTGTTAACAAAATGATCCAATGGATAAATACATATGATTGCATTGCTGTATCAAGAATAAACAAAATGCAGTGACGTAACATGTCTCCATGTCCAGTGTATTCATTCTGAATTCATTTCCAAATTATAACTAGCAACATTTCTCAGTTAGGTTGTTATGCACAAGACAGACCAACAGATAATAGAAGCATTCCTTCAATTAGTCTGAACTACTTAAATGACTAAGCCATTTCAATCTTAGTTGATGCATCATTTGCTTTCAGGGAATAGCATATGGAATGGATATAAGATCAAGGCTAATCCTTAACTAATTTCAGCTGCTTTTAACAGAGGTGACTCGTTTAGTAATTGCATCACACACAGCAATAGTAGAACAATTCTATGAAGCTAGCCAAATAAAGTACACAGATGCTTACACTAGAACTGAATGTGACACTGATTTTCTCTATAATATCGACAAAAATCTCCTCCCTCTTTCTACCCCCTGGCTCATTGGCAACAACAGATTTCGTGACAGCTGTCCCCGGCATCCTTTTTGTCCCTTGCTGCATTCATCCAAATACTAAAATTAACAACATGAAATGCAATCAGCAAAACTATACCATGTGACCAAGACTAGAGTTAATGGCCAACATCTTACCATAAAAATGGCAGCAGGGTTCATCGGTTGCAACCGAGCAGCATCAACCACAATCGGCTCATTAAACACATACGACTTCAACACTTCAGTGGACGTTGTTTGCACATAACCAAAGTCCTAGCACACAATTGGCTCGTTACACACAAGAATCAAACACTATGTTATCTCCAGTTCAGCTAAATAACACACAGAACTTACAATAACTTCGTCAAGCAACTCATACACAAGCACAAAGTTCTTCCGCAGAGAATCTTCATTGAGAATCCCAAGGTAATCCTTAATAACACGAGCGATCCTTTGCAGTAGTTCCAAGACCAGCGAGGGTGACACATTAACTCGCGTGGTTGCAACGAACAACAGTCCGACAACTTTCACATGAAAGTAGTTCACACCATCCACATTCTAACATTAAACACCAAAAACAATTAGCAAAAACGATTAATAACACGAAATGATGAAAATAAATGAGAAATAGCATGAAATGAAAGGAATACCTACAAAGACAGGTGGCGCTTCTTCCTGCCCATCCTCTTTCCAGAACTTCACTTTCCGGAAGAATATCTCGGCGCTTCCTTTCGGAACTTCGCCGCGATCTGAGATTTAGATTGAGACAATTATGATCTGTGATGTAAAAGAACTGTAGATTTTGAATCTAAGGAATGAGATTTGAGAGAACTTACAGTCTCGAAACACGATATTATCGCCGCGTTGAGAGAGGACGAAGAACTGCGAAATCATGATTTTTCAGGATTTGTCCGTCTTCGGATTTCAAAGCTTCGTGTGTGTATTTTTCTTTTGATCGAAGGAGAAGCTCAGTTTCGATTTGTTGTGTGTTAACTTAGCACGAAACGACGAGTGATGGAGAGTTGAGCGAGGTCGTTGACATTAATTACTATTCGAGTCTTGAAGAACCAGTAAATAACATATAAGTGCCTAAGGTTTGGAAAAAGCTCGAGTTTAGCTTCCCGATATAAACATTGTTCCAGTATGACCCTTATTTTGCTTTATTATTTTTTACCAATTTCGCATCCTTTTCTCTTAATTTTTCTAGTTCTACCTGTCTGTTTTCGCATTAAAAAAATACAGTGGTAGGTGACTAATATTGATTGGACGATTCAATTATAGTACTTGCTTAAGTGGAACACATTAATTACTCCTGAAATAAATTGGAGCCCAGATTCACCCTATAGAAACACACCCACTGACAATCTTTCTGATTATTAACAATTGATTGATCATATCAAATCAAGTGATTTACTGTATACAAAGGTATATTTACAATTAGAAGTTACATAGTTTTCTGCAAATGGTGGCCTACAGTTTATTTGAACCATGAAGAATCATGCAGATAGCTCAGCACCAAACTGCTCGATCTTTCCCCAAGAATCTGCCTGGGCTGCTGCTGCTTCCCTTAAAATCAAGGGTCCATTTCTCAAATGAACAGTTCAAGAAGTCATAGTATCCTCCATGAACGAAGAGCGATCCTGCCCTCACTCTGTCCTTAATCCATGGATATGTCAGCAAGTTTAGTAATGAAAAGTTGATTGATTCCTGCAACACAATGAGCAAGAATTACTTTCATTACCTGCGGGCAATTCTAAGTTCAAAACCTTTCAATGGCATCGCATTTTAGTGAAATTAGATATTCGAACGAACTAGAGAGCATGGTTTGTGGTAGTGAATTTTCAATTTATGCAATGTTGACAAGTTGATCACACCTTCTCGCAATGTTTGCACTGTTGATCAAAGCTAAGGTGACTAACATCTGCTTTGGTCCTTAACTTGGCAACTTTTGCAATAGCAACGCACTTCTCAATAAGGCTGCACAGAACACAAATATACAGCAACAAGGACATTTAGGAGGAAACTTGAACCAAGATTTTGCGAGAAAAACGATCCACGTTCGAGACCAACAAAGTGAAAGAAGTAAACCTGGAATTCTTATCGTCTTGCATACTCATAAGCGCTTGAATTCCTGCACAGCTACTATGGCCAATGACAAAAATATGTTTGACCTGCATATAGTAAGAGCCATTTCACATAACGGTGAGATGATGTATACAAAAGTATCGAAACATGTAAAGCAAGAAATGAAAAACAAGTATTGCTTGGAGAAACATACCCCAAGCCAGAAACTTAAAATCTTTCGTATATATGTTTGAAGAACACTTACTGCTAAAATATTTACTGCAAACTCAAGGGCCGCGTTAGTTTCTGTTGGTCCATTCTGCGTAAAAGAAACGTATAACTTGGATATATTGGTAGTGGGGCAGGATCAGGAGATGAGCAAAATAAACCATACCTCAAGTGGGGGAACAAGATTCGCAACATTTCGAACCATAAAAGCTTCTCCTGGCTGAAATCCAAGGACATTGGAGGGGCAGGCCCTAGAATCTACGCAAGCAATTACCATAAACTGTCCAAGTTCTCATTTCAAAAGGGATCCACATAAGTTTAGTTACGTAAATGCAAATGCTCTAAAATGACTTCTAAAACAGCTGAAAGGGGCTTAAACTTAAAATCTGGTTTCAAAAGTATCAATAACAATGGAATCAGGACAAGTTTGATGATTACCTTGGGAGATTGCATTTCAGCGAGAGTTTGAAAATGCTCCATTTCTTTCCTAGTTAAAAAGTACGAGTCACTAAAAGTACTAATGCAAACTAATTCTGTGAACACATATAAATTCTTATCATTTGTCACTCACAAGTATTTGTTCTTCTTGAAGTTCAGAAACCTTTGTTTCATCTCGTCAAAGAAGTCCTGTCTGCCATCAGTTTCAGGCATCTTTTGTTCTTCAAATGTTGTAAATTCTTTAGCAACTCCATGTGACCTAATTGAATCGGTCAATCTCAAAACTGGGTTCATACTACAATGATGCAAAGGAAAATATTGGAGCTACAAAGCAATAAAAATGTAACCCACAACAACCAAAACTCGATTAAAGCCTAAAATCTCGAATTCAATCATGAATTGGAGCTAGAAATAATTACTATGATGTAACCCAAAACAACCAAAATTCAATTAAAGCGTAAATCTTGAATTCAATCATGATTTAGAGCTTACTTTTGTGAATCCAGTCCGAGCGCAGCATAATTGCCTTTCGTTAGATCCTCCTGATCAAAATCAGCAAGCGATCAATAGCAGACATGGGAAATATTAACTGGCAATAAGCTAAAAGAAAGAGTGAAATAACTTACTATGGTTAAACAACGCCAATTCCTGCGAAAACCCAGTAAGGAGTTGGTGATGCCTGAGCAAATAGAGGTTTGAAACAGGTGGTGGTGGCCCTTGCCGTCTGCAATTAATGGTCTAAGAACAGCACCTATCGTTGTAAGAATCGAACTCGTTTTTTAGCGAATTGGAATGATGTATGAACTAAGAACTAACAATACCTTTTTTTGGTTCAAAAATAAATAAACGAATAAAAAAGAGAAGGTTTTGCTTACGGATATGCCAACCCATCTCTTCCCGCCTTGAGATTTCGTTACTGTGTCCTCCTTTCCCTCCTCTACGCACAAATCATAAATCATAAAGCTTAATTATTTTTTTATATCTTATATAAAGCTTAACTATTTCATGTACGTGGATTACTTATCCAAGATTAAATTAATTAATCGCATTAATTAAAAAATTGTGGAGGTGAAAGTAGGTCCACCGTCCACGTACGTGAGCCAAGCTTATCCAATGGCAAGGAGCTTGTTAATCATCCAACTTTGTGGGGGGAATTTAAGAAGTTAGTTTCATCTTTTTTTCTTTCCTGCGATTGGCCGAATGGAATCAACAATCTAAGAAAGAACATTTTTTGGTCAAACTAAAAAAGAGAATATGGGCCCTTGGGCCTCAATGACCTGCCAGATGGGCCATAGCTACTGCCTCTACTGGGATCCACATATTTCTCTCATTTTGTTTATTTATTTGACAGAGAAATTAAAATAAGAAAAGTAAGATTCGAACTCTACATGTTTTATCATCTTTATTTTGTAAAAAGTAATATTGAGCTATAATGTCGTTAGTATTATACCAAAACAATACAGGTAACATTATTAATCATTTTTTCATGAAATATATAGTTAGGACTTAGGAGAACTACTTTTAGAAGAAAAAAGAATTAAAAATATTGCAAATAATATGGAAATTCAGAAACATTTATTACCAGAGCTAGCTTTTGCTTTTTCTTCTCCTTTATTTTAATTATTTTAACTCTTTTTTCTTTTTCAGTCCTCCCCTTCCGTCGGTAACATCAAGCGGGTCACTTCTCGCCCGACAAAATTAATCAAACCAAAGACCCAAAATTTCTAAATTCTAGCCCGTTTATTCCCATGGCCCACTCCAGAATCCGAGGCCCGATTCTCCACAACCGCTTTCAATCCCCTCTCCAGGACCCCAACATCCTCCTCCCCGGCCCACTGCATCACCACCACGCTCTTGGTCCGCCCCCCAACCGTCATCATCTCCGCCCGAACCGCCCTGGCTCGAGCCGACCTGATCACCTCCGCCAGCTCCCGGTTCAACCCGGGCCTATCGTCGCAACAGACGCTAACCCTCACCATCCTTTTTGTTCCTCCGGTAGTAGTAGCAGTAGTACTAGTGTCGCCAACAAAATTCATAACCGCCTCATCCGATTCCCCCGGAAACGGGCAGGAGGAGCCGTGATGGTAGTTCTGGTCATCAGTGTCGTTGCTGGTACAGCACGCGTCACAATCCTGTCGCGCCACGTCAGCGGCTTGCTTTCTCAGCTCCTTCACGTGATGGACCACCTCTGCCAGCAACGACGCCTTGTCGGTCTGTTGAAAAAAATTGACAAATGCATGATTCCGGGTTAGTTATTTTTGAGGTAAAATGACTAAAATAACCTTGTTTTAGGAAGTAATTACGTACTTTGGTGGTGCTGGGGAGGAGGGAGCGGAGGGTGGAGAGGTGAGAGTTGATGCGGTGGCGGCGTCTGCGCTCGGCTTCTTTGTGGCTCTTGCAAGAAGAGGAGTGATCGTGGTCGTAATCATGAGCATGAGGATGAGCGGTTGATGATGATTTCTTGATTAATCTTGAGGAGGAGGCGGAGGTGCTGCCGTCGTCCATGACGTTGACCAAGTTTGGCTGTTCTTGTAATGGTTGACTAAATATCCCATAAGCTTGAAAAGGAAGCATCTGATCTGTGTTTGCTGTATTTTGATGGAGTAAAACCGAGGAGTAGTGCATGAAAGGAAGAGATGGTGAGGATGATGATGATGATGGTATATGGGTTGAAGAAGGAGAGGAGTTTTGAAGTGAAAAAAGGAGGAGAGAGAGAGTATGAGAATCAATGTACTAGTAGTACAGTACTTGTTCTTCTCCTTTCTTCTTCTTCTTTTTTCTTACTTTTTTTACCGCTGACTGTAATTAAAGTAGTTGTGTGGAAAGGTGAATTGTTCGAGAACAAAAGGTTGGCTAGGAGGGACTGAAGAACTAGAATGTACTTTGCCTTTTACTTTGGGAAAAGCTTAATACGAAGCAAAATTCTGCAACTTATGTTCTATTCTTTTTGTGTTTGGTGTAAATACTAATCATCAAATGAGTCCTACTCCTTTTCTTTTTAATAAATACGGTCCTCTTTTTTTCGTTTTGTGAATATTAATAAATAAAGTCCTAGAATAGTTTAATTAGCAATAAAAATTAGTCAACTCGGATGAATGGAGAGGGTAACCAGTCAATGCTGACGGGTTACGTAGTTATATTCATATTTCTAGCCCATTCACATTCCTTAACCCATTACGGGTAACGAAATGGAGAGTTTGTTGAGTTTTTTTTCTTTTTTGGTCCTGTTATGTATTTTCTAGGGTGAATATGGATCAAATCGGATCGGATTTGGATTAGATATTTCTTACCTTCAATCAAACTACATTCAAAATAGTTCAGTTGGATTCGATTCGGGTAAATTCCTTTAATATTATATTAAAATCCGACAATTTTGGTTCATATCGAAACGGATAACGAACTGAATTTTAAATTTACAATAAATGATTCATGTTTTAAGATTTCAGTTCGAATTATACATGAAAATAAAAGCGTTGTATCCAAAATTCAAATCATTCGTTTTTTTGGATTATATCGCATCAAATTGATATTTCACTAGCTCTAACCAAACATTAATTGACTATATTCGATTCGGATCATATCAAATAATTTTGTTTAGATTCAGATAAAAATAGTCGGATATGGATAAATCGGTTAACCCCTCCCTATCTCAATCTTTTATGAGCAAACAATTATGGCCCATGATTTACTTCAATTCAGCACAATTAATGTTATGCTTCCCTCAACAAATAATTGATAAATGTTATTTCTGCCGAATTCCCTTGCCGACTGACGTGGCAAGGGTTAAGTTAATATTACAAAACTACCATTGACTCTTAAAAATAAAAATAAGCGAAGATAAAAAATTATCAAAGATTTTAATAGAGAGGTTCTCACGCTCTCGGTGCTGCGCCGCCTCACCGCAACAGATTCGCCATCGCCACGCTCTCACCGCACCAGATTTCTTTAGCTTGTGAAAGAAGCCTAGCGCATAACAGGATCTATCTCAGGTGATATGTTATTGCATTATTTATTTAGTTTATAGCGTCGGATTTGTTCTCAACAGTGGTAATTTACCCCTAGCAGCAGTGAGCATCTAATTCCATTTCACTTTTTCTCTTAACCATTTAATCATTTTCCTCCTCAGTGCATCAATATTATTGATTGCATCACTACATTTGAGGTGTTTGCTGTCACTATTCTGTTTGTTTGGCAATGTCCAATTGATTGCATTCCGAGAAATTTTTTCTTTTGTGATTCATTTGCTTTATGGCTCAGAAATGTCTAGGGGACATTAGGGATTGATGCTAATTTTGGCCTGGGTGAAAAAATTGATAAATGTTTGTGCTGCTAAGTGAAAAGTAGGGCATTACGAGCAATGTTTAACTTTGTGATGCTTGGTGGATCTAAAAAATTTATTCAGCATTAGTGTACCAAAATTTTGTTTGCTTTTAACTTTGTATGAATTATCTATTTAAGCTTTTTAGTGTACCAGATAATTTTTATCAATCAAGTTATAGCACTCGTTTAACAAATATGCGATGAAGTTAAAACAGAAGGCATGAGAGGAATTACCTGCTACGAACACTATATTTTTTAATACTGATGGTTCTAGTATAGAGTGAATGCATTAGATATTGTAAAAAAAGTAGAGATATATTGTGTTGATTAAAACCGATGATATAAACATGTTGTTGATATAAACTTGATCCCATTGTCTCCTAACATTTTTATTTATATTTTTCTTTCAGTATTCTGTACGGAGTTAATGGAGTCTTTGCCTCAGAGTGATGAGACTCAAAATTATTTTCGGGACATTAGTCCTACATTGCCGGAACCTGATGATAAATTGATTCTGAAGGCAGGTATGACCTTCATATCAGAAGAAGTCTATAATTTTTATCTTGAGTATGCTCGTGAACTGGGATTCGGTATTAGAAGAAGAAGCGGTAGGAATGATGATAATGAAAATTTGAAGTATTTTTCGGTTGAGTGTAGTAGAGCAGGTACATGGAAAACCATAGCAAAAAATGCTTTTAATCCAAGGCCATAAAAAAAACTAATCGTAAGGCTAAAATCAATGTTATTATTAATGAAGGGGAGTGCATTATTTCTCTAGTTAATCTTGAGTATAATCATGCGTTGAGTCCCACAAAAGTACGTTTTTCCAAGTGTAATAAAAATATGGATCCGTATGTGAAGAGAAGGCTTGAAACAAATGATCAAGCAGGCATACGTGTGAGTAATAATTTCCATTCGTTGGCTGTGGAAGTAGGGGGGTATGAGAACTTGACTTTTACAGAGAAAGATTGTAGAAACCATATGCTTAAACAGAGACAAATCAGGCTTGGAGTTGGTGATGCAGCATCACTTAGCATGTATTTTGCATGCATGCAAAAGCGGAATCCTAATTTTTTTTATCTGCTTGATATAGATGATGACAGTCGATTAAGAAATGTATTTTGGGCAGATGCACGATCTATAGCAGCTTATGAAGCTTTTGGTGATGTCATATCGTTTGATACAACTTACTTAACTAATAGATATGACATGCCTTTTGCACCTTTTGTTGGTGTTAATCATCATGGGCAAACTATACTATTTGGTTGTGGTTTACTCTCAAATGAAGAAGCAGATACATACATTTGGTTGTTCAAAGCTTGGTTGTTGTGCATAGGGGTGTTCATCGGTCGGTACCGTAATATTTCGGTATAAAAATTTTGGTATTCGGTATACCGAACTAAAAAAATTAGATACCGTACCATAATTTTTATTAATTGGTACCGTAATTTTATTACCGAAAAAATTTCTGTACGGTATTACGGTAATACCGAATCGTAGTTGTGAATAAAGAAAATGCATTATTGATCACAATAAATTGAGATACAGTGACCAATCAAAATATAAAATTGTTGCAGCATGAATACATACATGATTACACATTGTTTCTCCGACCAATCAAAATATAAAATTGTTGCAGCATGAATACATCACATTATTACACATTGTTTCCAGAGAAGATCCTTCTCTGGTGCAATCCAATGCTATTCTGCAAATAACAACAACTCCAACAGTTGCAGCAGCAAGTCTTCACTGTCAACATCTTCATCTGGGTTAGAATTATGAAGTCAAGAATGCGAATTGATCCAATAAAGAATTAGTAGTTCTCTAGATTACAAACGCAATCATGAGGTCAACTGCAAATTGACACTAGTTTTGATAAGTAGATGCAATATTCAACTGCAACTGTAAAAAGTTCAGTTTTCACCAAAACAAAATCATCACCATTGAAGTTTTCTAAAATTATTCAAAATAGTAATATTAACCAAAGCATATCCTTTAAAATACTGGAGAAATTTACATACATTTTGATCTATGATCTCTATGATCATGACTAAACAAAAAAACCAACCAACGCTTCATCTTTTGCAAAAATTGATGGAATGAATAGAAGTACTAAACGTACTAGGTGGAATTATGTTAGGCACCTGGAAAACAGACAATCACATAATAACAACTCCATATTCAAGCAAACAGAATCGAGAAGGAAGTCACATCTCTGAAATAGTTGGCTCCAATGCTAGTTTTGCAAAATCTGAAACATAAAAGATAAATTATTAGAAAAGTGAAGAGAGTAAGAACCCCATATTATCTAAATATAACATTGAAAATATTAATAAGATAAGCTCTTACCAGAATCCAAATTATCAAGGTCATTGATGTTCTCCTCTACAATGATGGCTTCATTGGATGTCCTAATCCAATCTTGGGTGCATATAAGTGCTTGCACAACTCTAGGTGTTAGAGAGCTCCTAAAAGGATCAAGGACTCTCCCACCAGTGCTGAATGCAGACTCTAAAGCCATAGTGGAAACAGGAACTGCCAAGACATCTCTAGCCATTTTAGATAGAATTGGGAATCGTGGAGAATGCTTTTTCCACCAATCCAGTATAACAAACCCATTTTCATTGTTCACTGCAAGCTCTTGTAGATATAACTGTAACTCTGAACCACCCTCTACAGCAGCTCCGCAATCAGATTTATACTTTTTAAATCTATCCTTTCTAGCATCCATTAACTGTGCAACCTTGACGTTTGAACTTCCTTTTCTTTCACTTGATCCCCTACCTTCTGTTGCAGCTCCTTCATTCCTTGGCTTATACATTTCAGAATAGGATTTGTACAATTTACTAATGTCATCCCTCACTTTCTTTCCCAATCTTCTACCACTTTCATGTCCATGCAATTCCTCTAAACAGAACTGAACATACACAAACTTATTTCTTGGATCTAAAATGGCAGCAATGTAGAATAAAGAATTAAATTTTGTCACATCTCCCCAATATTTGTCGAGTTTCATCTTCATGCTATCAGCCAAGATGCTTAACTCATAATCACTCCCATCTTGCCATTCTTTTAACAGGGAAGCTACATTGGTTATCTCATCAAAATATGAATTTGCAGTTACATAATGACAACCAGAAACGAAGTTTGTTAGATCATAAAAAAACTTAAGACAACTTCCAAGCCTTCTAGCACAATTCCAATCTTCTTCTGTAGGAACTCTCCCAAAATTCTTTGCATTTGCAACTCCAACATCCACTTCATTTTCATCATCTTCCACCACCTCAATGGCAACATCATCCACCACCTCTAAGACCTCTTCCTCATCTGATTTCTTCTTTCCTATTTTTTTCACACCCATACTGTCAAGCTCAATCTTAAAATAAGGGTCAACCTCAGCATAAGCTTCAAAAGCTTTCTCAAAAGTGCACGCACTCTCCAACATTAGATAGGTAGAATTCCACCTTGTACATACATCCAGACACAAACCAGATTTGGACTCTATGTTTTCTTTCTCAACACATGCCTTAAACTTTAGAAGCCTAGAGGGAGACTGCCTAACATACCTTACTGCTTCCCTTATCCTAAAAATTGACTTGATATCATTTTTCAAACCATTAGTCACCACTAAATTGATTATGTGTGCAATACATCTAACATGTAGAAATTTCCCTCCCAAAATACTTGAACCCAACAGTGTCATCCTTTTCCTAAGCCAATTAACAGCCTTATCATTGGATGCAGCATTGTCCACTGTGATTGTGAAGACTTTACTCATCAAACCCCACTCACTTAGACATTTTTCCAGTGCCTTTCCTATTGCATCCCCCTTGTGACTAGAAATTGGACAAAAATTAATTATATTTTTGTGCAATTTCCAGTCATTATCAATGAAGTGAGCAGTGACACACATGTAATTGATTCTTTGAATTGATGTCCATGTATCAGTGGTTATAGAAACCCTCTGACAATTGGACATAAAAAGTTGTTTCATTTTTAATTTCTCATCCACATATTTTCCAAAACAGACTTTAGCAATAGTGGTCCTAGAGGGTACTTTAAATTTTGGTTGCACAACTCGCATGAATTTCCTAAACCCCATCCTTTCTACAAACCTAAAAGGAAGCTCATCCTCTATTATCATATTAGCTAAAGACATCTTAGAAGCTTCTTGATCAAATGCCCAAATAGTTAAAGATGCAGATTTATCCTCAACATGGTAATCAAGTTCAGTCTGGTTTGGGACATTAGAGTGTGGTTTTTTCTTACAAGTAACCATGTGATTACGTAAACCAGAGGTACCATTTCTCTGTGGATGAGCAGGTACCTCCTTAGAACAAAAAATGCATTTACCTACTTGGTCTCCATCCGCATTATCCATTTTCTTGAACTGTTTCCAGTAAGGAGACCTTGATGTTATCAACTTCCTTGCTTTTGGTTGCGCAACAGCTACAACTTCAGTACCCTGAGCTTGAGTAGCATTTGTAGGAGGTAGTGCTGAATTTCCACTCTCGATTTGGCCATCAGTGCTGCTTAGTATAGCCTCCATTATATGGAATCTGTATGAAAAAAATAATAGAAAACATCAATATCAAATAAAATCAACAACCCAGGACACCCAAATTGATTTCAAATTTTACTAAAACCCTAAACATCAATATTGTCATGCCTGAAGTTATTACCCAAATTGAGATTTGCTCTAGATTAACAAAAATATGAGGAAGGATGATTACCTGTTCAGTCGACCGGCGATTAGGTTGGAATTGAATTTCTAATAAGAGAAGCTGGTGAGAGAAAAGGAACAGACGGCAAACGCAATGAGAGATGGAATTGGGGTTCGCGAGTTTTGAAATTAAAGAATGAAGGATTAATGGGTGTGTGCTGCTAGTGCTGGACCGCTGATGGTGCCGTGGTGGTGGTGTGTGGGTAGATTCTAGGTTTCTAATTAATTTGCTGGTGTGGTGGTGTCGTGGTGGTGGTGGCCTTGGGAGTTGAGTTGAGATTTGGGAGTAAATAGCATAAAAATTAATACCTGCAAGAAGGCACTGGAAATTAAATGATTATAAAGCAAATGAATTGTTTCGGTTCGGAATACCGTACCTGCAAAATTTAATACCATACCGTACAGTAAAAAATTCAAAAAAAATACCGATCGAACCGAATAAATTTCGGTACGGTATTACGGTAATTTCGGTACGGTCGGTATTTGCACACCCCTAGTTGTGCATGTCAAAGGCTCCGAATGCAATCATTACTGACCAATGCAGGTCCATACAAAAAGCTGTCAAATCTGTGTTTCTTAATGCTCATCATCGTCTTTGTCTGTGGCACATTATGAAGAAGTTGCCTGAGAAGCTTGGATCACGGCATGATTATAAACAAATTAAGAAAGTTCTGAAAAGAGTTGTGTATGAGTCCTTTGAGGTTCAAGAATTTGAGGAGATTTAGGGTACAATGTTTAATGATTTTGATCTCAATGAAAACACATGGTTAAGTGGCTTGTATGAAGATCGCCATCGTTGGGTTCCAGCATTTGTAAAAGGATTTTTTTGGGCTAGAATGTCTACAACCCAAAGAAGTGAGAGTATAAATGCATTTTTTGATGGGTATGTTGGCCCGAAGACGTCTTTAAAGGAGTTTGTTAAGCAGTATGATAATGCATTGAAGAGTAAGATCAAGAAAGAAAACAAAGCAGATTTTGCTTCGTTCAATTCCCGTATTCCTATGATAACTGGTTTTAACTTTGAAGTACAACTTCAAGATGCCTACATAAATGAATTGTTTCGGTTATTTCGGGATGAGTTGCGGGTTTGGTTTTCTACAATCTTGTCTTTCTTGACAGGTACGCATAAATTTCTATTGTACAATTATTGCTTTGATAAAATTGTTACAAAAATGTATGCTTGTTATGTCGTTTGATAAAATTGTTACAAAAATTTCACCTTATTTGACAGGTACGAATCAGTTTTGACATTTCAAATAACTGACATTTTGAGAAGCAAAGACGGTGCATTAAGAAGATATATTAACTATGTTGTTTGCTATGATGTTGCAAATCTTGAATTTAAGTATCAATGCCGTTTGTTTGAGTTCAAAGGAATTATATGCAGACATATTATGAAGGTGTTTATTCAGGAAAATATAACTTATGTCCCATCTCAATATATCTTGCATCGTTGGAGGAAGGATGTTCGACACAGACATACATATGTGAAGAATTGTTATGAAGACAACATAGATGATGAATATAGAGTGAGATACAATAATTTGAACTCACAATGGTCAAAGAATGTGGAGATTGGAGCAGCGTCTGTACATAATTATGATATTCTAATGAGATGCTTAAATGATGCAACTTCAAAACTCTCAATCGGTAGTTCAAGTAATTGTAACAACCAGTCTGCTGAAGACTCTGCAACGATCATGACAGAAGGATGTCAACATTTTTCCAGTCCCTTGAAAGTGCGAACGAAAGGGCGTCCTCCATCCAAAAGAAAAGTCTCAACAGTACAACAAAAGATGAACAAACAAAAGGTATCAAAGGTTGTTTTTAAATTTATTTCTTCAATAATTATTGTGATATTTGTATATGATGTTTAATTTCTCAATAATGTTTTTCAAATAGAGTGCTCAAGTGAGAAAAAGCAAGAAAGATCAATCTGAACCATCAAGTGTGAATCAATTTGGAACTCAAGAGAGTTTGGTATGAATATTTGTTTTTTTTCGTTGGGATTTTTCGTTCTATTTGTTGTAGACTGACAACTAAAATTTTATAAACTGGAATTTGCAGGTGAATGATAATTATAATGAAGGTCTGCCGGAGTACTACTTCACAGACAGTCAGAATCCAAACGGTAATTGATGTTTATCAATTATTTTTACCTAATTTCTGAGCTTTGAAACCACACTTATTGTTGGTTGTTGTTCATTTCAGGATGGTGACACCTTTTACATGTCAGATTTGAGAAGTTTACCACACTTATCGTTGAGAAGGCTAACAGGCAGGCTATTAGGATCGGTGATAGAATGTAATTGTTTTGAGAGTAATGAATATTCAACTTGATTCTTTAATGGATTAGAGAACTTATGAATTTGCAGTTGAATATTGTGACCTGTATATCAACTCTTGTTTTTGCCAAAGATATTCACTTAGTGTTTGGAACCTCTATACTTTGCTGTAAATTTCTTATCTATTTTGCGAATTTCTTAGGGTTTCACATCAAGAAGCGAATTCTTGACAACATCCTGTGCAAGATTCATTGCTATTCGTGATCAGGATACAACTCAGGATTAGCCGTTGAGAAATATCCAAATTATTGAGAATATTTAGGCTATATTACATCATAAACAAACCATAAACAATACCAATACAATTACATTACAATATTCCAACGGTTGTAATCACTTACATACCATCAAACCAATTGGCTTAAAATTACACAGGCTATACCTATGACGACAAACATACCAAAACCTACTTTTACACCCTTCATAAAAGCACCAGACTTCTTCAATCGTTCCCTATCTATTTCATATCGCAAACAGGCAACCTCAGTTACAGTTTCCATGTGTGCATTCTGCAAATGATCTAATTTTTTATTCAAACATCTAACTTCTCCTTTAAGATTTTCTTCACTGTCTAAAAGCATATGGACAACCTCCCTAGCCCTATTTGACAATCGCTCACTATCATGCCAATTAAAAAACTTACATTTGTGTTTTCGACAAGAGTAAAATCGTCTCCCTACATTTTCCTCCTTCCAACAAACCCACATTGAAGCCTTGAATCCGCACTCGCAAAACCTCGTTGGTCCTTCATAGTTCACATCTCCGAATTGAGTATTCCTCCTCCATGTGCGCGATGAAGATGCAGAGATTTCCAACATCGGACCTGCAAAAGAGTGTGAGTCAAGCAGACTATTAAAATTGTCCGGAAGCAGATAATTATTAATTCTGACGTACACCTCAGAGTTAGAAAAGTGCCAGCTAAAAATTTCTTCATACTATTTTTTGAGTTATAAGGCACCAAAGGCACTTTTAGACAATCTAGAATGTATAGCCATAATCCAACAACAGGCTGGCATTTGAAAATTTTCCATATCTGATCAGTACTTACACAAGGGTATAAATTAAGTGAAACAAAAGGTGTAAGGGCAGGTCTACAACCCCGCAGGCAGCATCAGTTCATATTGACAGTGTGGATGAAATATAAAGATATTGGAATAAGAACCAGCTGCAATACAACATAATGTTGATATTGCTGAGAGTACTGTGCTCATGTAAGAGATACAGAACAGGTTAACAGAATAGACAACCAACAAATTAAATTTAAATTCAGAATGACTCCTCATAAAGAGGGACATCAACAACTGAAAGAATAGAAATCCCTTTAGAAGGGGCTATAGAAGCGGGATACAAGAATTAAGAGTTCCCAAAGAAAAAGAAGAGGTAGAATAAACTGAACACTTAATCTTTCCAGACTTGTCCTTACACTTTTTGTTTCACTTAATGCTTTCTGTTCTGCTGCCTATTACTATTTTGTAGATTTTTTCACTTAATGCTTTCTATTAATGCTTTCTGTTCTGCTGCCTATTTTCAGCAATTTTTTTAAGGATTAAGCTGACAAAACTAGAAGCAACGTTTGATTTAGGTTCAGACATTAAATCAAAAGTACAAAATGTGTAGAGAAATTCAACAAAAATAAACAAATAAACAAAATGAGATACCTTAGATTAAGCACGACTTAAGAATGAACGTTGCCTATACAAAATAAATGTAACCTCAACATTTCACAGATCAAAGTGAGATCATTGTCTGCATGCCATAAGCAATCAAAAAAATAATGAAGAAATTAACTGTCACCTAACATACTAAATGCTTCAAAGTGACAAACAACAATCTCAAGATCATGCCTTTGTCAACAAGATGCCTTAAACATAATAAGACCCAAAAACTAGTGAAGTTTTAAACTTCAAAGTTAAACATTGCTCGTAATGCCCTACTTTTCACTTAGCAGCACAAACATTTATCAATTTTTTCACCCAGGCCAAAATTAGCATTAATCCCTAAAGTTCCCTGGACACTTCTGAGCCACAAAGCAAATGAATCACAAAAGGAAAATTTCCCGGAATGCAATCAATTGGACATTGCCAAACAAACAGAATAGTGACAGCAAGCACCTCGAATGTAGTGATGCAATGCATAATATTGATGCACTGAGGAGGAAAAGGATTAAATGGTTAAGAGAAAAAGGGAAATGGAATTAGATGCTCACTGCTGCTAGGGGTAAATTACCACTGTTGAGAACAAATCCGACGCTATAAACTAAATCAATAATGCAATAACATATCACCTGAGATAGATCTTGTTATGTGCTAGGCTTCTTCCCCAAGCTAAAGAAATCTGGTGCGGTGAGGGCGTGGCGATGACGAATCTAGTGCGGTGAGGTGGCGCAGCACTGAGAGCGTGAGAACCTCTCTATTAAAATCTTTGATAATTTTGTATCTTCGTTTATTTTTATTTTTAAGAGTCAATGGTAGTTTTGTAATATTAACTTAACCCTTGCCACGTCAGTCGCCAAGGGAATTGGGCAGAAATAGCATTTCTCCAAATAATTACTTTCCCTAAAATAATTATTTACTATGTTAATAAATTCCTAATACAGTAATACTAATAATTATTGCTTCCTAACCCGACGAAGGCTACGGCTGAAAGTCATTCAGTCCAAAAAACGGAAGTGTGTCGCTGCTCGCTATTTGTGGTTAATTGACGCTGACGCAGCCCAAAAGAACAACGGCCGCCGGCGCAGCAGCTCAAAACACCTCTACCCGGTGCGAATGATTATGGGCACACGGGTCCGGGTCCGAGAAAGCGAAACGCGACACTACATGATCAGCGACTCCACACCCACTTACGGCGGCGCCGAAACCTTTTTCATCTTTTTTGTTTTTTCATGTTGCTTTTTTCTATGCGTATCGAAAAAGATAGGTAGCGACAGTGGAGTTCATGGCCCGACAAGCTCTCTCCCCTGTTATAATTACTGTTGCTCCTTATTTGAATGGACCAGATCAGAACTGTATTATTAGGGGTTGGGTCATCATCATATTAACATTACATCATCTGCGCCAATAATACTGTACAAGGCTACACGCAACCGCTGCTTTTTAGAATCCCAGCCCCTCCCCAGCCCCGCCCAGCCCCGCGTCGCATAATATTCCTGCACTGTGGGCATCGTCATGATTAATTCTAAGATACTGATTGATATTGACCGTCCCTTTTCTGTTCTATTACCCGAATTTCAAAATTTTAACTTTTAAAATTGGCTCTCGTAATCCCTCTTTAAAATTTAAAAGATGATTACAAACAATTCCGATTAATAAATTAGAAAAAAATATATTGTTCCATTGAAAGACAATTCTTTATTGTAAAATGGATGAATATATCATTAATTATTAGAATATAACAAACATTATGGGAAGCGCATTGAAAGATAATTATTTATAGTAGCTAATTAGGTACTCTTATTACATAAGAATGGGGAAATATTTTCACTGTCAAAACATACAATAGTAAGAGGTTTGTGACAAACAAGATCTGTAGAATGCGCATGTGAAAGTGTTGAGTGGACCCCACCCCCCACCATTCCTGCAATACAAACCATTGATCATATCATAGAAGAAATTACTGTAGAGAAGGGAACAAGATCAACGTCGTCTGATCATCATCTGAGGGGAAGCAGAGCAGGTGCAGGGAAACAGTATTGTTATCATAATATCACATACATATAATAATTACATGAGTAAGGAAAGAAATTCCTATTTCTTGGACTATGGATGTGACACTCCCTCCCTGCAATAGGCATGCTTTGTAGGCCCAGCCCATCAGTTTTAATTCCTAGTTTCCTAGTTTCCTACTACTGCTGCTGTTTAGGTCCCCTCCCCAACCATTTGGACTCATACTCTCTTCTGGCTTTTATATTGTACGGCGATTTGTATGTATGTTTTTGTGCACCTGCTCAAGAGACCGTATAGTATACCATTACCCATTTGTTTTGTGCGAGTTCTTGAAATGCTACAACCGAAATAATTTTAGTTTTATTGTGAGTTTTCGGGTGAGGCGAATATATGAGAAAATTCAAAACACATTTAACACTATATTCTTCTTCTTTTTCTTTCCCAGTCTTCGCAGCTAATTTTAACTATTCATTATTTTAAAAGACTAATTTGATGTTGGACTCAAAATATAAATTTCTCCATTTCCCGTTATAGCAGCTAGGGTTTTTTTTTATTCACACAGTGCATATACAAATTTAGCAAAATGAGAAGATAAATTGATGTTTTGCAAATGCAAAGCCAAACAGGTGGGACAAGTGATGTCAGATTGTTTTGACGTGCAGATGCATGTGTACGTAATATGCTATATCCAGCTGGTTTGTGAATTATTGGGCAAACAAGAACAGCAAATAATTCTCCATCTACTGTAGAAGCTGCCATATATATTTCTTTCGATTATTATTTTTTACTTTTTACTTTTTCTTTAACAATAGTAATTTATTTAAACCCATAGTTGTAAGTTTTTTGGGCATGTAATACCTTTTTATTTTATATATATTTATTATTCGGAAAGAACAACTCATTATATGTATCAAACGCTAGATTCGTGATAGTATTCGTGTCATGGGGACAAATTTACTGGTCAAAGAATAAGAAAGTGAAGGAAATTGAGAGGTGGTGAAACCGTGAAAGTGGTCCAGGAAAGAAAAATACAATCCATAAAGGTTTAAAAGTCTGATTAGCCAGGAAAAAAAATAAAAAAACCTGAACGGCCTGGCATGAGGTTACAATTGACCTGAGTTTTCGATCTTTCCTTATTCCCGACACTGGAGAAAAAAGGGAGGAAGGAGAGGACATTACTAAGGAGAAAAGAAGGGACAAAGGTTTTGAGTAAGAAGCAAAACAGAGGTTCCTGCTATGGAAATTTACCTCTTCGGATGGTAACAAAACCTTATAGACATGGTCCCCTAGCAGTCAAAATATGTTTTAAAAAAAAAACGAGAGAAAAGTATTAGCCCACCACACTTCTGCCACTCTGCTCTATTGGTATACTATCTTAGCAACATTCTATATAACATAAGAGATCTACAAACAGTATAACAAAAACTTCTAACTCCCTGATTACGACCGAGTCACCAAATTGAAAAGAGATTATGAAACAGAGTTAGATAATACCTTACCTGCAAGACTGCAACCTAAAACCGAACCTTAGGTTTTCCACATGTAAAACAGAAGCCATTTTGCAGGGAGCTAAGAAGCTAGGATCTTAAATAAGCATTAAGCCATCGCTACGTACGTTCGTCGAGGATACAATACAAAACAATACAGTTTCTTTTTTCTTTTTTGAGTAAAGTATACAATAAAGTCTCAACTCCAGAGTTCACACTTCCATATAAGTGCCAAAAAATATGGAGTACAAATACTTGTCACCCAAATTGGGTCCCCAAGTTTACAAGTTTTCACAGAAGAAACAATCGATCAGTGCTCCTTGAGTTCTATTGACGCGTAAGGAGATTCAGGTATACGTGTCAATTTTGTGAAATGGGGACCCAGACGGAGCAGTGAGACCAAGAGTTTGCATCACTTTGGTTCTCCGAAGCTCTTGTAATCTTCCGAAAAAGGTTCCTCCCTAATACAAAAGTTAAGTCTCTGAAGTCAGAAATAAGGAAAGAACTGCTCGACAATGGAGAAAAAATACAGCATAAACTCACAGAACTAGGGGTGCTTGGCCCGTCCTTTTTTAGCGCTTCATCTTGCTTAGGGCTTTCACATTCCTCAGCACTCTTCTTACTGTGCTTAAGTCCATTTCGCACCCTATTACCGTCATGAGTGCTGTTCTTTGCAGCCTTTGCCCTTGGATTACTTTGTTTCAATTTCTTTTGCACCCTATCTTCCTTGGCCGTTTTACGTGTTGTTTTCACTTGTGCACTAATCCCATCTTCCTCCGAAGACATGCTACTTGCTTCCTCAATGTCCTTATATCGTGGAGTAATTATGTTCACCTTTTTCCTTGAAGAACCCCTTGCCTATTGCCAAATCCATAAATTTGAATCATGAGCACAAAATGGGGCTCCAAATTCCCACGCCCAGGAAAAGCATAGACTGATATGTGTTGTTATCATGGTTCATGCGTGTAAATAAGAGCAGTTTAAGGAACACAATGTAAATACCAAACTCACCTGATCCGAGGCTTCTCTTTCTTGATCGACTCTTTTAGTAACTGACCTCTTGTCCTTGGTACTAACTCTTTCATTTGATGCACCTGTGGACAAATTGCAAAACTACCTCATTCAACACTTCCCTTTCAAACAAAGAGTAAATGCAGATCCATTATGTAGTCGCTTGTTGATCAAAATCTGATGGACATGAGTATTGATCCAAGATGACTGTATTCTACTCATTATATGGGATGGCCTGGCCATGTTTTTCTTTTCTACTATTTTAAACAAATGTAAGAAGCCTCACAGTCAGATGAATAAACTGAGTCCATGAAAACTTGCCAACCCAAAAATCAGTAAACTGTGTGCTGTATTCCAAGGAGATGGTCCTAGCATAAGATTTGCTTACGCTCAGCAACACTGGGATTCAAAACTTTAAAGTGCAACTCACTCTTATTATTCAGCCAAAATCCATGGAGTTACTGGAAAAGTGGTTGAAAAAGTCCAGAAAGATAAAATCACTCAAATCAACTCTTCTATTTGGTAACTGAGGATCTACATCCCCAATTAACATGGCAAAATGACATTCGTAATTCTTCTCTCTGAGGAAGATCTCCACATGTTTCATAACTTGTGGAAACAATAAATTCAAGTTCATAATTGACCCGAAAGCTGAAAGGTTAAAACCATGAAATCAAATATGTATGAGATGGGGATTTAACTGGAAAAAATAAGTTCACCTTTAGAACTGGACTGTTGACCCTTTGATTGACCCGATTTTAGGTGAAGAAGTTCCTAGAGCATATCCAAATGTTTGAACAAAACATCAGTTTCCAGAATACATTGCTTATTTAGTACTAAAGTTCACATGGACAAAACTAGCAACCTTCTTAAGAGCATTCCAAAGAAACATCCTCGGAAAGAGTTTTACCTGCTCTAGAGATTTCCTGAATATGTCATGATAACAACCATCATTCTCCATGAGCACCTGTGTATTCAAAAGCATAGAAAGAACAGCCGAATAACAGTCAAACATCAATAAGGCCAAAATGTTCAATGTAAGTAGGTAAGAGGATGCAATGGAAAGACAGTGCTATGTATCAATTCTTACAATCTCAAAATCAGAATGACTTTTAACCGGGTCTGCATACAAGCTGCAAGAAAGATGTAACATATTATCACAGGTCCACAGAAAGAGCAATAATACTAGCATAGGGAGAAGTACTAACTATTCGTAACTTCCATAAAGCCTAACAAGAACTTCACCCGCCGACACACTACTAGGTTTGTCCCTCCCAGTGACAGTGTTGTCGTCAACCACCTGCCAAATGAATAAGCATGTAATTACTACTAGCATTTAAATACTTGTGAAAAAAATTAACATATATTGTGCCACAAATTCATATCATAGAAAAGAGAACACTTGGTATGTCCTACCACTGCAGGCCACCATGAACCATTGCAAAGCTCCACCCAAATTATACTCCCAAACACAGGTTTATCTTTCAAGTGCTTAGCTGCAACTCTTTCTACACTGTCATTGCCATCATGACTTTCACGGCTTGCACAGTTTTTACCTTTCATACTTTCCTGTTTAATTGGATGGTGTAAAGTCAAACCATATGTATTTACGCATGGTCATCACCATCCTCGTTGCTGAGAAAATCAGAGATTCAAAACAACAATGTTGATGAAATTTTGGTAAATTAATACTTTAACCAAGTCCAATGAGATTGTTTTTGTATATTTTGAGGATAAATATAAGTTTTCTAACCTAAAGCTTTACAAGAGATATCAGAACGTGAAGAAAACCTCAATAAGAACACAGACCGTGACCACCCACACCCAACATTGGCATGTAACTACCAAAAGAGTGGGAGCAAATGGCAAACAACATGGATTCACCAAAAAGATTCCTGGTCAATATCATAGGCCAAGACTAACCAGACGAATAGTTCTGCATAAGCAATAATGGTGTTTTAGGTAATATCATTCTACTCTAGAGTGAATGTTTAACCAAATTCATTAAAGGTAAGCACCCAAGATGGATAAGCATACACATGTAAGGTAAGAAACTAAATTCAGGTGGAATGACACAGCTCAAAGTCACCAAATTGATATAATTTCTAAATAGGACACGATGCATTAATTCCTCGTAATCGCTAATGCAGCAATTCCCAGCCTACACAAACTGTTTTTACTAGACGCAGAAGATGAACTTAGTTTCCATGTGGGCAAGCTAAGCCAAAAGTCACACTTGACTGCAACAACAACAACAGCTTTTACCTAAATACAGCATAATTACATCATTCCATAGCTCATTTTTGTGATCAACATAAAAAAGAAGGAAGTGAGAAAGAAAATGGCAAAACAAGAAACCGTCATTCATGATCATCTGTTTAAAGATATTCTCAAACTTAACGACCAACATTTTGTTCCATATTCCGAATAAAAAAAACCCAAATCCGATTTCAAAGAAATTTTTAGTGGGTTTTTTGATCAGCTAACAAAACAGAAATAAAGAAAACAAAAAACCCATTTCTCATCACACGAAAGCTAAACCAAAACTTGAATTTAAATCAAAAAAAGAGGAAACAGTTAGAGCGAGGATACACACTTACAGGCTATAAGGAAGAACCGGGTAAAAGAAAAGGGAGAGAGTAGCTAATGTAATGGATGCATAGATTATGGCGGGGGTTGTGGCTTTAGAGATCCATAGACATAGCACGGGAACGGGACAGTCTGTGTAGTGTCTACTCTACTCTTGATGATGCACGGATAGAACAGCAGAAGTTGCTCAGTGAGCCAGACTGTTGGAGTAAATATACTTTACTTCCGGCAAACGATAGTCAAACTTCAAATAAACAACTACTTTGAACTCAACAAAAATAATTTGAATCTATTAACATTTTCCTAAATATTAATAACCAGTGCTAATGATAATAATTTTAAAATTATTTTCAATTTAAATTAAGTCTTCACGATATTATTGTGATCGAGTTATAAAAGAAATAAATTATTTATTATTAACTGAAATTAAATAACTCGAATATGAAAAATAAAACAAAACTATACGAAAATACCGTATCTATGCTCGGAAGCAGCAGAGAAATTCTTTAAATTAACAAAAAAATAGGGCAATTTAGGATTTACGACTCTTATTTTTGCCAAACGAAACCCAGTCTAAGCCCGCTATAGGCCTTTATACAAATAAATAATTAAAATACACAGTACACATCCTTAGCCGTCAGATCTAAAATCACACAGTCCCAGACCTCACTCGTCCGCAGCGGAAAAACAAAACCCCAGGCCACTTGCTCCTCCCATCTAGGCTAAAACCCTCTCTTCACCAATCTTCATTACCAGGTAACAATTCTCTCCCTCCCTCTCTCTTTCTCTCTCTTCAATTCGACCATTGTTTCTTTGCTCGCCTAATTGCCCCTTTGAATTCATATTACTTAGCTTATCAAGTGAAATACACCCTGATCACCGTCCTAATTCTTTACCAGAAAACTTTGATTGTGCTTCCGTTTGATGGATAAATTGCGAGATTAACACGAAAACCCAGTTGGGGATTCCATTTTTGTACTCAATTTCTTGGTTAAATTGGGAAATATTTGAATTCTGTGTTTTGGGTTTTTTGATCTTGTGGTTTCGTTCCGCTTGGTAAGTGACATTTTTTGGGGGCCTTGGACTCGTAACAGGTATGGTGGACCCATGGTGGCCTATAATAGGTGCAGCGATACCTGCCATAATTGCTGGGCAGGCTCTGAGGATGAAGAAGAGGAGAGCTGAGGAGCAGAGGTTAAAGAGTGCTAGGGGCCGTGAAAAGAGCTCTGATGAAATCTTTGTTTGTGAGAGGGTTTGCACGTCGAAGAGGATGTTAAAGAAGGTTGGTGCATTGTCTAAAGACCCAACTGTTGATACTTGTGTTACTGTTTGTGGCGTTTCTGAGCTGGATGCTTGTACCGATGCGTGCGCTAGAACTGTGTGTGTTAATCAACACCAAGTGCCTAATTGGAATGATGTTTGCCTTAGGAGGTGCCAAAATGAATGCCTCAGGCTATCTAACTCATCTGTCACTTCTTGATTTTCAGAGGTTCATTTCATGTACCTTCTTCTGCCCATCATTACTAGTGTTGAATTTTACAAGAGATTTAGTGTAATTGATGATACATTTGCCTCAATATGTTTGAATTATTGCTCTAATTTCTGGAAGTGGATGCGAGATATGTTTCTTCTAATATTGTAGGTTGTGATCTGAGCCGATTTCTTCCTGGTGTGAGTGGTCATTGCATTGGTCAGTCACGGTGTTTTTCCCACTTTGCATTCAGCTATGTTTAGTTTAATTGTAAGTGATAAGAGTGTCAGTTGCATATATTTCTTGTTTTGGTTTCTTCTTATGCTGCTTGATCAAGACTCAAAGTGTACCGAGACCGATACGTTTTGGTTTCTTAGTCATCCTTCATCTATGAATTGCCTTTTTGGTCGGCCAACTCAACTTTTGATTAAAACTCCTTTCCTTATTATGGTTTGAAGTCCGAGGCGCATTCCTAATGAGCTAAAGGTCAACATGACTAGGTGTGAGTTTCTTCCTAAACCCCAGATAGGGTTTAAGGTGCCATTTGGGTGTCTGTTTAGAAACTGGAAGTATCTTCTGTTTGAGGCAGGTACTGGGAATTATCTTCTGTTGCTTTCTCATAGAACATCATTGCAATGAGGTTGTTTAAATTCTCTTATGTTTACCAGTGCATTTATTTCAACAAGCCATGAGGTTTATTTCTTTTACTTTCATCTTTTTGGATGATCTCCCCCCATTACATTGACCCCTTAAAGGATTCTGCAACTTTGGATTTTGTTCAGAACACCTACCTTTTACTGATTCTGTTCATTAGAAAATTCAGGAGACGAAGGCAGTCAAAAGCTTTCAAATTAGGTCGTTCCATTTATTTCGTTTGTAATGGAATCAATTCTTAGCACTGATGAACATCAAGCAAGCATCACACGCATCTTTCTTCCTCCATCCACCTTTTGGTCAAGCAACCAGAAAATATACAGAT
This sequence comes from Viola odorata, assembly GCA_963691705.1. Lineage (NCBI taxonomy): Eukaryota > Viridiplantae > Streptophyta > Magnoliopsida > Malpighiales > Violaceae > Viola > Viola odorata. Next base: position 17,181,500 of record OY829544.1, on the reverse strand, counting down.
TGAAAAGTAGGAGAATTCGTATAAAAATCCAGCCATAGTACGTGGGTGTGCCTCAATGAAAAGCGCTCACACCACTCGATTAACAAACAACAAAGAAAAATGCAATGCACAAGGACTACAATAGATAAATCTAATTCCTGAAACAATTAATGAATGCAAATTTGCTCAAACTGACTGAAACATCCACAATTCTGAACTGGAATCATAAAGCTATGTGATGACATTCGTAAAAAGAAAAAAGATACCCATATGATGACTGGTGATGGAGGCAGCATAAACTATACACGACACAATAAATAGCTAGGTGAACAACTATTGTCACTCGCCATGACCATATATGGACTTTGCCATAACATCATATACCAAGACTGGCAAATTAAACCGCAGCAGCAACAACTGCTTTGATGGATCGCCACAATCCTCGAAACGACATGCATTAACCAAACACCAAAATACAACAATCCATAGTGAAACTTGCAGGAATGACATTACAACATATCATAATGTTATACACCAAAAATGAGCAGTCAGTTACAAGTTACAGCAATGAAACATCTAAACAACTATATAAACAACAACAACAAGAAGGACAAAGGAAAATTTAACAAAACCACCTACCACATCCCCCAAACTGAGTCAACAGCAAAAGCTTCACCCTTCATGCCCTCTCACGTCCCGTTCGCAGCAACAAAACTCCTCCTCCTCCACATTCACATCTATTTCGTATCATCAAATTACACGCTACATTCCCTTAACTATGTTGGAAGGGGATACTTCCTAGGTCTCCCCCTCTTCTTCGGCCCGGATCCTGTCACACTACCTCCTCTCCCTCTCCCACCAGAACTCCCCACCACTCTATCTGTGCTCTCCACTCCCATTCTTGCTGGTGGGGTACTTGTGCTCTCCACTCCCATCCTTGCCAGTGGGGGTGCACTAGCTGCAACATTTCCACTACTTTTATTCGCCACAGGCACCTCTGCAGCAACCCCACCATTCTCACCACTGCCACCTTGTTGATCTGGGGAAAAAATAGGTGGCATCCAATTCGGAAACCCAGAAGTTGCTCCTGCTGCTGCCCCTGCCTCACCATTTTTCTCTCCACCTTCCTCATCAAACACGAACCCTAAGGGGAAAAAACCCCAACAACAATAATACGCCTCTTTCCCGGGTACCAATGGAGGTAAAGAGCGAAGTAATGCTGCATGAAACGCTCTACCGCAATTCTGACATTTCAAACAACATTCTTCATAAACCCTAGGATACTCGTACAAAATGTAACAATACGGACAAGCTGTCCAAAACGAGGGCACTTTCGACCTCTGGCTCATCTGCTCCCGGTACAGATTATTCACCCTAGCATCTCTACCACTATTGACATTACTACTATTGCTACGATTACCCTTAGATTTAGCCCTATCACCTCCTTGTTTCTTCGCGTTCGGCCTCTGACTTCTTCTGACCGGTAACTTGGCGGAATTCGACAAATCCACGCGCGCAAACATGGTCAATTCGTTGTCGTAGAGTGCTTTCTTACTAGAATCGGATAAGACCGCCCACGCATCGGCGACTAGCTTAAACGCTTGATCTGCGAATGGGTAATTGTTCTTGTCAGGGTGAAGCAAGAGGGCGAGCCGACGATACTGTTTCTTGATGAGATCCGGATCATCGGTGCGGCGGCCGAGTTGCAAGATGGCGTACCAGTCGTGGTGGTTGTTGACGCGTTTTTCGGAGGATAAGAGAACGTCAGCAACGGCTAAGATCTGATCCGGGCCGTCCAACAGGGGTTCAGTCTCCTGTGCTAAGACAGCGAAGTCTTTGGTGCAGGCGAGATCGCGAGTTTGGAGAAGCTTCTCGGCGATTCCGATGAGGCGCTCCGCTTCGGCCCGGCTGGGATTTTCGTTCATTTTTGGATGCGTTTTCTTTACTTCTTTTGGTAGACTATTGGGAGACTACGAATATGATCCATGCGTTATAGGTGCAAAAAAGTTAAAAGTTAAAGTTTTTTAATTTTTTCTCATTTATTTATTTATGCCGGAGTCTGCTGGGCCAAAACTAACTAGCGATCGGCCCGCCCCAATAATTTTTTTTATTATTACAATAAGTATAATTTTATGTTATTAAGACGACAAACACTAATTAGGTAAGCTATAATTTAGTGTGCGATCTAATAAATAATTTATATTGTTAATTTGTTACACAATTTAATTTTTACTTTTTAGCTCTGTGTATTTTCGGTAGGTAAAATACTAATTTTGGGATATTAATGGTGGAAACTTTCAAGAAATTAGAAGTTTTAAATCTTTATACTCCTAAAAAAAATGTTTTCTAATAATTTCACATAGGTGATGATTAATCACGATTTTTAAATATTTTATTCATATTATTCATTTACATATTAAATAATTTTAATAGACTATAATATAAATAGATCGATGAACTTTGAAAAACAATATATTTAAAAAATGGTACAATATGTAAATCACCTAAGAAATAGTAATAAATAAATAAAAAGTGAAAGTAGTGGGGATGATTGTCGAATCCGTAAAAAATAAATATAAAGTACAACTCACTGTTAAGAACAAGTTAATTTGTAAGTAGCAAGTAAGAGTTTCGATCCACAGGGAATACTTGTATGATTTTCGTGAGTTCTTGTAAAAATCAGGAGTAACACTTAGATGAAATTGGGAATTTTTGTCTAGAGCTAAAAACTGAAAAAAATAATAATAATTAGAGTAAAAAATCCAAGCCAAGAATGAGGTTCTTGGTTAAGACGCGGATCAAGACGAAACAATTAGAAGAAAGAAATTCCTAGTAGAGGCTGGCAACGATGAGTTATGAGCAGCAATCATTGACGCAAGGGTATTCATCTTTAATCTATAGAGTTGCTATAGGATCAAGGTACGCTTATGACCCCTACTTCTCTCCTATATCAACACCACCTCAGGTACGCTTAGAGATGATGCCTAACCAACTAGCACCTTGCTGGTTAAAGGGTTTACTAAGTTGGCCGGTTATCGATTAGAGGAAGACAACTCCAAACCTAGTATCCTCGGTCGTCAATTGGGACTAAATCAGGTTAACCTTTTACCCTAGTGGTACTCCGAGTTAGTTCGCGGTAGATTCATCAGCGCTAGGTGTCTACTTCGATCCTCTTGGTCAACACCGTGGCCAAGAGGAATGACTATTGTGACAATCGACTCAACCCTAGATTGGCCAGATCTAAAATCAAAAAGAAAACACAGTGCAATTATTATGAGGTCAGTTAAACGCAGATTAGAAGATTAATAAAATCAATTAGGTCTCATGCAAGCTCATACTCATGCTTTAAACACCTCTACTAAGAACGATTTATTTAGCTACTTATACTTATATTAAAAACAAACAAAAGATGTATTGAAAGATGAAAATCATTCGTTTCCGAAGGAGCAAAGTTTAGAAATCGGAACAGAGATGGAAACTGAGAGAGTCACCCCGTTCTCGCCAAGAAGATCCCTCTTAAAAACCTATACAGAATAGTTTTATAGTCTCCTCTGCCAATAAAATTTCTCAAAAGAAATAATTAATTAAATCGTAATAAGATTCTAGATTGTATCTAATCACTCTCCTTTTTGAATTGGAAGTCTACAGTAACGGGATAAAAGAGGTAGAGTGTAGTTCCAATGCTCATTCGGATAAGATCGATAATCGTTATCACTATAGGAGTCTTCTGCAAGGTTGAGTCCTTCTGTCTGCCCAGATGACTCCTCTTGGCCAAGAGGATGACCAAGAGAGATGTTTGTCCCATGTGATAGGATTCCGCCAGTCAGGTGACTTGTCTTGACCAAGAGACTAGAAAAAAAAGGTGTCTGTCCTCGATTTGCCTAGAATTGACCGGATTCTGCTCATTTTCTCCATTTGCCTTCCAAATCTATTCCTGCAATAATCATGAAATTTGTTGATACCCGATTTTTGACGATTCGTCACGTTTTCCGCATTATTTATCATTCACCATATTATTAACCGTTTTAATATCAGCCATATTGTATTTATTATTATTTTCGTGCCATTTCCCTTTATTTTCCCTTTTTTCGTATTTTTACCATTTTTCTCGTTCGAACCTCTATCGGTCCCGAGCGAGTTTCCTCGGACCATAGATCGAACACTTTCTTTCTTTAACTAAAAATTATCTACTATTATTTTATTTCGCGTCATCTCGTTTTGTTTTGTTCAATTCACTTTGCTATAGCATTTATTTTTCGTTCGAAATTTTATCGGTTCCGGGCGAGTATACTCAAACCATGAATTAATTTTTTTCTATATTTACTACTCCCTCCGGTCTTGAAAGAATGTCTTTTTAGAACAGTAACATTCAGTAAAGCAAACACTAAAAAGTCAAGTAAAGTGTACAGTAACATTCAGTAGCAAAACGACATTCTTTCAAGACCGGAGGGAGTATCTACTATTTATCTTTTCACATATTCTAGTATTTTTTAGTTCGGGCTTTTATTCATTTCGAACGAGTTCGCTCGTATCGTTTGCTCAAACCAAATAAATGAACTGTGCATGCCCTTCACCATCCACCGTTGATCTGTTGACCAAGCAAAAGTCAACCAAGATCAACGGCCAAGATAATTCAAAGCCATGCATCTTTCTTCTTCGTGGTTCTTGGCGCAACCGACTCCAAAATATCCCTGCTTCACCCCTCGTCGAAGCTTCCATCCAACCTCAGCCATACAACCAAAACTTCATCATCACTTCTCTACCTCGTCGACGCGCCTTGATCATCACCGGCTGCCTTATCACCACTCACGCGCACCGTGCTCTCCAAGTTCACTCGCGGCCTCCACGCCTTTAAATACCAAGCTCAAGACAACCAAAAAAAAGGGGGACCAATTCATGCTCTCGTCCCCCCTTTTTATTCACACTCTTTCCCTCTGCTTTGCTTTCAATTTATTTAATTGCTTGCATTTCAATTAATTAATTGCCTCTGTCTTCAATTAATCAATTGCTTCTGTTTTATTTTCAATCAACTACTACTTTCAATTCAATTAAATTGCCGCCTCTAATTCCAGTTAATTTCGCCATTTTATTTCGTCCAATTGCTTGCTGTTTTGAGTTAATTTCGAAGCTTTGTTTAATTAATTTTAATTGCTTTTATTTCGTTAATTGCATGTTGTTTTTAGTTTAATTGAACTGCTTTTGGCTGCTTGAAATTGTTGTTGTTGTTGAGTTGATTTTTTTAGTTTAATTGCTTGGTTGTTGTCCTTGGTCGCCGGCCATAGCGCCGACGATGCAAGGAAGGAGACGATGAATAAGAGAGAAAGGAGGGAGTAAGCGTGGGCTGGCCAGCGTTTTAATTCAAACGCTGGTCAGCCAAACCCAAGCGGAGAAGGGAAAGAAGGAGCTAGGCCGCATGTCTGGCCCAACTGGAGAGAAGAAAGGAGCAGCCAGCCCATCCATTGGGCTGGGCCCAGTGGCCCGAGCCCAATTTCGGCCTGTCATTTTTTCGTACCGATTTATTGCATGATTCGTATTGTGTGATTAATCATTCTTCGCATGCTTTTAAATGTTTAAATAATTATTTTTGGTTGCTTTTAATTCTTTAATTAATTATTTTACTTGCTTTTTAATTGTTAATCATTTTACTTATTTGCTTGTTATTCGTCATTACTAGTACTAATAATCTCACTTTGTAGGGTAAAATTAAATATACGCTTGCAAGTACACTTTTCTCATCCCTTTTATTTAGTAGATGCATTCCATATATATATATATATATATATATATATATATATATATATATATATATATATATATATATATATATATATATATATATATATATATATACATGATTATTTAGAATCATTAGAATTAAAATCAATTTCACATGAATAACTTGTTTAAATCACTCGCTTTAAATGCCATGTTTAATTATTTTTATTTCTGCTCGTATTAAATGCATGTGTTTGGTGGCTTCGATCCCACACCTCGGTTTATTTTTCGCATTTTATTAAATCGATACTTTGATAGTTATGCATGATAGAATCATTTAGTAATTAGGCTTAAATCATGCATGGCCCGATGATGAAAGAGAGTGCCCGCTTTAGTAAAGATTAAACGGTTAATTTCGTTAAAAATCAGTCCCGACCAACGAAAAATACTAAAGCGGTGATTCCTTTGAGGGCCCATTACTTGTTTTTAAATATTTTATTTAAACACCTTTTTTCTTTTAACCGGTAACCTTTTTAGGATGAGACTCGGGTTACTAAGACCTTCCCGAGTCCATAATATGACCCCGAACCATCGTTCTTGGGTTTAGACCATTTTTGCCTTAACTGTTTATTTTTATGCCATAACTTTAGGTTCCCTAAACCTTAGAAATAAAATAGGGTGGCGACTTCATTGCATTATGTGAGACAACCCGTTTTGTCTCACATCCGTCCAGAACTGACTCACTTCAAATTGAAAATGCATGAATTCAATAGAAATACCATTCGAAAATGCATGAAAATATATGGTAAACCATTGCAATTTAGGCTCAATCAAATCCCCCACACTTAGCAATGCTTGCCCCCAAGCATACAAAACAACAAAAACATGCAAAAATAGAAATAAAACCAGCAACCCTGCTCAATTCAAAAAACCTCCTCAACAAAGAAAATATACAGACAATTAACTCGTCAAATCCATCCTAGATTAACAAGGTTTATTCAACATCCAGTAACATCTCACTCATCACAACAGAACCAAAACAATTAATTCAAAACTCAAGAGAACGGTTGGGGAAACAAAATCATTTTATTACATTTTTCTTTGTCTATCCATTAGTCCGAAAGATACAAGAGTTGTTGACACAAGCAAATGCACACACATTAAACAGAAATAAAATATGTAAACACGGTTTGTTGCCAAGTCAGCATTGAGATCTTTTGATTACGCACTTTGGAGTCTTTATTACACTGTTTCTTTGAACCCTTTTATTAGCTAAATGCACTTCAGGGAGTTTCGCCTATTTATGGGTGATGGTATCGAATTATCAACATCGTGCGACCTCGTTGGTTCCAGTGGTGTCCACACAAAACATGCAAGGAATTAAAAAACTCTACAGGCAGTGCAAAATTAAAAGACCGACAACTCTTGGATATTTCTGGACTGATCACTCATTCTTGGCCATGACAACAATATCATTCTTGGTCAATTTCTTAACCAAGAAAGTTTTTCTGGTGTTTCTCCAGCAATTAACTTAAGTTCCAAGCTAACTAATCATGGGTCTGTGGTAAGAAGTGAGAGGTAATGGTATTGAACATGTTACACTAAGGTTGCCTTCTTAATAAAATATGGATTCAAGCAGCTAAGCGTCATGGTATTTACAGTGTTGAGGTGAATTTCAAGAAGAATAGTGGGTTTGATTTTCATGCATCACAAAATAAAATAAAGATCATGCAAGAATCTATTCCTATAAACACACAAAAATCAAAAGAAAAATCATGCAAAAGTTAAAAACAGAGCCAAAAAAACTAGATTTTTTTTTGAACTACCTCATGCATAAATAGTTAAACATGAAAAAACACACAAAATAGTTAAGAAATATGTACAAGATAAAACCTCCCCCCACACTTATTGGACACATTGTCCTCTATGTGTGAGAGAGGAAAAATAAAAATACAGAAAATGAAAATAAAACAGAAAAATAAAATAGGAAAGGAGACAACCTAGGGGCAGTCAGTCAGTTAATCAAAACTAGAGGAGGATGATGGAAAGCAATTTCTGGGGGATTTGGTGCAAGGGCTTCATCAATCTTATTGTGTAAGAGGAGCAAGAAGTAAAGGATGACCTGGTTGAGGGTGACAGCTTATTCCTGGGCGACCTTTAAGGTTTGTAGGAGGTGGTTGGTCTGCTATTGTTGAACCAAAAAAGTGCTCATCATGTCAGGGGTGGGTTTAGGTGCAGAAAAGGGCGTAACTGGCTGCTCTTGGCTTTGGTCTTAGCCAAGAGAAACATCTGTGTCATTCTGATGCTCAACCACTGCTTCTGCAGCTCCTTCCTCCTCAGTAGTTGTCTCTGCTGGAAACTGTAATGGGGCCAGCTGGTACTTGCCCTGATGTCTGGGCCAAAAATTCTTTTGTCCTTTAGCGTGCAACTTGTGTTATAACAAACAACCTTTTTTCAAATGGAAATATCCCATTTGATCAAGGGCTTTGAGATCAAGTATTTTAAGGGCATAAAAGTCATGGAGAATTGAGGCATTTTCCAAGTGTCCAAATTTAAAAGGTAATATAGTTATCAAGGAACCTAGCACCATTTTATTTTTTGAAGCAGTGAACTGCTTGGCCAACCAATACCCCAAACTGACTTTTTGGCCAGTCTGCATGCACCAAAGGATGAATAACTCAATTTTGTAAAGAGCACCAGATGTGTTGCTCTTCCCATAAAAGCTGACAGACAATACCCTATGCAATAACTTAAGGACGGGGTCACAAAGTATATAGGCCTTGGAGAGCTTGGTAGGGACCTAGAGGCAGCATCAGTGTCCCATTCGTTGGGAATTTCATGTAAGGTGGAAGGGTACCAGGATGGACAATCCTTATTATCAAGCAAAAATCCTACCAGGCATTCAAATTCATGCAAAGATAAGTGTGACCAGTGACCACACAATTTGTAATTATGATCTGTCCAGCATGTATATCAAGATTTTCCTTCCCCTTGACAATGAGGGTTGTGAAGTCAACCCAGAAGGTGGAATAAAACTTCAAACATAGATCACTATAAAAAGAGTTTTGGACAAAAAACACAGACCCCCAGCCTATATCATGCACTATTTTCTTTAATCTAGCAGACAAGCCTAGACTATGTAACAATTTAAAATCAAACACGATGCAAGTAGTGATTTCAGATAAAAGTCGAGAGTAGAGTCTCTTCTTATCAACTTGGGAATCTAATTTCAGCCAACCATTAAGCTTTGAGATGGGAGGAATTACCTTGGAGGGTTTGGATGACTGTGGGGATTGGATAAGCTCCAGGCAATCCTCATCTTCCTCTGGTTCTGGTGTTGTCACGGCAACCATTGGCGCCTTGCCTTTTTGCTGCCTGGTGGCTGGGGATGATGGTCCTGCCTAGGCCGGCAGAGTAATGTGCCTATGAGGCAGTTGTTTGGTCCTTCTAGTGGATGATGGGGTAGTGGTTGGTGTTGGAGTAGTGGCAAGAACATGTTTGGGCACCGCCTTGGCTAAGAGGGGCGTCTCCTTGGCCAAGACAGGGGCTGATGTGTCCATCCTGCTCTTGGAGAGTCTCTCTGCGGCTGGGTAAAACGTTGGTGCTTCCAATATTCTCTTTCTCAACAGGTTCAAGGGCACCTCATCAGAATCATTATCCGGGACAAACAGATCCGCTCGGTTGGGTTTAAACCTAGGGTCAGAGGTTGAATCTGAATCTCCCGACACGTTCTTTGCTTCTTCATCCTCCCCTTCTCCTGTGACAGCCTCTGTTATGGCTACCTCTTCCTTAGTAGTTGTGGGGTCTGTTGATATCTAGGCAGTCGAGGAGGCGCCGGAATCAGCCACGACTGTAGAAGGTTATGCCTTTCCTGGTGAAATCTCCATCGAAGAGACGGACGACGGAGGTTGAGGTCGGGAATCGACAGTCGTGTCAAGAGAGGTTAGAACCGCTGCTGGGAATGCCTCTGCTGACACCTGGGAGTTGGTTGCTTGATTGGTGCTAGTCGGAGTTGGGTCGCTGGACATGTTGGTAGAGAGGGACTCGGGGTGGAAGAGCGGAGGTAGGGATTATATGGATTTCTGGGTTTGTGGCAGTTATGGGATGAGAGGGAAGAGGGAGAGTTGGTGGAGTAGAGGTAGTGGGTGACGAAGTAACGGGTGTTCGGTCACTTCTACGACCTCTTTCAGCTCTGATAGATGCCTTTGATCGTGTCATTGATGCGGTTTGTTGCTGTTTTGAAGGTGGAAGAAAAGAGGTTTCTAGGGAGTGGGTGGCAGTCGTGCTTTTGCAGAAGGAAGTTGGAAGGTTGAGGGGGTAGTGGACTCTTCATGACCATGACTGATACGATCATGCCTAGCCTCATCGTGGTGAGGAATGAGCACACATCCGAGGGTCAAGAGATATGCCAGAAACCATCGGACATAGGCGATATCTGTGCCACCCTGAGGCCACCCGCGTGGCCTAGATTTTCCCGCATACGCATCGAGCCAACCATCAAGACAGCGCCTAACGGCATGCCACTAAGCCCTTAGCGGCATGCCACTAAGCCCTTAGCGGCATGCGCCCAACAAATGGCCATTTTGTTGCTTACTTTGCCAAGCCCAGTCCAGAAACACGAATTTGGCCAATTTGAGGGCTTTTGAGCTTATTTTATGTAATAGTATAAATAGTTACTTCTCTTCTTATTTTAGATAGTTTATGTTGAGGGTTTATTGCTGAGTTAGAGAATACTCCTCCCTTTAAACACCATAGACTCAACTTGTATGATTTTAGTTTTGAAAGATCCTTTAATCTTTGCAAGTAAAATCATTAAGCTTTCAATCCTTGTGTGAGTGTTGTGTAACTGAATTTGTGTAAGATTCGAGACTTTCTATTGGTGTAAGTTAATTTCAAGTTTAATTCAAGTGTTTATTGTTGTTTAAATCTAATTCATCTCAAGCATCTATCCATCCATCTATCCATCCTTCTTGTGTTTGTTTTTCCTAATTAACTGTCTTTCGTTGTACTCTATATTTCCGCTGCATAACTCTACATTTTTTCATCAAATCCTCCTGTGATTTCTTCATATTTCTGCGAGACAACTCGAGCTAGATCCTTGCTCCAAAGCTCAGATATTTCAGCTCCTTAAAAGAGCTTGAATCTTATCAAGTGGTAGTGGAGCTTTTGTCGCTCTTGAGTTTGATGTTGTGTGTCTGTTCTGCAGCCCAGAAAATTCTAAAATTTTGTGTCAATAAACTTCAGTTTGTTTGTAACAAATGTTATCTTTGAGACTCCTACAAATTCCGTGAAAATTGCATGCTTTTTGGCCAAAATAAAAAGGTGTGCAATTTCAATCCGAGAAAAGTAGTTATGTGGTCTTGGCCAGATCTAAAATCAAAAAGAAAACACAGTGCAATTATTATGAGATCAGTTAAATGCAGATTAGAAGATTAATAAAATCAATTAGGTCTCATGCAAGCTCATACTCATACTTTAAACGCCTCTACTAAGAACGATTTATTTAGCTACTCATACTTATATGAAAAACAAACAAAAGATGTATTGAAAGATGAAAAATCCTTCGTTTCCGAATGAGCAAAGTTTAGAAATCAGAACAGAGATGGAAACAGAGAGAGCCGCCCCGTTCTCGCCAAGAAGACCCCTCTCAAAAACCTAGGCAGAGTAGCTTTATAGTCTCCTCTCTTAATAAAATCTCTCAAGAAATAATTGATTAAATCGTAATAAAATTCTAGATTGTATCTAATCACTCTCCTTTTCCAATTGGAAGTCTACAGGGGCGAGATAAAAGAGGTAGAGTGTAGCTCCAATGCTCCTTTGGATAAGATCGACAATCGTTATCGCTATAAGAGTCTTCTGCAAGTATCGTTCTGCAAGGTTGAGTTCTTCTGTCTGCCCAAATGACTCCTCTTGGCCAAGAGGATGACCAAGAGAGATGTCTATCCCATGTGATAGGATTCCGCCAGTCAGGTGACTTGTCTTGACCAAAAGACTAGCCAAGAAAGGTGTTTGTCCTCGATTTGTCCAAAATTGACCGGATTCTGCTCTTTTTCTCCATTTGCCTTCCAAATCTGTTTACTGCAATAATCATGAAATTTATACTGAAATCAATAGAAATATCATTCGAAAATACATGAAAATATGTGATAAAACTACTACAATTTAGGATCAATCAAGTGGTTAAATCAATAATAAATTTCCGGTAAAAAAGAATTTTAAAATAGTTTATCTGTAGTGGAGTAAATTTAAATCACGACCAATCACGTCAAATCGGACGGCATGGGCATTGCCGCATTGCCATAGCTGAAAAATAAAAAATGGACTCTTTTTTTTTTCTTCATTTGAACGGCATTGATAAACACACTACTTATTTCTTATTGGATTCTAGATGAATGATGGGCCGGACTGATGAACATACCCTTTAGAAAAATATTTGGGCCCAAACGTTTGTTCAGTCACCATTTAGAGTCTTAGACCCAAATCTATCATGGCCTGCCCAATTACTACAGCCCATTCTTCTTTAGAATTAGTTAATGGAGTAGCAACATAGTACATTGTTATTTCACCGTCTTAGAATTAGATCAACTCGTATGGATTCATTCTAGCATCCAGAAATTTTAAATTCGAGCTTGAATATACCAACCGTGTTAAAATTTATAAGTGGAAGTTTTATTGTCTTTCAAGATTTTGTCCTCAAATTTAAAATAATTGACATTTAATGTAATTATCGGATATTATCAATAAAGTTTTTTTTATCTACTTTTAGTTTCTACCAGGCATTGAGTGAAGGGTGGTGTAGTTAAGTGGAGTATTTAAAAAAAGCCCTACATATTGTCGGACACCGCGTGCTTTTGACGCATCATATGTTTCGGAATTTGCTTCAACTCGAAATCAAACTAACACTATTTAGTATTTACTAGTATTTAGTATTAGTCTTTACCCGATAATATCTTTACCCAAAAAATATTTGTGGAACTAAAAAAGAGACTTGAAAAGTTGGAACTGTGCAAACTGCAAAAGTTTTGTCGAAACTACTTCGTACTTACCTTGGGTTGCACCCCGTTCAGGACCACAAAGAGCTAAGCTAATTGCTCAAACGTTATGGGGAAGATGCATGAGTTCCTTTCCTTCTAGCTAATTAATTTAATAAAACATTTAAAAACAAAAAAAAACAAAAATGACCCTTGCATTTTCTTGATTCTTTCGAAAAATTGAGTAAAGAAATGTAACGAATGTCGAGAAAGACAGACGAGCCAATAAACATGTAGTTCATTGGTTGTTCTACTGATAATAAATATACTAATAGAAAATCGAGTCTAGATTTAAATCTCATATCCGTTTATAAAAAAAAAGTCAAATTTCATTGACCAATTTCAAGTCTGATGACGTTTTCAAATTTATCAGTACACTTAGTATGTCATGTCACTCCGTTCATCCACTCACAGCCAATAAGAAAGCTACATGTTGCGATTGGTGGTTAAAAATTAGGTAGTTTTAAAATTTTAAATTTTAAAAATACTATAATCTATAGGTAGTGGTAAAATAAACTTCAAAGGAATCCGTTATGTGTAGTTATCTTATTAGTTTGAGTGCATACCAAATTGAAATACCGACTACACTATATAATTTTTTCGTGAAAATAGTATTGTGGGTCGATAATTGTTGGTTAGTTAGGTAATTACTCGTTTGAAATCTGGATTTCTTTTGGTTCTTTTTAATTTGGGAAATCCAATTCATTTCACTATATTGAAACTACAAGTGCATTTGTGTAATTTCCATCGATAGGTAGAAAACTTACGAACGATTCGTTATCGTTTTTTTTCTTAATTTTTATTTTTTTTATAAAAAGAAAAACATAAAATATGTTTGGTAAAATATTTTTTGTATTTTAAGTTTATTATTTTATGCGAACAATTTATGAAAACACAATGATAATTTTAAAAATCAGAAAAAGTAATTTCTTATTTTTTGTTTTCTGTTTTAAAAATTAGGGAAAAAAACAAAAAATCAGAAACAGAAATGATGCCGAACAAGCCCTTATTAATACACCGGGTGCACTCTTTGCCGACTCTTCATTTATATGAGTTATGCCAACAAATTTTAGGTACATCAAGAGGTACCTACCTGTATATATAAAAAAATTGACAAATAATAATTAGTTGAGGTTTATTCTTCCCATATTAGGTTATAGGGTTAATACATCCAAGAGTTCTAAATATTTGTCGTTTTATTTTAGTAAGTCCCAAAAGATTTTTTTAATTTTTATCGGTTCCAAATGTTATATCCATTAGCTCGTTTAAATCTCAACAAAAAATAACCAATAAAGACAAACCTCCGTTAATTATGCACATGTGACATTTTTTTAATATTTTTTTTGTTGATGTGTCTTGACATGTCATATGCCATATTAGTATTTCTAAAAAAACTAGAAATAAAATTCGAAAAAGACTAAAAAAAAATATGGAAAAAAATCAGAAAATACGATTTCAAAATTGTAAAAAATCAAAAAAATCAAGAAAATGATTTAAAAGACGTATAATGTCTAAGTAAATCAATTTCAACATTTCTTCCCTAAATCAGCCATTATTGCAAAAAATCACAAAAATGTATAAAAAATAGAAAAAAATCAAGAAAATTGCAAAAAATAAGAATAATATTTTAACCGTCAATCTTTCACCACAAAAAGTGTGATTCCAACTCTACCTTCGTTGCCTCAAATTCCTGCACCACCGGACGCAGTTAGCATCCGTGCAGTGACGAGAAGAAGTTGTGGTTGTCGAGGAAAGCTTGGCATTGTTCAGCTGCAATGGCGGTTGTATTTCGAGTTCATCAGATCGAACTAATAAGAGATGAGGATGAAATTGACGGAGATGATGGCGGTGTTGTACGACAACCTTTTCATGACAATGTTTTAAAATATTTTTCTTATTTTCTGCATTAATAACTGATTATGAACGGAATGTTGAAATTGATTCACATTAACCTTATATTAGAAATTTTATACATTTTCTGAAATGTTGAAACTGATTATGAACGGAATGTTCTTGAACTTTTTGAAATTTTATACATTTTCTGAATATTTTTGCTTCTTTTTAGAATTTTCTTCAAATTTACTTGATCTTTTTTTAAATAATTTTTGGATTTTGTTTCAACTTTTATGATTTTTTTCCTAAATGTTGATGTGACATAAAACATGAAATGACTCGTCAATAAATATATTAAAAAATATCACATATGCACATTTAACGAAATATAACGTTAATGACGGATAAAAATAAAAAATAACTTTTGGAACTCACTAGAAATAAAATATATATGGAAGCTTAGGTTATACTCTCTCCATTCCCTAAAAAAATTGTCGTTTTAGCGTTTAAGCCTGTGTGTGGAAAAAATGTCGTTCTCACATTCCCACACATTTTTAGCCTTATACTGACTACTTTACTTTTGAGAAATTAGCAACGCGCTTGAGCAATTTTCCTCTGCCATTCTCAAGTCTCTCTCTCCCAAATGAGCGCAAATTCATAGATTTTTTGGAATAATTTAGAGGGAAATTGAAAATTGATACTTCAATTTGGTGGGAAATGGAGATCGGGCCACCGAACAAGCAGTGGGGGTTCGGTGGTTGTTGATGCTGGAGATCGGGCGGCGATGATGGGTTTTTGTATTTGAGGCAGCGGTGATCGGCGGTGGTGATACGGTCGCCGAGAACGAGAGGGATGGTCGACTGTGATGGTGAAGAGAGCGAGAGATGGTTGTCGGCGGCTGGTGATGAGAGCGAGAGATGGTGGGTTCGGCTGGTGGATTTGGTAGAGGGATAGTGAGATGGCTGATTTTTTGGTGGTGGTGAGACGACGAGGATAAGTGTCAATATCGTAAATGTATGGATTAGTGAAGGGGCAATTTTGTAATCAAACGACGCCCACAATGTCGTCTTAATATTTGTGCCAAAAGCTAAAACGACATGTATTCGAGAATGGGGGAGTATATAATTATTAAATGAAATACAATTCAGTTAGTATTAGTTTTTTATGTGAAGAGGTACCGAGTGGTGAGGTATCCTCGATGTACCTAAACT
Organism: Viola odorata; assembly: GCA_963691705.1. Lineage (NCBI taxonomy): Eukaryota > Viridiplantae > Streptophyta > Magnoliopsida > Malpighiales > Violaceae > Viola > Viola odorata. The sequence continues at coordinate 17,165,731 of OY829544.1, read as the reverse complement.
TTTCTTCGAGTTAGCTCTGTATATTTTTTTAATTATCTTTTTATATGTTAACCTTTTACATTTAGTATATATATCACAATTTATATTTATATCTCATTTTTAACTCTACCATTACACATTTAAATTTGAATTAATAGACAGAAATAATATATTTTGGAGTATTCGTGTAAAGACTAAAGACCCTTGACCCTTTGATTTGATTACTCGGATCTTATAAACAGTATGAAACCAGCAGCATTTGAGTTGGAACTTGGAACGCCTGAGATTCTGAGAATAGTTACTCAGCTACTCCTCGTAGAAAACTACTATAAGGCCAAGTGGCCGAATTCCTTCCTTAAAATGGACACGAACGAATATTCTCTTCAATTTAAAATAATATTTAACTATTTTCCTGACAACATGACGTCATTTATCGGCAAGCAATAATTGAAGCTTCGCCTCGTTTTTTATATGGTTTTTTTATGTACTTTAACAGGGTTCGCAAATATTAAGTTTTTGTGGGGTTTAATTGGTAAATACTACTATTTATATGAGAATGATGTAAAATATATTATGATATACCGAAAATATTTGATAATTACTCATGTTGTATAGTTTATAAAATGTTATATTTTATACCCTATAATTTAAAAATCTACAGTGTCAATCTAAAATTATAATTTTACCATTTTTAGTAGTTAAATAATTAAAATTCATAAAAACGTAAAAGTTTAAGAGAAAATATAATGAAAAATTGAATAAAAAATAATAAAAAACAACAAATATAAAAATAGATTATATAAATGGTGAGGTTTATCTATAATAGGGTCGAAAAATGTGAAATTTTAATAGTAAACATCACTACTATTTATGTGAACAGAACATACTTTTTTCATCCTTTAATAACTGATTTTTTGAAATAGTTGCAAAATTGAAAACCTGATATTTTATTTTATTTTATTTAACATTGTTTTATTTTTTCTCTTAATTTTCACTCAAATTACCACACCATCATCAAATTGGGTTGATACATAATTTTTTTATTTATCATTTGCACAAAATATGTTTCGAAAAGGATAAAAAAGAAAAACGTCAGTTAATAAAGGACGTAAGAAAACGTCAGTTATTAAAGGATGAAGGAAGTAAAAAACAATACTCCCTCCGGTCTGAAAAGAGTGTCGTTTTGCTACTGAATGTTACTGTACACATTACTTAATTTTTTAGTATTTATTTTAGCAAATATTACTGGTCTAGAAAGACATTCTTTTTAAACCGAATGGAGTATGATACGGTGAAAATACCCGATAATTACTTGAATCGGAAGAGGTGTGTAAGAAAGAGTGGATATAGAGGAGAAAGAGTGGATATTGAGTGGGTAATGACTATAATTGATAGTCACAGGGGTAATGGCATAATTACAGCTGGTGACGTGATGTCGCTGCCTGCACTGCACACCCTATCCTCTCATTGTACGGAAAGGAAAAAGATAGTCCACAAGAAATATCTCAAAATAAATAAAACCTTGTTTCCTTACCTAAAACAGTAACAGTACCCTCCTCTCTCTTTTTTTTCTTTTTTTTGCTTTTCTAAAAATCTCAAAATAATCAAAATTATATCACCTCACGTTATTTAACGTTTTATTCTTTTTTATTTTACAAGAAGTATCATTTAATTTTACGTTGAGTTAATTTATACGATAGTAGTCTGTCACTTCCACCGTAAATACTATAAAAAAGATAGTTTGAATTTTATTTCTGTGAATTATTTTGGGCACTAGTTTTGTCTTTTGACAAGTTGGTAGTAGAATTGTAGTGAGCATAAAATAGAAGAGTAATGAACCAAAAATAAAATATTGACTGGAGGAGAATAAAAGGAAGAAATGGTACTGTTTAGCTATAAAAGGGAGTGCAATATTTCCTTTCTTGAAGGCTACACTCTCACTCGATCCACTCTCTCACCTGCCTATCTTCCTTCTCTCTCTCGGCTGCCGCAGTGCTCCACACTTCTTGCCTTTTTCTCTTATTGGGTAACTTTCTCTCCTTTCCTTTTTCTTTCTTTTTAATTTCTGTACGATCTGACCTAAGACCTAATCCAAGCAATATTCCCATTTCTTTCTTAATTTCATCTCCATTACCCATAATTATATTGTTTTGTAATTGAATTTCTGGAATTTGTTCTTGACTGGATCTGGAAAAAAAAAAAAAAACTGATCTTTTTCCTGTTCTCTTAGGGTTTTGCTATGTTCGTGTTAAAACCTTAGCAGCTTGGTTTGTTTTGTACATAAAATGTTGTGGTTTTATTAATTAGTTTATTTTTGTTTTTTCCATTATAGAGAGAGATACTAGCTAGGAGGTATGGCTAGGGAGAAGATCAAGATCAGGAAGATAGACAACGTGACAGCAAGGCAAGTGACCTTCTCAAAGAGGAGGAGAGGACTTTTCAAGAAAGCTCAAGAACTCTCTGTTCTCTGCGATGCTGAGGTTGGCCTCATCATCTTCTCCGCTACTGGCAAGCTCTTCGAATATTCCAGCTCCAGGTAATTTATATATGGATTAACTAATTGATTCGTATATTAATATCTGCGATTGAGACCTAAAAATTATGCTTATAGTTTATAGTGAAGTTTCATGGTATCCTAATGAAGAAGTGAAGAAAACATATCATGTACTTCAAAGATTTTTTTTGAAGGCCCAATAGCAGTTCTTGAACTGGAAATCAAGAATAGCTACAGTAGTAGTGTGGCTTTGTTGTTTCCAAGGTCAATTCGAACATTATGTTTTCTTTTTTCTTTTTCTTTCTTGTTTTTTGCTAAAACCAATTAAAGACTTGATTTGATCATTTCATGGTGTCAATTTGACATTTGGTTTGGTGCATTGTCGATCTAGAAAACTCTTATACTTTGCCATCTTCTTGGCTTTCGCTTCCTCAGACATTCATTGATCTGCTATATCTCCACATTTCTTCGAGGATTTCCAGCTGCATTAATTGCTTATTTCATTTTGCGCATCGGTGTTTTTTTGCTTATTATTCTCATACCTGGAAATTTAGAGATGTCATTTTTTAAAAATTGTGAATTAAGTGTACATATATTATAGTTTATTAGGTGTGATGTTTTTTATTTTGACTTTATAATTTTATGCTGTAGAAATTAATTTTATAATTAATTAGGAAAGAATGGTTTTTTAAAAAAAATTTAAGATAAGCAAGAATTAATTGTAAATGTTTCTAATTAAGTAGTACTAAATTAAAGGTGTAGTTAATTGATAATGGTTAATAATAGCTCACGATAAGCCTAGATTTCTTCATCAACTATTAAGAATACTAGTATTATTTATATATTCATAAACCATTTAAGATTTGTGAAAATATATTTCTTCATCTGATAGACGAATTCTTGGCTTGAATGGATATGTAGCTTGAAGGATATAATTGCAAGATACAACCTGCACGCCAATAACCTGGACAGACCAAACCCACCATCTCTTGATTTGCAGGTAATATATATTCTTGATCTTGTTAGAAACAAATGTACTGTATTAATACTGAAATTTGAATCGTCCCTTTTCCATTCTTTCAGCTAGAAAACAGCAATAACTTGCAATTGAGCAAGGAAGTCACTCAAAAGACCCGTCAACTCAGGTTTGAACTACTATAGAAATTTGACAATTAAATCTCTATTATCGATCATCGAACTAGTTTGATCGATATATATATATATATATATATATATATGCAGGCAGATGAGGGGAGAAGAGCTTCAAGGAATGAATTTACAGGAACTGCACCAATTGGAAAGGACACTGGAAGTAGGACTCAGCCGAGTCCTTGAAACCAAGGTAAATATTTCTTAATTAATTCTTTAATTTATATGTTAAGAAACCATAATATATATTCAATGCAGTTATATATAACTTAATTCCAGATCTTTTAAATTCTTGATTAATTTTCAGGGGGACAGGATTATGAGTGAAATCTCTGCACTGGAAAGGAAGGTAATTAAATCAGATTTAAGTGACACAAATTAGAAACTAATTCTACAATTGGTTTTTCTTTCAATATTAATTAATTAATAATGCAGGGGGGAGAGCTGCTGGAAGAGAATAAGCAACTAAAAGAGAGAGTAAGTTTTTCTACTACTACTTGTTTTTGTTTGTGTTAGGAGACTCAAAATTAAGATCGGCCTGCTCATCTTGCAGATGGCAGTGTTGATACGCAAAGGGAAGAGGCCTGCGGTTGTGGAGTCAGAAAATGTAGTGGCCGTGCAGGTGCAGCAGCAGGAGGAAGGGCTGTCGTCGGAGTCGGCCACCACCAATGTGGGCAGCTGCAACAGTACCGGGCCTCCTCTAGAGGATGACAGCTCTGATACTTCCCTCAAATTAGGGTAAGATATCATTTTTCAATATAAAGAGATTATAAACATTTCTTCTATCAATTTACGTGGAATAAATTCGACCTAATTTATTAGTATTTGTTTTTGCAGGCTGTCCTTTTGAAGTTAAAGCAGCTGAATGAGTTGTGATGAATAAAGTTGATAGTATATACCTGTCAGCTTATGTGTTTATTTGGAAGACTGTCACCCTTCCTGCTATATTTATCTATTTCTTTTTCAGAAACTAGCTTGTAATATGGTAATTGCTTCCATCCCTAGTTTGCTAACACTTTTTCCTAGTTTTTAACAAGTTTGTCCAACAATACTGAAACACCTTCAACTTCTAATTTGTTTGAAATTTATCTATATTATCGGTACTCTACTGCTCTGAGACACTCGGTACGAACATGGTTAATCAAAAGCTGAATGATCAATGAATTTGATTTTGAATTTTCTCTCTATATTTTAAGCTTTTTCCGTATAAAAGAAGACATGATACATTATTAGTATTCATTAACGAAAAGCTTGACTACGAGAAAACAATTATAGAATGGAACTCTAATGAAAGGAGACATACATAGTAAAATAGTTTACTAAACTACCATGCTACCATTAGCGACCATTTTATTTTTTATCAAGATTAACGTGATTTTCGTCGTCTAAGACAAATTCGATGACGTAAAGGGAGCTTGTTAGTTTCGATGGGCCCAGTCCAGTATAACTAATGGAATCGTGTCACTAACCCAAGGCGATATGGGCCTTTCCCTCGGTGTTTGTATTTTGCGATATTTTTTATTTATTTTAGTGCTTATAAAATGAATTGGTAACTCTCTTTTATATTTTCAAAATTTGTTTTTTTGAAGAATAAAATATGGTTTTGGAATTCCAAAACAAAACTTTTTAAATTAAGCACAGTTTTTTTGCGAACCATGATTTTCATAAAAAGAAAAAACATCAATTTAAATTCATGAAAATTGGAAAACAAGAAATCCAATTCAACGTTGACACATACAATCAGGGGCAGGATATGTATATATTGATTGATTTTCCTTTCTCAACCTGACCTGCCCTTGTCTATTCTTATGCCCGCCGATAACTGCAGGCCAAAACTCTGGCCACTCCATGCTCTTGTTCAGGAAAAGTGGGCCCAGCTTCAACATGTTTGGTCTAATAGTCTTCAAGTTCAGGTAAGTTCTATGCCCCACCTGGTAATAACGGGGGAAAATGACCCATCTTAAAGCTCTTTGTAATGTTATACCACCAATACACACAGGAAGTTATTATAGTTATGCATCATTGAATCGATAATGCGCTATTCGAATCCAAAATCTGAGGGAATCGACTGTACCAGGTCACTACGACTTGAAGTTGAAGCGAAAACAAATGTCATATCATGTTAAAGAAAATGCATGTTTTTCGGTGGAGTTTTAGTAGAGAAGCTTTACCAGAGCATTGTGCATGTTTCCTGGGGAGGCTGAGATGAAGATGTCACTCTGCAAGCTCACATAATAGTCCACAGCAGCTAACAATGAAGCCTTGCCTTCAACCTTTGCCATTTCCTCCATCGAAGCAAGGCTCTTCTTATCTTCCATAAAAGGGAATAGTTTCTTCAAAGCAGAGATCCTAGTTTCTCCGCCATAAACCTAAAAGGAATATTCCCCGAGTGTCAAAATAGATACAAGAGGTTCACAGGCTACATGAAGTTACAAAATTGCAAGTGCCAAAGATGAGGGATTTCTCATGTTTTGAACTGAAAGGTGAAAGAAATAACCTTATGTGAAGCAAGGTAGAGACGAGTAGTATTGCTGAAACCTAGAGCTGCAAGCAGCAATCCTATCTCTTCAGGGGTCAATGGGCAGCGTCCCTGACTTCTCAACTCTTCATCTCTAAACTGAGAGTTTAATACTCTTCCCTGCCAAAGGACTTGGCGATATTTTGCTAGAGCAAGCCTTTCTGCTTTACCCCCACCAAAATCACAAGAAGAATGAGCAGCCATATCCTGTGCAGCATCAGATTAAAGTAAGAGGTAATGAGAAATGCTCCTGACTATACTGAGAATCATAAACAGAAACACTAGCGAGCAAATCAAAGAACTTTACTTATGAGTAATAAGATGCTAGTTTTCAAATCTAGAAGAAACAGAGATAGGCCATGCATATGCAGCATTGACCAGTCAATATCGCATGACCAACCAACAGACCTAAAAGATTTCTTAAAAACTATCCAGGATCTGTCCATGGTGAAGATCAAATCAGTCAATAAGGATAACCAGACCGCCAAAGCGTTCACCAATCCAAAAATAAGAGGTGCTTTCTAGTTGAAGATCATACTTTATCAAATCGAAGATGTAACACTACAAACTTTCCGGATCCATCCTTTTCAGACTCAGTCCTAGAAGTGTGAAGCTTGCTGGAAGTATTGCGGAGGCGATGAAGAAGGGTCTCTCCCAATACCCTGATATGAGGAACAAAAGCTAGTGCATGAAAATTGACTTTACAGCGTAGACGCTGTATGTTCTTAGGCAATCTGTCAAAATCCAAGCGGTGGGAGAATGGAGCAATAGCAGCAATTCCATAACTGCAACAGTGAATGCTAGTATGAGGGCAATAATCAAGGTAAAATTGCTTAATCAAACACATTTAAAAGTAGTTACACTATGAACACGATATTGATTTACTGGCTTAAATCACACAAAGTTGGAGCTGTTTCAGACAAACTTAGGGTGACACTAGTAATAGTATACACCCTTCCCAAAGAAACAGATGAAGTCCGTGAGAACAACAAATGGGACAAGACTCTGTAGTGTTGAGAACAGGACTGCTGTCTGTCTTCACAAACCAGAATACCGTGATAGGTTATGGCATTTATATGGACAAATTTTACGATCATCCACAGGGGAACCCGACAGAACTAACTAAGCAATGCACTCAGGAAGGCATATCAATGGCATAATCCACCTATGAAAGTCCCAGCTACAAACTTTCAATGGTTCTCAACAAACAAAAAGTTTTTCTCACCTCTGCAACACAGGTAAGACATTTTTGAGATACCAATCAGCTGAGGCATGTGTTGGTGCAGTCTTGATTCTAGTGGCTCGTATGCCAGTAGCATAGTACTCCCGTGTGCTCCAAGAATGTTCACCAGGTGGCTCTTTAACTATAGAAATTTCATCTCGAAGGACATCAATAAAATGATCCACATCAAAAATATCCGCAAGCGAACTGCAGTTATCAGCAGGATTACCTTCAATTCTCAATTTTAGATCACAACCTAAAATATAAGACACATAGACTATGATGGTATGTATATATAGCTTAGATGAGGGATCAAATACCTTGTATCCTGCCAAAATGTATTAACTTCAAGATGTGGGATGACAAGGGTCGCATTCAGTATTTTTGCAACAGCAACTGCATCGCATATCTTGACAACACAAGGGGAAAAAAAGAAAAGCTAAGAAAACAAAACAAATCAAGAAGATCACTGAACACATAAAACAAGAAACTCTTAACTAATTTTTTCAGTTACTTACTCCCATTCGTTGCTGGTTTAATCCTCCATCAAGAAACACTTGTATGTATCTGCCAGATTGTTTGGGCAGTGCTTCATCAAGCAAAAAAGTAAATTTTGTCAGAGAACAGACACAACTGATATTTACTCCCTCCATCTCAAGGAACATCCCGTTTGTCTGATAACAAGAGTTTTGAAGAAGGTGCACTAACATTTTCATATGTGACTGCTAGTTTTAATCATCAAATTGTCTTTCACTGAATTTAATTACCTCTTTTCCATCTAAGCACTAAAACAGAAATTTCGCAAATGAGAATGCACACTTCACAAACAAACCCAACCCAACATTCTATAGGGTTTAATTAACACTATTCATTGCCACATTGTGTTTTCAGTCCTTATCCTTGAGCAACACTTACAAGAAATAGCAGGGGGTTGAGGACAAGGCTTCCATCCTTGGTAAGGCAGGGGAGACCAGAGCTCAGCCAGTTGACTACTGGGCTAAAACATAAACGAAGGTGGGGTAAATAATCCTTTTTCTTCAATTTTATCACAAGAAAAAGTAATAACAACCGAAATTATTAGAACAGAGGGAAAGCATTTGCTCACAATTTCGCGATTCAAAGCAGCTTGCAGTAGGGACAAGTGCCTTGGCTCCGGCGCGTTCCATTCCTAGAAAGCAATGCAACACCTCCTCCTTCATTAGAAATAGAATCAAATCAAATAATAACAGTAGCATTAGTTGAGAAGATTAAGGTTAAGAAGGAAGTACAGAGAAGAGGGAAGGGGAAGAACGGCCCAATGGGACGAAGAGTCGAGGGAAGAAAGCAGGGAGGAGAAGAACGACAAGCCCAGCCAAAGCTGTTTTGTGGTGATGAGTAGTGTAGTAGGATGAAAGCTTCATGGTTATGGCGATTTTCCGTTGATTGGATTTAGTCTCTGATCGATTTTCGAAACGAAGAGAACGATCGATTTGGCTTCATTTAACTCGAAGAAATGATGAAATTGGAAAATCTTCTTTTTGTTTCCTTTTCCTCCTTCAGTTGCAGACGAAGACGAAGAAGGTTGAGTGAAGGGGGAAAATAGCATGGGCGACATGTCATACACTACTTAATTAATATGGAGAACTACATGACGTGTCGTCTAACTCGGTTGCCAAAAACCATCTATTTGTCTAGCCACACAGCACCAGCTAATTACGATGATGAACCCTATTATTAGTGATAAAATCTACTACCATTTAGCTGAGTAGCGACGAGCAAGCGAATATGATGTAGCACTTCGAAAGTATCCTAATATCCGCCAATATACAATACAGTTCCTCTTTGCCAAGAAAATGAAATGTAATATAACCAATAGATTTGTTGAGATATATATGCAACAGAAAGTTGGATCAAAATTATTTGAACATCCAAATAGACACAACACATGATTCTAATATTTGTCATCATCAAAATGTTAACTACTAATCTCGAGCTTTACTGATGGTGATCAACCAGGCAGTATAGGATTCGTTCGATACGATGACTCCATTACTGCTGGTGTGAAAACTCTTGGGTGTGCCTTCACTCTCTCCTTCGAAATTGTAACCATGTTCTTCTTAATGATCACACTTTTCGTGAGAGTACCGACGGTAAATTCAACCTCTCCTTTGGTTTCCAAAGCTTCTTTCTCATTCATTGCCTGTAAAATCTTACAAGTGAATATACTTTTTTCAAAAGACAAGCAGTTTCATTGCTAGAAGGAGTCTTGAAGCTTAAATAGCAAACCAACCTGCAAAGCTTCAACCACCATCTTTTGGTTACCCTTAAATGCAAGCCCCAGCTCCTTCTTTACTGGAGCTATAACCAATTTCTGCAACGGTACGTTGGTGTAAAAGTTAACAAAATTTATGCTTTCTCAGTAAAATTAAGATGCAATAAAGAGTGACAAATTTAGTAGAGGTTACCTCCACCTCCCTAGGTTCTGAAAACTTTTTCATGGGCTACAACAGGAACTCTGCTTTTCTCCTGTTATAGAACAGGAATCAAAGGAGCATGAGTCTGTTAGTTTTCCACCAATTCGTCTTCTCTAACATTCAAGAATTTCAATCAAGTTCTTACCGAATGAGCACTTAACGAATGAGCACTTAAATCATAGGTAGATCTATCAGAAGGACATACCCACACAATGAATCCAAACATGGCTCTTGGCGGATTGGCCAGACATTTGTTCTTCCCTAGGGAACATCAGCAATTCAAGGTCGGAAAGTTTGTGGTATTTGGGGTGTGACTTGTTTTCAGGATCAAGAAAGTGCTCAATCTCTGCCAATGTCAAGCTCCCAAGAGGCCTTGTCGAGGAGATATCTACATGTATGTACATTTCTGAGGAAATTGTAACTGCATGTCATTGGAACTGCTGGACGTTGCAAATTGAGCAATTCCCATTTAAACAGTTTAAGGGGAGAAATCAAAACCTCATTTCTGAAAGCCCGACCAATGGTCTTTAAAATTCACGAATATGCCCTGAGCTGTATCAGGCGCATGTAACATATAATTATGAAATACTTGAACCCATTACAGAAAAATATGCCGCAAGCAGTCAAACACTCACCCACGGCTCGAACCAGAGGGACCAATTGATGTTTGGAACATCAAGTTGAACGGAGAAGGGTCTGAAAGTGGGTTCTTAGTTTTAGGGACCACAATACCATATTCCTTCATCTTGGCACCCAGGTCCTGTGGAGACAGATTATCCAGTACTGTTGCAAACACGTGTTTCAATTCAGTAGTTTTTCTGCAGCAATGGTGTGATCTTCTTGAAGCTTCTCAGTACAGTCTATTCCTTAAGCTAATGATCAGCTCGATGAAAAGCTCGTTTTCGAGTAATGCTATTTGGCTCACCCAAATAGCACACTCAGTTGGCTCACTTGACGTGGCAGCTACCACGTCATAAAAAAAATTAAAATAATTGTTCTCCTTCTCCTTACCCAATCGAACGAAGCAACTCCCTCACCCTCACCCATTCGACAAACCCAACTCCCTCACCCTCCAAACCCTCCGACGACGACGACGACAGCTCCCAAATCGAACTAAGCAGGCGACGACAACAGCGCCTCCTCCTCTCACCCTCCAAACCCTCCGACGACGACGACGGTACCCTCCTCCTCCGGCCATCTCTCCTCCGACGGTACCTTCTCCTCTCTCTCTCTCCCTCACCGCGCTGCTTCGACACGCCTCCTCCGACGACAGCCGGCGACGACAGCAGCGCCTCCTCCTCTCACTCCTCTTGGTAAGCTTTCTAAATTCTAAACTCCAATTTCAAGTAGAAACCGAGATTAGATTAGATAAATTGGGTTTTAGGGTTTTATGGGTCTTGTTATGATTTGGGCTTGTGTTGATGGTTGATTATAAGTTGTTACTGTAACAGTAATTAATTAATGTTTAATTAAGGATTTGATTAGGTAAAATGGTCTTGTTAATTAAGGCTATTTTTAGTGTTATTATTGATAAATTAAGATTGGTTGCGTTTGTTAACTGGGTGGATAACTAATTACTGGACTATTTATTTCCTTGTGGTAGTTGGTAACATGATATTATGCATTTAGTTTTTATTCTGATCTCCTTTTTGCTTATAATGCAAAGTTGCAAACATAAGAAGAAAACAGAATTCTAACTACTGGCAAGTTCAACTTTGGAGCTTAAGTAGGAAAAGCCAGGTAACAGCGGCGACTTCGTAGATTCTTTGGAGCTGCTATTGAAGCTGTGCCAACAAATTGGAGTACAGATCGATGAGTTTGGAGCCTGTCTTTACCCACCGCAAGAAGTTTTTGGTATGACGGAAGCTTTGGAGGAAATATTAACCATCACCGACAAGATGCAGGTGGAGGTCAAAAGTCTGACTAGCTCTTCTGAAGCTTTCTTCCAGGCATGCGACGGTTTGAGAAGTTCATCGAAACAAATGGAAACTGAACTAGCTTACGCCAGTACAACTGATATAGAAACCAAGATACAGAATGTTGCCATCAGTGACTAGAGCTGCGTATGATACGTTTCTTTTTTCGCATCGACGTCATGTATATGTTTTTTAAAATAAGCTTTCATTTTTGACCGTTTTCTTTTATTGAAATGTCATCTCATTGACATCTCTGTCAAAATACGAAGAGATTGAGAAGAGTGATCTGTTTTATGATTTAAGCAAGATTTTGAAGAGTACAAACTGAAAAGAGAGAAATGGTAGTGCAACTAAAACTCAAGCTTTCATGGATGATTCCCCTTTGTTCCTTTGATATTGCACAATTATGGTATTACATGCGATTGGTAAATGGAAAATATACAGGGGCTATTCAGAATCTAAAACTCTACATTCTTAAGTTATTGATTACAAATATGGTGACTGTAGAACATGGGAATTAGTCGAATCAGTCATCGGCCAGTAAGCTTGACCATCCATGCACCACCCAAGTAAAGACCAAGAAGTGGTCCAGCTAGAAGCACCTGAGTAAGAGGATCAGTTGATGGTATGAGTACAGCTGCTGCAACAACAACACCAACTACAGCATATCTCCAAATCGACAACATTTGGTCTCCTGTCACTATACCAACTTGGCCAAGTAGCACTTGGATCACCGGAACCTGCAGAAGCGATATCAGTTTGATGTGTAATCAAGTGGGGAAGAGGGCAGGGGGGAAATTGAGCCAAGAATTCAACAAGAAGATTTCAGTTATTTACTCATAATGCTACACGAAGATCCTTAAAAAGAGTAAATCAACAAGTCAAATGTAGCCCAAACACCAGAAGAATAGGACAACAAAAAAAACAAAATTAAATAGGGTCTTGTATAATCATTAAGAACATGGTAGTAGGACTACTTCTGAATTTCAATGAGAAAAAGCCAAAACCATTAACCACAAAACCTTGCAATAATTGAGAAATGTGACGGGTCACTTTCTACAGGAATATAGGAGTATTAGAGCATCAATAGAATTAGATGACAACATATTTTGAATGATGTGATGGGTGCATAAGTATTGCTTCTAGGATTAAACATAGCCTCAATGAACATGAATCAAACGATAAATAAAGACATCACACATCCAACCAAAAGAAACTAAAAGGGTAGGGGACTGGAAGCATGTAGCATGAAGATATACCTAGAAAGACAAGCCTGTGTTGAACATTAGCACAAGCACAAACTCAAAGTATTGATCAATGGACCACAAAGATTCCACCACCCCTTCTGCGTAAGTAACGAAGAAATTTAACGCCGCTGGTGTCATAACCAAATAAGAAAAATCAAGCCCGACATAGAAAAACACTGAGGAGCCTAAAACAATGGGTCCAAGGAACCCTCTTTCTGATTTTGTTAAACCTGGAAGAACAAAGGCTATAATCTCATACAGAATAACAGGGCTCCCCAATAGAATGCCACAGTATCCTGATACCTACAAGGCATCAAAATTTTCCGTTATTGACCGTAGCTTAGGTCATAAGCAATCAAAAACAAATAGACTTCTAAAGGAAGAAAGTTGAACTTGCCAGTAGTTAGAATTCTGTTTTCTTCTTATGTTTGCAACTTTGCATTATAAGCAAAAAGGAGATCAGAATAAAAACTAAATGCATAATATCATGTACCCCCCCCCCCCCCCCCCCCCCAACAAGTTCTAAAATCTAGAAGTAGAGAATTAGAATTTTTCAGATTAGAAGTCCAAATAGATGATCCATAACCAATACCAATCTTTCCTGAAACTTCAGAACTAAAGGTGCAAATTTCCTTTTACTTTAAAGAGGTTAGATAAATTCCAAATATAACATTGTTCCCTTCTCCAAAATATACATCTCTTTGCAATTCCTTACAAACCTTCCGAATCAAAATCATTAGCAAGATTTTCATCTTTTTTTTTTTTAGTTTTAGGAAAAACAAAAAGGAAGCTAAGCATTAAAGCACTTAACCACGCCGAATCAGTTACCAACTACCGTAAGGAAATAAATAGTCCAGTAATTAGTTATCCACCCAGTTAACAAACGCAACCAATCTTAATTTATCAATAATAACACTAAAAATAGCCTTAATTAACAAGACCATTTTACCTAATCAAATCCTTAATTAAGCATTAATTAATTACTGTTACAGTAACAGCTTATAATCAGCCATCAACACAAGCCCAAATCAGAACAAGACCCCTAAAACCCTAAAACCCAATTTATCTAATCTAATCTCGGTTTCTACTTGAAATTGGAGTTTAGAATTTAGAAAACTTACCAAGAGGAGTGAGAGGAGGAGGCGCTGCTGTCGTCGCCGGCTGTCGACGGAGGAGGCGTGTCAAAGCAGGTGAGGGAGAGAGAGAGGAGAAGGTACCTTCGGAGGAGAGATGGCCGGAGGAGGAGGGTATCGTCGTCGTCGGAGGGTTTGGAGGGTGAGTGGAGGAGGCGCTGCTGTCGTCGCCTGCTTCGTTCGATTTGGGAGTTGTCGTTGTCGTCGTCGTCGGAGGGTTTGGAGGGTGAGGGAGTTGGGTTTGTCGAATGGGTGAGGGTGAGGGAGTTGCTTCGTTCGATTGGGTAAGGAGAAGGAGAACAATTATTTTAAGAGTAATGCTATTTAGCTCCTTGAAGGAGCACCTTGAGAATGCACACTTGACGTGGCAGTTGCCACGTCATTAAAAGAAAAGGTCAAAAGCTCCTTCAGCCTTCTCCTTCAGCCCTCCTCACCCTCAAACAACACCCTCATCCTCCTCCGTCACAATCCTCCGACGACGACAGCACACCAGCCTCCGACGACAACGGCAACGACAAACCCAGCTTCAACACCCTCCTTCAACATTGACAGACCCTCCTCAGCCTCCTCACCCTCCTCCTCCTTCGACACAAACCCTCCTCCTCCGGCCCCTTCTCCTCCTCACTTCCTCACCGCCCCGTTGCCCGGTACCTCCTCCTCTCTCTCTCCCTCACGACGCTGCTTCTCCTCCTCCGACACGCCTCCGACGACACCGCCTCCTTCTCTCAGCCCCTCTTGGTAAGTTTTCTAAATTATTTTCTCCAATTTCTTAGAAACCCTAAACCCCAATTTCTTTCTTCCAGTTTCAAAGAAACCCTAATAATTTCCCCATATGTACTGATAAACCTTAATTAATCTACCCATATGTATTTGCACCCTCATTTGCTGAAATATACGTTATACGTAGTCTAATTGATTTCAACATGTAGACGGGTTTGACGGGTTTAGCTTAATTGTTGCTTGAATGAATGCCCATTAGGCTCATTTTGCTGTCGAATTAATGCTCATTTTGCTGCCGATTTGTTGCTTGAACTGATGCTTAATTCCTTGTTGAAATGCTGCCCATTTTTGTAGTTGAAATGTTCAACTTTAATGCTTAACCGTTGCTCGAAATGCTACTCCCAAAAGGCTACTAATTTGCTGCCAATTTCATCCTCTATTTGCTGCCAATTTCATGCTGATTTGCTGTCAAATTGCTGCCAATGTCATGCTCATTTTTTCTGCCGAAAGGCTACTCTTTTTGCTGTCAAATTGCTGCCAATTTTATACTCATTTTTGCTGCCTAAAGGCTACTCTTTTTGCTGTCAAATTGCTGCCAATTTCATGCTGATTTGCTGTCAAATTGCTGCCAATTTCATGCTCATTTTTTCTGCCAAAAAGCTACTCTTTTTGCTGTCAAATTGCTGCCAATTTCATGCTCATTTTTGCTGCCGAAAGGCTACTATTTTTGCTGTTAAATTGCTGCCAATTTCAGGCCCATTTGTTGCCCAATGTATGCTCAATTTCTGCTGCAAACTCTTGCTTAATGTGGTTGTTTTGGTTAGCTAGATTGAGTTTGTTTTGTTGGCAAATTGAGGCTGTTTTTGATGGCTTAATTATGGCTAGATTTACTTGTTTGTTACTGTTTTAGTTTTTGAATTTCCAATCATTGAACCTTTACTGCAATTTGTGCATATTACTGAATTTTCCGCTGTGCAAATATTACTCTCATTCTGCACTTGATGTTTCACTGTGGTATTTGCATTGTTTTCATTTCTTTTAGTTGTACCACATAAATCCATGACATTTTATTGAACTGCAAGTCCATTTTAGCTGTCGATTTCTTTATCACTGGTTAATTTTTTTGATATTCTAGATATAATAATAAATTGGAAATTATGCTTTAGTGGGTTAGTTTTCTGAGTTTGGTAGATAGGAATTGTGTAGAAAACCTAGCCGCACGCAGCTCCAATGGTGAAGACAGAAGATGGTGTTCAGAAGTTTAGTTCGGTGTTGAAGCAGAAGGCAAACTATGACTACTTGTATGGGCAGAAGACACCATCTGTGTAATCCAGGAACTTTTATTTGCAATATGTATCTGTGTAATCTAGGATCTTTTAATCGCTATATGCATTTGTGTATTCCAGGATCTTTTAATCGCAATATGCATTTGTGTAATCCAGGATCTTTTATGGATTAATTGGTTTTAATTCTTTATGAGTTTTGTCAAGGAAGTTCTGCTTCTGATAAATTATCTGAATACACGAAATATGATGGTTTAGTTGAAGAAAGTGTACATATATACTATCATTTGTGTTACAATAAAATGAAAGTGGGCAAACTGTTTTGGATCATGGTCATGTTCAATACAACAACTAAACATTCCAAACGGTTCATTCACTTGAAAATAACCAAGTTAAATTAATGGGAACGATCGTGCTATAAAACACATAACAAACTACAGTATTATCATACATAGTTAACTACAAACAAGGTCGTGCTAACTGTAAACATTCCAAACAGATCAGTATAGTCTTCAAAACACATAACAAGCTACAATATTATCATACATAGTTAACTAAAAATAAGGTCGTGCTCTCTTGATGCTGTAAGCGGGGCATTTGTAATGCTTCATATGCTCTGCCCTAGCTGGAGTGATCTTGACACACTTCCCATGGAACCACTTCTCACATATATCACAACAAATTCAGAATTCATCAGATGCATAATTTTGCCCACATATACCACAAAAAGTCTCTCCATGCTCATCATTGTCTTCTTCTTCCAAGCGACCCTCATCATCATTATCATTCTACAACATGTAGAATACAAAATTTAGTTCTCATTCTACAACATGTAGAACACAAAATACCAAAGAAACAAAACAAACATTCATACCAGACTCTCTTGAGTTTCAAATTGATTCATAGTTGATGGTTCAGATACACCAAATTGACTCTCTTGAGTTCCAAATTGATTTTGTGACATTGATTGGTATTTCTTGCTTGATTGACCACTCTATCAGAAAATAATAATTGTTCAGTTAAACATCATATACAAATATCACAATCATTATTGGAAAAAGTATACTTTTTTCTTGTTCATTTTTTGCTCTACTGTTGACACTTTTCTTTTGGATGGAGGACGCCCTTTTGTTCGCACCTTCAAAGGACTCGAAAACTTTTGACAGTCTTCTGTCATGATCATTGAGGAGGCTCCTGCGGACTGCTTGTTCCAATTAGGGGAATTACTGAGTGAGAGTTTTGAAGTTGCCTCATTCAAACATCTCATTACAAACTCATAATTCTCTACAGACTCATTTCCATACTCTATGGCCTTGGAACATTCTGCATTCATATTATTGTACCTCACTCTGCATTCATCATCCATGTCGTCATCATAACAATTCTTCACAAATGAATGTCTGTGTCTAACATCCTTCCTCCAGCGATGCAAGATATATTGTGGTAGAACATTATATATTCTTTCATTAATAAACACTTTCACAATATGTCTGCAAATTATTCCTCTAAACTCAAACAGATGACATGAACATTTAAAATCAAGATTTGCCTCATCATAACAAACAACATAAGTAACTTGCCTTGTTAATACAGCCTCTTTGTTCATCAAGATGTCCTTTATTTGAAATGTTGAAAATGATTCGTTCCTGTCAAGTAAGGTATGAATACTATAATCAACTCAAATATGACTTGAAAACTAGCATCGAATATTAAATAGTAATTTTTTGTTAAAATCAATAGAATGTCAAAAATGATTCGTACCTGTCAAAATAGCCAAGATTGCAGTACACCAAACCCCGTAACTCATCTTGAAATAACCGAAACACTTCATTTGTGTAGGCATCTTGAAATTATTTCTCAAAGTGAAAACCAGTTATCACAGGAATATGGGAAGAGAACGAAGCAAAATCTGCTTTAATTTCTTTCTCGATCTTACTCTTCAATGCATTATCATACTGCTCTACAAACTGCTTTAAAGATGTCTTGGGACCAACATACCCATCAAAGAATGCATTCATACTTTCACTTCTTTGGGTTGTAGACATTCCAGCCCAAAAAATTCCTTTTACAAACACTGGAACCCAACGATGACGATCTTCATATAAACCACTTAACCATGAATTTGTGTAGAGATCAAAATCACCCATCATGTTACACCAAATCTCCTCAAATTCTTCAACCTCAATGGACTCATACACAACTTTTTTCATAACTTTTTTAATTTGCTTGTAATCATGTCGTGATCCAAGCTTTTTAGGCAACTTCTTCATAATGTGCCACAGGCAAAGACGATGGTGAGAAGTAGGGAAAACATAATTTACAGCTTTTTGAATGGACTTGCATTGGTCAGTAATTATTGCATTTGGAGCCTTTGACATGCACATCAACCAAGCTTTAAACAACCAAATGTATGCATCTGCCTCTTCATTTGAAAGCAAACCACAACCAAATAGTATTGTTTGCCCATGGTGATTAACACCAACAAATGGAGCAAAATGCATGTTATATCTATTAGTTAAGTACGTTGTATCAAACGATATAACATCACCAAAAGATTCATAGGCTGCTATAGATCGTGCATCTGCCCAAAATATATTTTTTAATCGATTGTCATCATTTATATCAAGCATGTAGAAGAAATTAGGATTCCTTTTTTGCATGCATGCAAAATACATGCTAAGTGATGCAGCATCTCCAACTCCAAGCCTAATTTGTCTTGCTTTTAGAATATGATTTCTACAATCCTTCTCAGTAAAGGTCAAATTCTCATACCCCCCTAATTCCACAGCCAAAGAATGAAAATTGTTACTCACACGTATGCCTGCTTGGTCATTTATCTCAAGCCTCCTCTTAGCATACGCATCAATATTTCTATTACACTGAAAAAAACGTGATTTTGTAGGACTCAAGTCATGATTATGCTCAAGATTAACAGATGAAATAGTGAACTCTCCTTCAGCATTAACCATACAATTGATTCTAGCCTTACAATTAATTCTTTTTGATGGCCTTGGATTAAAAGCATTTTTTCCTGCGGATTTACACGCACCTTCTCTAGTACACGTAATAACATAATACACCAGCTTCTCATCATCATCTTTCCTCCCACTTTTTCTCTTAATACCGAATCCCATTTCACGAGCATTCTGAAGATAAAAATTGTAAGCTTCTTCTTCTGATTTGAAAACCATACCTGGCTTTGGAATCAATTCATAATCAGGTTCCGACAATGGAGGCTCATCACTTCGTGGCTCATTACTTTGAGGAAAAAACTCCATTTCTTGTAACAAAAGGTTACAAGATTGTTGTAATTTCATAACCATAACGTGCAACATAAACACCCCCATTGATTAAACAGCACCTTCGGACATATTATTATATCTAGAACATCAAAAAAATTAACCAGTGATAAAGAAATCGACAACTAAAATGGACTTGCAGTTCAATAAAATGCCATGGATTTATGTGGTACAACTAAAAGAAATGAAAACAATACAAATACCACAGTGAAACATCTAAGTGCAGAATGAGAGTAATATTTGCACAGCGGAAAATTCAGTAATATGCACAAATTGCAGTAAAGGTTCAATGATTGGAAATTCAAAAACTAAAACAGTAACAAACAAGTAAATCTAGCCATAATTAAGCCATCAAAAACAGCCTCAATTTGCCAACAAAACAAACTCAATCTAGCTAACCAAAACAACCACATTAAGCAAGAGTTTGCAGCAGAAATTGAGCATACATTGGGCAACAAATGGGCCTGAAATTGACAGCAATTTAACAGCAAAAATAGTAGCCTTTCGGCAGCAAAAATGAGCATGAAATTGGCAGCAATTTGACAGCAAAAAGAGTAGCTTTTTGGCAGAAAAAATGAGCATGAAATTGGCAGCAATTTGACAGCAAATCAGCATGAAATTGGCAGCAATTTGACAACAAAAAGAGTAGCCTTTCGGCAGCAAAAATGAGTATAAAATTGGCAGCAATTTGACAGCAAAAAGAGTAGCCTTTCGGCAGAAAAAATGAGCATGACATTGGCAGCAATTTGATAGCAAATCAGCATGAAATTGGCAGCAATTTGACAGCAAAAAGAGTAGCCTTTCGGCAGCAAAAATGAGCATAAAATTGGCAGCAATTTGACAGCAAAAAGAGTAGCCTTTCGGCAGAAAAAATGAGCATGAAATTGGCAGCAATTTGACAACAAAAAGAGTAGCCTTTCGGCAACAAAAATGAGCATGAAATTGACAGCAATTTGACAGCAAAATGAGCATGAAATTGGCAGCAAATAGAGGATGAAATTGGCAGCAAATTAGTAGCCTTTTAGGAGTAGCATTTCGAGCAACGGTTAAGCATTAAAGTTGAACATTTCAACTACAAAAATGGGCAGCATTTCAACAAGGAATTAAGCATCAGTTCAAGCAACAAATCGACAGCAAAACGAGCATTAATTCGACAGCAAAATGAGCCTAATGGGCACTCATCCAAGCAACAATTAAGCTAAACCCGTCAAACCCGTCTACATGTTGAAATCAATTAGACTACGTATAACGTATATTTCAGCAAATGAGGGTGCAAATACATATGGGTAGATTAATTAAGGTTTATCAGTACATATGGGGAAATTATTAGGGTTTCTTTGAAACTGGAAAAAAGAAATTGGGGTTTAGGGTTTCTAAGAAATTGGAGAAAATAATTTAGAAAACTTACCAAGAGGGACTGAGAGGAGGAGGCGGTGTCGGAGGAGGAGAAGCAGCGCCGTGAGGGAGAGAGAGAGGAGGAGGTACCGGGCAGCGCGGGCGGTGAGGGAGTGAGAAGGAGCCGGTGTCTTCGGAGGAGAAGGGGCCGGAGAAGGAGGGTTTGTGTCGAAGGAGGAGGGTGAGGAGGCTAAGGAGGGTCTGTCAATGTTGAAGGAGGGTGTTGAAGCTGGGTTTGTCAGGAAGGAGAAGGAGTAATGCTGGCAAAAGCTGGGTTTGTCGTTGTCGTTGTCGTCGGAGGCTGGTGTGCTGTCGTCGGAGGAGGATTGTGACGGAGGAGGATGAGGGTGCTATTTGAGGGTGAGGAGGGCTGAAGGAGTAATGCTGGTGCTGTCAAAGGAGAAGGCTGAAGGAGCTTTTGACCTTTTCTTTTAATGACGTGGCAACTGCCACATCAAGTGTGCATTCTCAAGGTGCTCCTTCAACGAGCTAAATAGCATTACTCTTATTTTATTTTATTTTTATGATGCCACATCAAGTGAGCCAACTAAGTGTGCTATTTGGGTGAGCCAAATAGCATTACTCATTCAAGAAACGAATCCACAAAATAAAAATTAATTAATATGTCACACCTTGCGCCAAGAGGGGAGGACATTGTACTTCAGTCAGACGCCAAGCGGCTCGAAATCAAAAAATTCAGTAGCACCATTGTAAATACTAAAGGACGGTTTACAGAAATCACGATGCTCAAGGATGTTAGCCACGGCTTGGCGGAGAGCTTCCCTCTCGGAGAATTTTCGGTGCTAGTTTGGGGTTGTTTACGGGTTTCAACTCATTGGCGGACTGGATGGAGGCGTTGATTTCAGATTTTGTACCTTCATCGGCAGAGGCTATTTGGGATGAATGAATTCTCCATTGAAGAGATTTTGTACCTTCATCAGCATAGGAGACGGAGACCGCGTACGCTCCTAATTATATATGTAAGAAAAGTTAATTAGGGAAGCCCATCTGCGAAGCCCATCATCCTGGTCCACATAAGCAGCTGTTAGCCTGTTAGAATCAGACAGCAAATTGAAAGGAAAAATAAAAGTTCTACCAACTTTTTACCTTTTAAAGTAGAATAGAGTAAAATAACATATTACAAAAATAAATATCTTCAGTTAATAACATGCTAAAGTTTTGTTTTTAAGCCTTAGGAAATAAAAAATTTACTTGTTAATCGCACAACTTTAAAGTTTAAACCCCTAATCTAAGTTTTACTAACATCTACGACCTGTTTGGTTATCCGTAATAGACCATAAAAAATAAGAATGAAGGTAAAAAATGAGAATAAGAATGAGAATGAAGACTATTACTAAGGCTTGAATGACTATTAAGGTGTTTGGTATCGTAAAATTGAATGACTATTACTTTTGTTTGGTATGAATGGTAAATAATGAGAATAAATGTGTAAATTTTTATTTTACTATTATTTTCATGGAGTCGTTATTTAATATATTTAATAATAAATTCATTGATTATATTATTTGATAATTTATATATAAATTTATTGAATAAAAACATAAATATTAAATTCCGTATGAAATGTCAATAAAATATATTTAAAAATCATTAAATATTTTATTTAATAATTAATTATAAATTAAGAAAAAAAATCAATGGGGAATTTTATCGGAAAAAACCCAAAAAAGAAGCTCCTCATGGATCAAAGTAATTGGTAATATTCTACAACAAAGCACCAAATCTTTTTTTTAAAGCTTAATTGAATTTAAAAATAAATAAAAGTCTAATTGAATTACTAAAAAATAAAAATAAAGTCACAGTTCAAGTCAGATGTGACAAATAAATGATATTTGTATAATGACATAAATTATAATTTTAAAAAATATAAAAGGTATTTATAAAAAAAAAAATCTATCATATATTCATACTCTTTCTCATTCCATTCCTTATTATATCAAAAGGGGATCTAATTATGCCCCATTCTCATTCCTGGTCCATTATCATTCCTTGTCTCCATTCTTTGTAACTAAACGGCCAGAATACTAAGAAATGAATCTCCGTTCAGATTCTTTATGCTTCATTACGGATAACCAAGCAAGCCACTAATGTATTATTAACATTAACATAGATTGCACAGATATTAATAGAAGGAAAATAGAGGCCATAGCATTCGCCATAATAAACATACAGACGTTCCTTTTTTTGTTTTCCTATGCTAGGCCACAAAACAATTTTTGTTTCCTAAATTAGGGAGACAACCTAAACGATTTCTTTTTTTAATTTCTTCCTACAAGATGCACCAAGTCCAACCAACCAACCATATAGAGGCGGCCATAGCACTACTATTCACAGAAATGGCACGTCGGCGCGTAGATCCGGAGCTGGCGAAAAATCATTACACAACTATTGTTTCCACTTCGTTATAAATGGAAATCCTTCGACAGGCTCCAATTAAGGCCTTCTTCCCCCTCAAGAATAGGAGAGAGCCTAAGCCTTTTCGCAACCCGCTGCTCGTCTTCTTCGACCGGCATATCATGACCAGGTGCAGGCTTATCATCACGAAGGACCATTACCTTTTCCGTGTCACGAGGGAACTCGTTCTCTACCACCTTAGGGTTCTCATCATGCAAAGGAGTAATCATGTCTTCATGTGAACCATTCTCTACCACTTTGGGCTCCTCCTGCGGTGTCCTAGTTAGCTCTTCATTCAACCCGTTTTCTACAACATTAGGCTCTTCGTGCAGGGATTCAGGTGGATTTTCAGTCTCCTGACAAGAGGTAACATCTCCATTTTCATTGCCGATGCAGAGGTCATCACAACCCTCATCATCAACAGGGTCTTCAGAGACTTCAGAAGTAGTACCCCCATCACACGCAAGGTCTTCAGCCACTCCATCAGCCGAATTCTCCAACATCTCATTAGAGGGGGAGGCAAGTCCTTGCTCCAGTGACGGAGATCTTTGTTCGTCAATTCTCTCTTTTTGACACAAAGCTGCATCACTCTCAACTCCACCATCTTCAATGATACCTACATCTGAATCATCAGAGGGACATGGTGAAGTTTCAGATGATGAGTCATCATCCCCTGCTGTCTGCATATAAGTATCTGCATGCTGATGCCACGATGAATGGGCAAAACCTCTCGTTGAAAAGGGCATAGAGCCAGTATGAGGTGTTAAATTGGCCATTTGCTGAAGAACATAATCTCCATACAAAAGGTCCTCCCCTATTTCTGCATCATCCTGTGGCAAAACCAGAAATAAAATAGACTTAAGACTCTTTTACCCCAAAAAAAACCGTGATTGAACAGTTGCATAAATAAGGTGGATTTCCTACATAAATTAATATAATCACAAGTAATACTAAATAGGCCACAAGGAATTTCACAGGTTAAATCAACCCAAGAAATACTATGCATCAGAAAGAAATGAGAAATGTATACTCATGAATATAAATTCAATATAGTACATTAACGAAAGAACATTTGCACTTTCATCCTATGAATTTGAACGAATTTAGGCATTGTTGGGTATTACTGGCAACTTATTAAAGCAAATCTTTTCAATTTTGAGAAAGAGGAGACACTGTAGGCTAAATAGTTAAAACCGGCTTCTTTTCTATTTTGAATACTAGCTCATAGTGAACAAAAACTTGCATTACATATAAAGAAATAACACTTCAATTTATAACAGGAAAAAAAATCCCCACCAGCTTGTTTCAATTTTTTTATGGAAAGATTTCTCAAACTAATAGACTAAACTCAGTGTAGAACAGAAAATAGATGTTCATACCTCTACATGTGGGGTAACAGCATTAAGATGACAATAAGAAGATTGCTGGTCAAAGGATGAACACTGTGGGAGTAGTGATCCTCCTGGCTCAAAGAGCTGCCTTAGGACTAAGCCTGGATCATTAACACACTGAGCATCTCTCATAGAAGATGCTTCCAACAGAGTGATTTCAATTCCCCGGGCAGATTCTGAGCTTAATAAGTTTCTCTGATTGGCTAGTGAGGGAGCGCATCTCCCTGAAACAAAATCTACTCCAGATTCTTTCTGATTACTTTCTGGAAAATCATGCTCTGCTCCATCGCTGCTATCGGAAGAGACTTCCTGAGAGTGATTTTTAAGAAGCTCGAAAATTAGATTTTGGATACGAACACGCTTTACCGAAGCTTCAGCTGGGTGAAACCAATCCACATTAAGCTGTTTAAAGAAAATTAGAAAAAAAAATAACCACATTATTAGATGAAAGAAAACTATGCAACAATGAGCTCAATTAAGAAATTCATGAACAAAAAGATCAAGGTTGCTTGCAGAAACATTCAGGTCAATTCAGTCTTTTAAGTGAACAGTTTGATGGGAAAAGGAGTAAAGTACACTTACAAAGTTAGAGAAATTGTGTATTCTGAAGGGACTGAAATCCTCCGGGGCCTCCTCCAGAAAAAGCTCAAGATAGTGGAGCAGGAAAAGTCCACAATCATATGAATTTTCCTGTTGTGGCAGCTGAAATAAACATAAACAAATGTTAGAACAACATTCCACCAAGCATCCACGTGTATAACACAGACATATCCTGATGCTCAATATGACACTTAATAATATTCATACCTTAATATAAGATATGAATATCATGTAAAGATTGCTACTTATTGGTTGAAGTTTCAATTCCACAAAAGAAGGTAACTTCAAAAAGAGAGTTGACCCTATCTGTTTTAATAAAAAAGGGTGCGCGTGTAAATTTTGCCTACAAAGATGCCTTCAACTAAGATAGATAAAAACCGATCATACAAACACCAAGAACAATGGGTTTTTGTGCTGATATTGCCTCATTTGTGAGCCCAATCCAAAGACCAGGAAATACCTCAAGTGAGACAAACTGCAAATTCAAGAATTTTGAAGACAATTCTTCTGATGTTTCCTTTTGTCTCTCTTTCCACTCTTCCCATAAGTAACTGAAATTTCAGGTTACAAAACAACCCCTCAATAAATCATAAAAGGTACAATTCAGAAGGTATAGCCAGAAGTGCAAAATGAAAGTTATTAAAGAAACATGCCATAAAGGATGAAGTATAAATTCCCCTAATAAAAAATGTATAGCACCAGAATAGTGAAGAGGAATCAATGTGACAAATGCAGGAATGAACTACTGGGATGCTTCACTTACAAAAAGGCTATATTGTCAACAAATGAAGCATCCCAGTCGTTGGTTTAGTCTTTGGTCCTTCATTAAGTAGTATGAGTAGAATAACAAACGATTGTGGCATACTACTTAATCAAAGGACCAAAGACTATCTTGTTTTAATTTTAGATTAACACACTGAACCTAAAATCACTTCTGTTTTTTCACCTCTTATCCTTTGGTCCTTACTCTCCTAGTAGCTAGTAAATGACAATTTTTCCATACCTTTGAACAAGATCTTTGAGGCCAGCATGTGTTCCTCTTATAGAATCCATATGCAGTATGCATGGCACTCTGAGCAGCTTCCCTGCATCTTCATCTGAAACATGACTTAATAAATCAGCGAAGGCTGTTTTCCAAGAAGACAGCAAGCAATCCAAAATAGCTCACCTTTCAAACCAGCCACTTCGCCTAGATGACAAAATACTAATAGACTCCAGTGAAGACTGTCATTAAAATGGGAAATGAACCATATTAGCGACACATTTTTTTTAAAAGAAAAAACACAGTCCATGGTTTTTAGAAAATTCCAGCCATTCTTACTTGAAATTTACTGGGATGAAAATGTACTCTGTTCCAAATATATCCACTTTCCTTGTCCATTTTCGAACACGCAAAAAGGCAGCCTTACCATCTGAAGCACTAGATGGGTCTTTGTCAAGGTCAGCGAGCTTCCGAAAGAAAAAACTATTAAAAAAGTGGAACCTAGGCTTCTTCTCAGATGGAATCTGATTCTTTAAATACCTGCAAGTCCATTACAATTCTGAAGAATAAGCATTTAAAGCAGTTGAGACAAAGTGTAACTAGTAGTCCTCTCTTAAAAGGACTAAGATCAAATTACCGTTCCCATGTGTACAAACAGACTTACTTGATGTAAAAGTCAATAATTGTATCATTGATGAATGTCTCAGGCTGTAGTAGATCAACATCTCTCTTACTAAGGGAAACAGCATCGGAATCCCCTTTTGGATAGATGACATCTTCAAAAGCCTCATGAAAACTGTAATGTTGCAAGATTATTCAATAGCATAACATGAAAGAAACAAACCTGCGCACGCACTTTATTCTCCTCTGACAACTAATAGTGTTCATACTCCGAGTGATACAAAAGAAGGCATGAAAAGAAGGCATTCATTTATATATAAATGTCTTTCCAATAATCGAAGTCCCAGATCTCCATAAAAATGAACATGAAACTGGGAGTGACGAAACACTGTCATCAAGGAAACAAGGTAGGACACCTTTTTATAGTAACAACAATTGAAAATAACTTACCAATAAATCAACAAAATAAATCATATGGTATAGAGAACACACATTCACATTGGGATTGGTTTAAGAAACAAGTTGTCACATCCCCACCAAGAACGGAAAACAGAAAGAGCTAGACTCACCTAGGAAAGTAAGATCTCTGTTGGTGTATGTGACCTCCTCCATCCATTAAGGCATAAGGGCTGTGAGCATACCAAAACATGATAAGTTGATTAGCTGAGTTAAAATTGTTTTTTTCTTAGTGGGAAAAAGTGTATGTATATCTCTGTGCAATCACCAATCATTGAAATCCTAGAATAGAGTCAATTCCTACCATAACAATAAGTGGGATAAAGCTAAGTCGCTGAAGTTTCAACAAGTAAATGCTTACAAACAGGGTCGTGCATACATTTATTAGAGGTATCACTACAAGCCTCCAACACAATGGTCATATACCCACCATCAACTATCAAATGTGACCAGCATATATAACTGTGCATCATTTAATCTTCCCAGAAGGCGATACGTATTTATATGTAGCACTTTGTACGAGTATTAAAATGTACAACAATATCAAGTCATTGCAATTCAAGATACTTACTCATGAATAACACTCCATACAGCCGAGTATTTCACATTCAAAGACGTGATTTCATCCCATTTCTCGGACCAATTGGGCTCAACAACTGCAAACTCCAGCTCCTCAATGCCTGGCACTGTTTAGAATCACCAAAGTAAGAAATTATAACCCAAAAAACTGAACCATTCTGCTGAATTAAGAAAATTTAAAGCAAAAAACTAACAAGACTGGGCTACTTTAGGAATCAACTACAATAAGCCTACTCCCTAGAAATCAACCATATTACAAGTGAAGTTGACACAACTTTCCCAATTCTGCAGTTTAAAAAATAAAAAAACTACCCCCATGATATCCAACAAGACATAATGGATCATTCAAAGATCCATTGGAAGCTCCTCGCAATTGGCAGAAACATGAGAACTTAAACCAAAAGTATTATGATTGCTACAGCAGAAAAATGACTAGAAGGGGATGCACTGCCAACTATGTCAGACAATTTTAGAAGTCAGTAATTGATACTTTGACGAACAATAGATGTCTGAAATATCAGAGCAAAAGATAAAAGTGTGCAGAAAGACGTGAACATGCCTAATATATCTCAGGGTTGGTTCAAATTTGAATAAGTTTGGGAAAGTATCAAAAAGGTTAAAAAAAGGTCAATCAAATGTTACCATGAATTATAAAATGAAATTAAACAAAATGTAAATTACGAGAATTCCAGCAATAATCCACATATGGAGACTAACCTGAGGTACCACACGCATCAGCACTTTGTGATGCATCCTTTGATGAAATGATGAGCTTAACAATGACACTTTTAGTCTGAACAAAGTAAACATACAAACATTAACTAAATCTTCAATACGCTAAGCATACTTAAAATTAAACACCCAAACATACAATGAAAAAAGTAGTACTCACACTTTGAACATGCTGAGACTCAATACGAACGATATCATCAATTTGCTTTTCCAGGCTCAATGTTTCAAGGTTCCCACATGCAATTGAACCATTGATTTTAATGTCATTGCAAGAAAAGGTTACCACACACCCAGGACAGAAATTACCCCGATATAAAACATAGTCAACTTCAATATCCATATCAACCTACAAATTGCAGAAGAAGAGTCAGTGATCTAGAAGTTCTCTGAAAATCATACACAGGCAGACAGCAGCATGTTATTCAGTTGGTAGAAACAAGAAAACAGTTTGTTCTAGGTTTATTTTGGGGAAGAATTCACAGTAGCTAGAACCTACCCTAGCAAAGCCATTAAGGAGAGAACCAAGAGATTAAAACATCAGATCTAAATATACCAAATACAGAATTTCAGTAGTCAAAAAAGGTTGACAAACAATCTGCATTGTTGTTGGTTCAACAGTTACCACAGTTGAAATGGTAAATGATAAAATAGAAACAACTTACAATTTCTGAGTCACTGAAGCCATTGATTGATGCGTGACCACTTAGAGTAGCTGAAACCAAATAGAACGCTGCAGTAAGAAATAAAAATATTATACTGGTCTCATTCAAATGTCTAAGGACGCCATATCGTGGAGTAAACAAGTAATATCATGAAAATATACCACCACTCTCAGGAGCATCAAGAGCAGGACTTGAAGGGGAATTCTCATTCATGCTTTCATCACTATCAGATTTCATATCAACCGGCTCCCTCTACAAATCCAAACACAACAAAACTTGCTTTACATCACGAAAAGGAAAATCATAGTTCAACAAAAACTCCAAAATGCCAACATACACAGGATGGAGGGTCTGATACCGCACAAACCAAATCGCTTTCCGCCAACGAAGGTGCTTCGTTGAATGAAACTCTAAAAGAACTTTTGGTTTCATAATTCTCTGCGTTCAAAGAAACATCAAGCACACAAGCCTCAGACTGTGGGGCGGGATCATAATTTCCTTCTTTGGCAACACCAGCATCCTCTGTAACTCTCTCCACTACACCATTTTCAACGCCATTATCACATTCCATTTCATCAACATCCACACAAAGTATTTCACCACCAGTTGTTCCGTCAGATCCCGGAGCGACTGATTCAAACACATTCCATGCAACATTACAAGTAAGGGAAAACGGGCAATTTAGAAAATAGTAACAATAATCAAAATATTAAATTCCAGCCGAGGTAGAAGGAAGAGTGATTCATAGTTGGACTAAATCATGAAAAATGAGTAGAAGCAGAAGGGTAGGAAACGCACCACATTCGAGGAATTGGTACTTCAACATGGCGTCATGGTCAGGGTTAGGGTTTTCGAGCTTGGGGAAATATTTCCGAGGTTGGATTTCGGGCTCTTCATCTTCCTTGAAATCGAGGACTTCCAGGCGCTTGGCCTTGGTCGCCATGGCTAGAGAAGGGAGGATCGAGTCAACGACTGAGTCAGCTAAGGATATTTTTATAGACTCAGTGACATGGAATTTGCTTCCCCGTTCTTTTTGATGTCTTCTTTGTTGTTTTCCTCTGGGGAACTAAATGGGACAGTTTCGTTGGTGCAGTTACTGTGTGGTCTACGCGCGTAGGTCGAGAGTGGAGAGCACTGGCTTTATCAGAAGAAAGAGGTGACTTCGTTTTTTTTTTTTTTTTTTAATTTAATTTTATACTCCACATCGTTAAAAAAAACAGAAGATTTCTGAAAAAACATGAAGTTCATATATAAGCTTGAACATGAAATCATATTTGATCGTCCTATAAAAGTTTTTTACAAACTTAAATTATTGTTTAAACCTTAATGAAATATGTCCAAATTTGGTCAAAAATAAGAAAAAAATTAATACTTGATCCTAAATTAAGATTTTTTTTTATACAAAATAATCACTATGTCATTAAACTAAAGAAGTTGTTAACCAAAAAACAACCAAATAAGTTATGGAAAAGTCTTTCCTTAACAAACAAAAAATAAGGGAATAAAAAAGATGCATTTTAAATCATGAGGCATTAATCCACAAGGAGTCGGGATTTATCTAAAACATCATCCATGACATTTTAGCATGAATTACTTTCTAAAATACCATAACAAGTGATCTTCTAACAGGTTTTTTCTTGGAATAACTGATAAGATTGTGGAGTGACAATTATTTACAACAATGGGCAATACATGATAGAATATGAACTGCATAGTACGGCTGAGCTTTAAAAACACAGCTGCCGCGATCTTACAGAAACTATATGATGGTTGATTCCCACCTTTCTCTGTGCTTCTAATCACATTGTGATGTACTAGGAAGCTGAGCATCTTTATTATCCATGTTAGCAGGGGGAGACCCGCTTCCACTAAGGCTGGTAGCAAAATCCTTGGAATCTGAAGGGAAAGGAGATGGTGCCGATTCTTCCTCAATCGGAAGAGTGCGCTTTGAGCCCTCCAAAGCAACACCTAAGACAAGGTTCTCCTCCAGTGGAGACTTGCCACCGGATGGCAATGCAACTGCTCTCTCTAAATCTTGCTTAGCCTGTGAAGCAGCTGAAGGAATGCCACTCCTTTCGCTGTCTGATTCTTGCTTCGTCGCTGACAACTCCTCAGGAGAAGAAGCCCCTGCTGGGTTAATGCTTTCAGACACAGTCCCCTCCTTTGCAGCAACTACACCTCCCTTCTGCTGTTCTGGCTCGAAGTTGGTCTGGTCAGACTTATCAACAACCAAATTACTAAGTTGGGGTTCAGACATTGGACTTGTTGTAACTTTGGAATTTGTGTTGGAGTTGGAAGTTGATTGTGCTGTGACCTTCTCTCCCTTTGAATCACCAGTTGAGTTTGATCCGGCCTTTGCATCTGCTTTGATCTCAACTGTTGAAGTTTCTTCAACCTTAACATCCTTTTCCTCATTAGTATTTGCAGGTCGAGCAGAAGGTTTTGCTTTGTCATCGCCATTGATTTTATAAGAGGGTTCAATAAGTAGTAATGGACGGTTAGCAGCTGCTCTAGAACGAGTGAAAGTCGAGTCGGCAAATGGTATGCTGTCCAGATCAGCATCAGTGTATACCTTTCGTACTGTACGAATGGGTGTTGCAAGCCTGGCACGATGATGGCTGATAACTCTAAGAAGATCCAAGAGTACTGCTTCCTGTGTAAAGACATCGGTCATCACATTGAGGATTTGGTTGCTAAATACAGAGGTCATAATTTTTTTCTATAATTTTCTTAGGAACTTAGACACCCATAAAGTGATAATTAGATGTGATATAAAATTATATATCTATTCAGAAACTAGATTATAATGTTTCTATTGGACCAATCACAACAAAAAAGCAGCCCTTACTTTAAATGAGAGAGATACCATACTATTGCACCAAAAAGTGTGCAAATACCAAGCATATTAACCCCTCTGAGTCGCGAGAACCAGTCCAGATCAAAAATAGTATAAGCATTTCTCAGGAAACAAGCATTACCTTTACACCAAGGTACTCTTCAAAATGTGACGTCTTGACGAAGCATGATATCATTATCTGTCACACAAAAACAGAACGAAATTACTAACACATGGTTGAAAGCGGGGATATATAGAAGCACAATTCTAAGAGAAGCGTATGTTGTCGAAATACCCAATTGAAAATGTAAAACAAGTAGAAAGTAAGGCCATTCACGTGTCTTTAAAAACAGACCTCATAACCTTATGTGAGACACTGGACTTCTCAGAAAACAAAACCTAATGTCTAACATCCCATCCAATGAAATATAGGAATCTTCTCATTGACAGGAATATGTTCTACCTCAATAACCAACTCACAACCAGACACAAGTCAGTCATATTACCATTTTGAAAGAACCAGTGCGCAATGGAGAAATTTGCATCGCCATTGCACCCCACAACATAGAGTTCTTAAAACACTCTAAAAACAACGCCACAGATCTATAAGCTTTTGCAAAAAAAATCCTTTTTGTGCACACAAGGATACTTTTTTTCTTTTTTTGCTATAGCACTCAGTATCCAGCTCACTGGGCCGACTAATCCGAGCTCCCACCGTGCTGGCACACTTATAGGCGTTGGGTCTAAGTGGTACCTCAGGGTTATTTTAAAGCAGCTGCGTGTTTCACAAGGCTCGAGCCAGAGACCTTGCGCACGCTAGAAGGTTACCACACCAACTCTTCTACACCCCCTTTGGTGCACACAAGGATACTAGCTCTATAAAGTGCCATGGGAATATTCATTAGAAGAGCTTTACCATAAGAGCCTGATTCTCAGGATCGATGATGTCCAGGAAAACTCTTCTGTGCAACTTTTGCTGCTCCACTTGAGGATTTTTTGCCAACACCTTACGCATATCAGCCACAATGTTCTGCGCATAGAAAATGCAGGAACCCACTTCCTTTAAGAGAGAGTAGCCGTAAAAAGAGTCTTATATTTTAAAGTGCTTAACAAGCAAGTAACCAAAATTGTTGCTCACGCTAATTTTGTTGACATCCAAATGACTAATGGCAAGGTGGGTCTTAATACGCCAATGAGTCTTCTGGGTCAGGTTTCTCACAACATTCACAGTGAATTTATGGTTTGGAATGTGAACTGCTTCACGATCATCACCTCTTATAATTGTTGGCGACCACCAACCCACATGCTAACAGAACATATTCATTAAGAATCAGTTAAATTGCAAGGAATTGGAGGAAGAATGAGCAACTAGTTGCATGATATGTTCAAATTCTCATTAAGAAGTCAGCAGAGAAGAAAGAGCATACCTCAACAGTACCAGAAACTTCGTAGCCTTCAATCTTAGTCTGAATCCATTCGTTCAGAACAAATGGCCGTGTTGTGTGGATCATTATACTCGAAAGAAAATTTGTGAGAATCTGAACATAAAACAATGGTGTTAAGGGTCTACTTGGTCAATAGATTACTAGTGAAACTCACTAATGCAACACATCTTTAACACTTGAGAATGAACCACAAAGGCAACGGATAAACTATAGTTAACTCAAAAGAATTTGCAGTTTTTACCTCTCGACCAGCAAGAGTGAGCAATACCGTCCCAAGACCCCCAGCTGTGAGCCACTTTTGGGTGGAGAAACCCAGCAACTCCATGAACAGAGATACAGCAGCAATCCAAACTGCACT
Organism: Viola odorata; assembly: GCA_963691705.1. Taxonomy (NCBI): domain Eukaryota; kingdom Viridiplantae; phylum Streptophyta; class Magnoliopsida; order Malpighiales; family Violaceae; genus Viola; species Viola odorata. Next base: position 17,131,846 of record OY829544.1, on the reverse strand, counting down.
ATAAACAGCTTTTCCAGCAAAACCAAATCCCATCTGCCAAAGCAGAAAAAGTTCCATGTTCATTAATTTCAGACACAGGTGCCAAAAATGATTTGTATATCTGAATTACAACTAACTAACTCCCTGATGAAAAATGATTTATAAAAGGTGAATGAATTATTAAAGCCAAAATGCTTCCAAGAAATTGCTGAAGCAAGCTGTAACTTCCAAATGCAACAACGTTCAAGAGGACTGATAAAGAGTTCCACCGTTTGGAAGTTATATCGTAACTGGTCAACATCAATAGCAGTACAAAACCAGAACCATGAATGCATGACAGTACAAGAAAGTCTAGTTGTGTTAGGAGAAGTGTAACCCGGTAAAAGAAAGAGAATCATCCGAAACATGTTGCCATCAAATTTCACGGGTATCTATTTTCAGTGATTCATTGAAGGTGAATGCGTGAAAGAGATGAGAAGGACAAAAAGGAAGTTTATTCGCCAGCCAACAGCACGTATAACTGTGTACATAAACTGAGATAAATATAGAGAGGGAGCCTTCAAGTCGTTTCAACTGGCTGGAATTCAGGATGCATATTTCTACTATCCTAAAACTGGACATTACTGCTGCTAAAATGTACCTACAGACCACTTCCTAAACAAGGGTCAACATGTCCGTGACTGCAAGATCAACACTGACTTCACCATCACTGCTAAAATGCATTTTGAATTCCAACTTCCAAGTGTTCCTCAATATAGAAAATGAAAAGGCCGGACACTAAAAGTGCCATAGCAGTAATAAAAAACTGAAGTTGGGAGCAAAGTCCTGAAAGCATACATTTCTTGCATCTGCAGAGTCATCACTTGTTTCCACAAAGAACTTTTGTGCCTGCTGAATCAAGCTGTAAGGAACTGCAATCAGTATTATGATCATAATTGAAGGCATGAACAGGAAAAACCGAAAACTAGCAAGCTACAAGCAGCCAGAAACAAGGGAACTACACCATCATTACATGTTCAGAAGCTAAAACTTCCAAAAACACAGAGGATAGTCAGAGGAGAAAATGGAATGAAGTCACTCAGTAATGCAGCTAACACTAAATCAAAATATATGCAATTATGGCGCCATCATGCATACCTTGATAAACAATAGGCAAAGGCTAGCACGGTGGATAGGGATTGTACAAAATTCAACAATCGTTGCTTCACAGCCTGGCTAGCATCTGATGGTAGGACTACAGGATCTAATGCTCTGAAATATAAAAGTGATAGTTAGCAGTGATGGAACAGCTGAAGATTAAGTGTCTGATCATAAGTTAACTCGAACTCCTACCAATACCTGCAGATGAGTATTGCTCCAGTCCACAGAAGCAAAGGCTGAAGGTAAGAGGTCATCACATAATGTGTGCGACTTTTCTTCCAACTGTTGTCAGGTTTCTGAGGAAAATTGACAGGAAAAGCTAAATCAGGAGGTAAAACAACAAACTAATGATGTGGAACTACGAGATTGAACCATGTCACAATAAAACAAACAGCTGTAGAAAAAGAACATTATGCTTACCTGGAGAAAGACAACCCTCCCCAAACGCATGAGTGGGCCAAGACCGCAGGCAGCAAAAGCAACTATACCAACTGCTGGTATCAACTTCAGCAGAATAGGCCTTCCGCATAGAGCATCATATGACCTAGTTGACACAAATTTTCATATTTTGTCAGTACCATTCTTTCAATAACCACAACAAGAAACAAAACAAAGAAGTGACAGTAACCACCATCTTCACAAAATTAGCAAATTGTTATTGTTATCAACACTAAAATAGCTACAAGGGAATAAGAGTCCATCCAAAGTCACATTCCTGGAACCTCACATCCAGTGGAAGCAAAATCCAAGTGTAACTTAATTTCAGTGAATTGGCATAAGCCATGATTCCCTTAAAAAAACAGAAAGATGATCATACTTTGCCAACACCACAGCCACGGACTTAAGAACTGGAATCTCATTCCCGCTAGTAGGCTTCAAAACAGATCGGCACACGAATACATTACATCTCGACAACACAGGGCGCACCGGCCCATGCACACTGCTCAAAATCTGAAGACTCAAAGCATCCTGCCGCTGAATCAAAGAACAAGCATACACAAGAATCAACTAACACCACCAGTATTTACCAAACCAGACATATTCGGCAGTAGTAACAGAATTAAGTAAGCATACCGATGAGTGGGATGAAAGGTTAACTAAATCCACTCTGCACTTTCCAATTGTTACACTCTGGATTAAGAAAAAGAAGAAGCAAAACATAGAAAAGTCACTAAATATGCACGATAAATTGTTAAAATAGTAATTGATTAGAAAAACAAGCTACGTCATGTACACTATGTTGATTATTGCATCCGTGACTGTTGTGAACTCTTAATTTGACAGGGCTCGCACTGCTCATCGTTGAAGCAGCAATCGGGGCGCCGAAAACCGATGACTGACGGAAAAACAGAAAAAATACGATACGTCGGAATTTATATGAATAAGAAAACAATTGCTTGCACCGAAACGAAAAGTATGAGACTCACCGAAAAAATTCTCCGTCTTCTACTTCGCACTTGCGTTTACTGTTGTTGGGAAGTTCAGATTTTTTGTTCCGGGAGGCAAGCTTTTTCCTTTTTTTCCCCATTTTTTAAAGTCAGGAAGACTGGTAAAAAGGTGGGGAGCGTGCTAATGTGCGCGGGGGGTTGAAAGTTTCTGGTGCTGACCTGGACCAATGGGATTGTAGAGTTTTGGATTGTGTAATTTTCTTGTGGTCCCGGTGAGTTTTTTACAATTAGTTAATTAAAATTTATTAAAGTATTGCAATTTGCAAATGAGATTTACGTGGCGGCTTGCCGCTTTGTGGCGGCAGTAGTGCTAACGTGCCCAATGTGCGCGTTTTTCACAGATAATGATCTTCTTCTTGTTTACGTCTCCGGAAGTGACAGCTTAACGATGAAATGGTGGTGGTGATAATGATATGCCAAAAAAAAGCATAAACAAAATGTTTGACACCTTGCTTCTTTTTAAATTACTCTTTTTTCAATACCAACAAAATATTCTTTTTAGTTTTTATGACATCCTAAATAAGAACATAAAATTTTTAAAAATGTTTCTGGGAGGAAACTTTTGAGTGACAATTTTTAAAATATGTACATATATAATTAAAATTTTAATAATAGAAGAGAAAAATACTTGAGTAAATAGAATCAAACATAATCAAGTTGCTTTCTGGTCGTGAATGTGGTGTAGTTAATCTAACTGACTAACCTGACAACAACAGCAAAATATAGCTAATTAGGTAGCAATCGTAATTCATCAAAATAACTTAAAAAATAATAATACCAATAACTCTAAATTTATGCATGTAATTAGTTATCTTTCACCGGATATGAGATTGTAATTCAACTGATTAGTGCACGTCGTTTTTTATAACAGTAGATTATGAGTACGATATTTAATATTTATTAGTATTATAGTACTAGGAGGTAACTAATGAACTACGTGTTTATTGGTTAAATCTCATTAAATTAACTCACTGCAATCTAATTAAGTATTTTTTTATATTATGGCTTACATTTTATTAGGCGAAATCTCATTGGTTAATTCGAAGGAGTTTTAAAAAAATACTCCGATTTTGTAATTTAGCAAAATGGCATGTTTTCTTTTTCTTGGTCGAGTCAAAATGCACATTGGACTTGGAGGCTTGGAGCATTGCTCGGCAACGTTGTTGTGTGACGAAACAGAACACACGTTTTGCTCCAACCTTGTCAGCTCTAATCCACAAGCGGAATGGATAGGATGGGAACACGTGTATGGTATTAAGATATTCGCCGCGGATCAGACGACACGCTGCCAACTAGATGAATGCGAAAGTCGTGTACCAATGGAATGTTGACTTTTCCATGAACTAGTAATAAAATCTACCTACCACGATGGAGACCATCAATATAAAAAATTATATTGAGTTACATGTTGTTGTTTTATCTAAATAAATGAGATTGTATTGATAATATTTTTATATTTAAGTAAACAATTAGTAAATGTGTCATTATACAATCATATTGAATGTTGTGAAGGATTAAAATTTTGTTATTTCGAATAGAGAGGAGCTTGTTGTTTATTTATTTTTAAATGCTTATATTACTAATTATCATTATAATTACGGTGATTGAACCTATAACCTTACGTTATACAGATGACATATACTAACTAGTTAAATTAATTTCGTATACAAAAAAGCTTTTTATTTTGTAATAATTATATTTTTAGATTTAAACACAATTATCCTATGCTTTTTTTTGATCATTATCGTTTTATTCATACTAAGTTAGCCCATGCTGTTACTCTTAGTTGTGAGGAACGATTGCAGTGACGTTAAAAAAATTCCAAATAGTGTCTTCTATTTGTGTGTGGCGATAGACTGATTTCTAACTCTGCTTCTAGTGTAAAGATATAATAAGCCTTTTCAGTTTTTAAGTAGCTTCACTGACAGGTGATTTATTTATTTTCCCTAACCAATTACTGCTAATTGATGATCGTTTCACGACCCAATGAAATGCCGTCAATCAATTTCCTCCCAAATATTACTAGTTTTTCAGTACGATTTGAAGCGGATTGAGCCTTTTTACATCCTCATTTATTTTAATGCGGATTTATCCACACATTCCCGCATACTCGAATTAAAATAAAGCAGGTTTATAATAAAAATTTGTACTTGTGAATATATATTAAAATAAAGCAGGTTTATAATAAGAATTTGTACCTGTGAATATATTCACCAACCTACAAATATTTACTCTTTTCTTTTTAATTGTAGCAAAATCCATACTTCTACCTATTGCTAACTAGCAATTTATTCATTTCAAAAAATACATAAAATCCTTCTAATAACTAACTACTTAATTATTCAAAAAAATACATAAAAATCTTCCAATACAGTCTAAATAAAAAAATTGGCCTATAAATGAAATGAGAAAACACTAAATAAAAAAACACTATAAATTTTAGAAATTACAAAATTAAAATTATCAGATTAATATATATAGTTATTGGAAATATTTATTAAAAAATATAAATATGTATTTGCGGGTATATAGGGTTCGTAATTCATTTATTAATTTGCAGATAAAAAAACCCTATAACATGCGGGTAATATTCGCCCCGCATAGAGGGAGTACTCACGAATATCCGTACCCGCAGATCGAATTGTCATCCCTACTTTTGAGCCCTCGTTGTTGCGGGGCTGAGAATACGAAAACTAAATAGATCATTAAGTAATATATGTAAAATTAATTATGCATTTTTTAGCACAAAACTTGATTCATCATTCATTAGAATGAGTAAATATGTAGGACAAAATTTACAAACGCATAAAAAAATTTGAGATTTTGGGTTTGATTGGAAAAAAAATTATGAACAGCAGGCTAAATTAATCATTAAGTAATATTACTGAGACAAATAGAACAACTTTAAGCACAAAGCTTGAATCTAGTATAAAAATCACTAAAAAGAATAATTATGCAAGGTTTTAGCTGAACCAAATTTACTGACCCAAAAAATGAGTAATTATAGAATGTATCCAATGTGTCATGTTATTCCGTTCACCCGTTCATATTAGCCAATAAGAAATCTACACATTAGAGTTGGTGGTTACAGATTAAAAAGTTTTAAATTTAAAAATTTAAAATAACTATAAACTTAGGTAGTTGTGAGATAAACTAAAAAGAACTCGTGCACATATAACAATTTTATTAATTGAAATGCACGTTTAGTTGGAATATTGAGTCAACTGTATAATTAGCGAGGCCGAAGCCCATCATTTCAACTTTTTTTTTTCCTGAACTTTTTTTACGTGTGTGGCTGAAAAGCACAGACCATTGTCATAGGCCCATCATGAAACTTCTGTGTTATCCCGCATATAATGTGGTACGAAACAATCCGAGTCAATCCCAAACGTTTTCTACTATTTTTTATTTAGTCATGATGGTAATTTTTCTATTAAATTTTGTTTTCTTTTAAACTTTAATTGTGTTTTTTTTATATAATGAGGGAGAGGGTGAGGAAATACATTTTTTTAGGATTATCATTTTGCCGGTCCTTGCTTTTTTTAGATGAAAATCACTAATAGTGAAGAATAGCCACTCAAAATTTGATGTTAGGATTAAAACAAAAAATGTAAAAAAAAAACTTTAATTAAATCTGATAATTTCGTACCTAAAAGATTTAATGAAAAAACATAAATGGCTGCCGGGATAAAATTGATTTTTTAAAAAAAGAAAATATATTTATAAATGCTATATCTTTTTAACTAGTGTCTTTAAATTTGAGTAGGAAGGCTGGAAATGAAAATTACATTAGGACGTATGGTTGAAAAATTTAAAATTATCTAAAAAATTATTTTATTTTATATTTTATCTAAGAAATGTTAGGAATAAAAGATTACATTCATGATCCTTAAGGAAAAAAATCCCTTATTTGAATGGTGTAGATGTATCATATATTTTTTTTATACCAAAAGTACCCCACAAATTATATTATTAATATATTATTATATAGAAACATATATTATAGAATTTATATACTATTTATACATCAATATAATTACTATTATTATATCATGTATAAAAATAAATATTTGATAAAATAAAATACAATAGTATTATACTATTATTGTATATAACATTAGTATAATATTGTATATATTATTTACTAAAATAAATATACAGTAATATTATATAGTATATAATTATAAAATATACTAATAGTATATTCTATAACAAATTATTACCATAGTAAAAATTTATGAAATGTTAATATAATAAAATACTTTATTATATCATATCGTAGTATACAATTTTATAATATTAATATATAATGTATTAGAAAATAATGATGTTTATTAGAAACATATTATTACATAGTAATAATTATTTATTATTTATTACTATCACATACAATCTTACTAAGATATAATGCCTACTTGTAAGAGATCATTTTGTTGTGACAATATATTTCATTTTCTCTTCTTAAGGGAATCATAGAATACCACCTATTTTAGAGGTAATCATTTTTTCTTGCATTTTTTCTTGTCGAGAGATTTTTTTTCTTACAAAGTCAACTATAAATTCATAAAATTTCTAACTTTATGCATACAAAATATGACATTTTTTAAAATTTATAATTACCTTAATAAAAGAATCGTAAATTACCTCAAACTCAAACTCAAACTCAAACTCAAACGCGACGACGAGTGTTATTCAGATTTTAATAGAAATAGAGAAACTATAGAGAAATACCGGAAAACAAATAATCTATTTATTTCACCCTCTAGTCCACAGGCCATCCGAAATGGTCTGTCTGTCCAAAAATTATCCCGAAATAGCCGTTTGCCACCACTATACCCTCCCGTCACATGCCGCTCACGTGACCTACCCCACCAAATATTTGAATTTGACATCCCTCCAGTTCTATTTCAATTAAAACCATAATTTAATTGGGGCATTTCAAATCCCTCCCCACGGCCACCACCGCCCCTCTTTCCATTTTCTCAAGAAAACACACAAACGCCATCTCCCCTCGTGTATTCCCTCGTCTCAAATCACCGCTTCATCAGCTCGCAGATCTCAGATCTGTCGGAGATTTCATCGCCTTGGCTTCACCCACGGTTTTTGTTCTTTCTTCTTCGGAGATGGATAACACCGCGGAATGCGTGAGGGTTGCTGTTAACATACGGCCGTTAATTACCTCCGAACTTCTCATAGGCTGCTCCGATTGCATAACCGTTTCCCCCGGCGAACCTCAGGTAAAAATCTATTGAATAGAAACCTTTATTCTTTTATTTCCTCATACACGGCTCTGAGAGGAGTATTCTGTTCTTGTTTTGAAACGCAGATTCAAATTGGGCCACATTCGTTCACGTACGATTACGTTTATGGTGGCAATGGGTCTCCGTGCTCGACCATATACAACGAGTGTGTAGCTCCGCTAGTGGAGGCACTCTTCCATGGTTATAATGCCACGGTTCTTGCTTACGGCCAGGTTGTAATGTTGAGTTATTTTTCGCCAATACTTGTTTTAGAAGGATTCAATTATGTTACTGGTTTTCATGTAAATGAGCTAACTGTGTTGTTTCTCACTGATTTGATAGACTGGGTCTGGTAAAACGTACACAATGGGGACCAATTACACCGGGGAAGGAAGTAATGGAGGGGTTATACCCAAAGTAATGGAGACTATATTTAAAAGAGTCGGCTCGACAAAAGAGAACATAGAGTTTTTGATTAGAGTATCTTTTATTGAGGTGCAAACGGATTGAGTTGTATTTTTAACCTAATTAATGTTCTTTCTTTTTTCTTTTCATTGGGTTTTCTGTATAGCTAATTTTCATTCTCTTGAATTTGTAGATATTTAAGGAAGAGGTGTTTGATCTGCTCGATACAAATTCTGTTGTTTTGCCTAAAGGAGAAGGGGTGAGTGTTATGAAAGCAGCTACTGGGCCTGCCAGAACTCCCATTCAAATTAGGGAAACAGTGAATGGAGGGATTACTCTTGCTGGTGTGACTGAAGCAGAAGTTAGAACTAAAGAGGAAATGGCTTCATATCTGTCGCGAGGTTCTTTGGCTCGTGCCACTGGGAGTACTAACATGAATAGTCAATCAAGGTGTGTTTCACAAAATGGATTACTCTTTGCAATTTTAAGGGCCATTTATGAATAGTTCTTTGTTTCTCTTTGAGATGAGGTCTTATATGGATTTTATAGAGATTGCTGTTTGCGTTTTCTTTGATGAGTCTGTATATAGCCCACAACTAGCCATAATCCCATAGTCATTTTCTGGATTAGCATTCAGCTAGCACTTCTTGATTATGAATGCAAACCATGTTGATTGACATGATTTGGCGCTCTCATGGTTAATTTACTGATTTTCCATCACTTATGCAGCTTTTAATTTTGTGTGTTTAATAGTTTGAAGTTATTAGTAGCACACCAGTTTCACGGTTAACATTTAACGCTATTATAGTGAACAAATTTTTGTTGCATTGTTTTTCAGTCGCTCACATGCTATATTTACAATCACGATGGAGCAAAAGAAAAATTCTCAGTTTCCTGCTGAATTAAGTAATAGTGATGATATTGGTGATGATATCCTATGTGCAAAACTCCACTTAGTTGATCTTGCTGGATCAGAACGTGCAAAAAGGACAGGTGCAGATGGGCTCCGGCTGAAAGAAGGTACTTTTTTTCAGTTTTCTCCATGAAGCTGAAAATTCCGTTGCTTAAATTCAAGGATTTCTGATCTGAGCTTATGATGGAATGACGTCTATAGTCTTGGTCATAACACCATTCCGACTTTTCTGTTTTGCTGTCTTTTGGAATACTAAGATTTTCCACACACAAAAAAAGATAGAAGAAGGGATTGGTTAGGTTTTGAATGCTTTGATGTTGTATCTTATTTTAATCCTATTATTTGTGTGGTGTAGGCATTCATATCAATAAAGGTCTATTGGCTCTTGGAAATGTTATAAGTGCCCTAGGGGATGAGAAGAAGCGGAAAGAAGGAGGTCATATCCCATATCGTGATAGCAAGTTAACACGGCTCTTGCAGGCATGGACATCATTTCTTTCATCTCATTTGTAAACTGAAAGAAAAGCAAAAGAAGCTTAATCTACTCTGCTGTCATATTTTCTCATTACTGCTATTATAATTTGAATTTCCAGGATTCGTTGGGAGGAAACAGCAAGACAGTGATGATTGGTATGCCATTTATCATCATGTGTTGTGAAATCAAAGTTTCTTTGCGATACTAGATGTTGCTTTTTAACTGTTCTGGTTTCTATCTAATTATAGCTTGTGTTAGCCCTGCTGACACAAATGCGGAGGAGACTCTGAACACATTAAAGTATGCAAATCGTGCTCGCAACATTCAGAACAAAGCAGTTGTGAGTTTGCTTGCTCCACATTTCAATCATATTCTGCACTTCTTAGCTCTCCTTCTGAAGACCTTGATGTTCTCGTCTGATTTAGATAAATCGAGATCCAATGGCATCTCAGATGCAAAGAATGAGAAGCCAAATTGAGCAGTTGCAGGCCGAGTTACTATTTTATCGCAGTGATGCAAGTGTGCCATTTGATGAGATTCAGGTAATATCGAGGAACAGTATAACACATACTCCCGTTTTACTGGTTTCAATTGCTTAAAAATCGTGTGGTTTTCCAGCTTCTCAAACACAAGGTATCATTGCTTGAAGCCAGCAACAAAGAATTACAGCGAGAGCTTCAAGAACGACTAGTCACTTGCCAGCATTTATCCCAACGTGCTCTTGATGCTCAGGTTGTTAATTTTCTGTTTGTGTTTCCGATGTGATTTCTTCGTAATGCTTACCCTTCCAATATTATTAGAAAAGTTGAGCATACTCATGAATATCATTATTTTAGGCTGAAAAGGACAAATTGATAATGCAAATTGAATCTTCTCGGCGTGGTAAATCTTGGGATGAGATTGATTCTAATGAAAACCAGGTCAGAGTTAATTTGCATAATAAATGCATTATTTGCAGAAGTCTGACATGCAGAATCCCTTACTGACAAGTTCTGAAAACAAAACTTACAGGATTTTGAATTGGTTAAGAAATATGTGTCAAAAATTCAAGAGTTAGAAGGGGAGTTATTGCGTTTGAAAAGCTCGTCCAATCCAAAGCTTGGTGAATTTGTTGATTATGCTGACTCAGATGATGATGGGTTTTGCTCAAAAACTGATTCTGCCGACATGTCAGGTAAATGCTGGTGATAGTGTGATTGTGGTTTCTGTTTCCATCTATCCGGGATAGTCTTCCTGCTTGCAAAAGTGCTCGGCAGTGGCTAGATTATTGGCTATCTGTTACGCCCTGCAAAAGCAGGGTCAAATGGAGTGATTGTTGTTTCTTTGTTGAATGAAATGCTTGGAAAGGTGGTTGTTTATATTTAAAATGTTACTCAGCAGATTTTTTTTCCGCCTTTTGTGTTCTTTCGCTCTTAACTCCACACTTATTTTCATCTTTATCCTATTTAGCTAAGATTTTTCTGCTGATATGCAGATGGTGTAGAAGACCAGGAAAAGGAGCTTGAATATTCATCTCTTCAAGAAAAATTGGACATGGAGCTGAAAGAGTTGGACAAGAAACTTGAGCAGAAGGAGGTAAATGCACTTTAACCCTAATGATGTGCAATACATTTGCTTTCTGCTACGCATGGGTTTGTTTTTATTTTTTCATTTGAAAAGGAGGAAATAGTGTTACTTTTGGAATATTTTATAATTTACAAGAATTGCTTTCGTTTATTTTCCAAATGTTGGACAAATGCTTACCATGATTTCTTCATGATTTAATTGTCAAAGGCTGAAATGAAGCATTTTACGGCTTCTGATACTTCAGTTCTTAAAAATCATTTCGAGAAGAAAGTTCAGGAGTTGGAGCAAGAAAAGAGGGCTTTGCAGGTTAGTACAATTCGTAGGGCTCAAACGTTTCTTTAAAGGCCATTCTTATTTATCAATTTCTTGACTATTTTCAATTGGCAGAAAGAGATTACGGAACTGAGAAACAATCTTGCCAGTATCTCATCTACTTCTGATGATGGTGCTCAAAAGTTAAAGCAAGATTATCTTCAAAAGTTGAACACACTTGAGGCACAGGTGCGTGTTGAATTGGCATATAGCCATATACTTCCCTATTGAAAGTATTCTTAGATCCATTTTTGCTTTTGTAGGTGGCGGAGCTGAAGAAGAAACAAGATGCTCAAGCTCAATTATTAAGACAAAAACAAAAAAGTGATGAAGCAGCCAAAAGGCTACATGAGGAGATTCAGAGAATCAAGACACAAAAGGTGCTAGTCAGTTGGTGATGAGAATTATTTAGGGATTATGGTATACTGTACGAGTTTTCAACTTAGTAATCAATATAACTTTATATTTCAGGTTCAACTTCATCAAAAAATCAAGCAAGAGTCTGAGCAGTTCAGGTCATGGAAAGCATCACGTGAAAAAGAAGTTCTTCAGGTATATAATGGCAAAAGCAAAAGTTATTTACCCATTCTGTATGAAAAATGACTTCTTTAGGTATATCCTTGATTTTTATTAGGATCAGTTTCTATTTGACACAAAATCTCTCTAAAAATTAAAAGAACGCAGCATGTTTTGTTTGATAGTTTATATCATGTATGTATGCATCGTCAATTATGTCTTAATTGTTGCTGGCATTTAATAACAGCTTAAGAAAGAGGGAAGGAGGAACGAGTATGAGATGCATAAGTTATTAGCTCTGAATCAGAGGCAGAAAATGGTAAATTGTTCTGCTTTCAGGTTTTACTTCTAGTTTCCAAGGAATGTTCTGCTCACTTTCTTAACAACTCAGGTTTTGCAAAGAAAGACCGAAGAAGCCGCCATGGCTACTAAAAGGTTAAAGGAGCTGTTAGAGGCTCGAAAGGCTTCCTCACGTGATACTTCTGGTAAGAAAACTCAACAACTTCTGCATCTTATCTTTATTCTGTACTTATTATACTGATGACCATTGATTATATTTGTAGGTACTATAAGTGGCAATGGTCCTGGAATGAAGGTACATCCACGTACATATTAGTAGTTACTATTTGTCCAAACGTACTTTTTATTTGTTACTAATGTGCCTTAATTTCAATGTGAAGGCTCTCTTGCAGGCAATTGAGCATGAGCTTGAAGTCACATTACGTGTACATGAAGTACGTTCTGAGTATGAGCGTCAACTGCAAGAGTGAGTCCTGTTTATGCACTTGATTTATCAATCCACTATGACATCGCATCTGTAGCATTTAGAGTGCATTTTTCAATTAATGCTTTCTTATTTTTGTGATGATAAGAAGGCACATCCTGCTTATGGCCTCTGTTTTGTCTCCTTTGTAGGTTAATGATATGATTTAACTAGTTCAATGATACCTTTGTGTGAAAATATTTAACTGTTTTCATCTGTTTGTACAATGTTTCTTTTCCTTAATTAAAGTTATCTATAGAACGACGAAGTAGAAAGTGACCATGTCGTTTCTAATGCTATCTATTTCATCAAGTTTTATTTTTTAGGATTTTGAATCATAGCTTTGAGGCCATGTTGAAGTCTGTTTTATTTAAGGCCTGCCCAAGCTGATCCAAAATTTCAAACGATTGTGATTGTTATTACAGGAGAGCTAGAATGGCCAACGAGATTGCAAAGTTAAAGGAAGAAGCAGCAATGCTTAAACAGATTAATTTAAGGTAAAGATTTTTTAGTTAGCTAAGTTCTGCGTTGTTGTATCATATTTAGCCTGACCTTATTTTAGGGTTTTCAATGATTGGATTGTTTGCTTGAATTCTGTTTAAATGCAGTCAGTGTCCCTCAGAATTGTCTCCTGGTGCACGGAATTCAAGGATTTTTGCACTTGAAAACATGCTTGCTTCATCTTCTAGCACTCTGGTTTCTATGGCATCACAATTGTCTGAAGCAGAAGAATGTGAGAGGGGTTTTAGTGGCAGGGGGCGTTGGAATCAAGTTCGATCTCTTGTTGATGCAAAAAATATCATGAATTATCTCTTGAATTTAGCATCTTCCTCTAAGTGAGTCACTAAATTATCATTTAATAAGTAGTTCGTGGACATACAAGAAAGTTTCCTTTTTTATAGTTCTTCTCGTTACCAACTGAAAATTTCCCTTGCTTTTCAAGATGCTTGTTGCGAGATAAAGAAGTTGAGTGCAAAGAGAAGGATACTGAAATAAGAGATTTAAAGGAAAAAATAGTGAAACTTAGTAGCATGGCTAGGCATTTGGAAAAGCAGAGGGCAGAATTAATCCACCAAGTGAAGTCACAGGTTAGTTGCATGCCTTTCCTTCTCTCTCTGATCTGATTAGTAAATTTGTGCTTATTTTGTTTGCACTTGAACATTTGTCTTTCCTTGGACTTACATTTTTCCTATGGTCGGATGATAACAACAGAGCTCTGCCCTGAAAAGATACTCTACCAGAGGTCAAGCGGATAATGATGACCAGAATGCTGACGGGCATAATTATGACTTGCGGAAGCTGGTAGATTATCTAAGCCAGTCTACTGATTACCAATCGTCTACACACGCGCACACAATCTAATATAAGTTCTTGTTTTCTATTTTTAATAAGTGATCAATGATGAATGTTAAGTTTTTTTTCCCTCTTAATGCTGGCACTCAGGAACAGGCTCCATGGAGATCCACCAACATATTTGAGGATATGGATACATCTGATTCTGAACATTCAGACAAAGATGTAACAGATGATGAATGGGTACAGTCAAGGAAACGACTACTTAAGAAAAGGAAGTCCAAGTTTGGAGGTAGTTCAAACGCCTCAGAAACCAATGATCAAGAAAACTCCAAAGTAGACGCATGTTCTGAGGGAACAACTTTTGTCATGGGAAGAACAACATCCGGAGTTTGCTGCACCTGCACTACTTATTCTTCGTGCAGGACATTGAAATGCCAATGCCGAGCAGCTCGGGGCTTGTGCGGAGAATCCTGTGGCTGTGTGGTGAAGAGATGTTCTAATAGAGAAGCTGCTGTAGTTAAGTTAGAAGAATCAGCAGAACTGGAGAGTCCTGAATGTCCTGACCAAGAGGAGAAGAATCGCGATTTGGCTTCTCAGGGTGCAATGTTGCTCCAGAGTGCGCTGGATGAGAAGCCTTCTGTAGCAAGTGATGATCGTGGGGCGGGAAGAAAGCCCTTGTCAGACATAGGGAACACGGTGGTAAGATTCATTCCGACCTTTGATGAACTCGTCTTTACTCAACTAAACTCGTTTCCAAGAGTCTTTATGGACTGTGTTTTGCATCTTTTGCAGGGAAAATCGAATGCTGCAAAGGGTGTTCAGAGAAAGAAATGGCAGCGCAAATCAGTGGTTCAGCTTGTTCCTGTTGCTCAACCGGCAGCCACACAACCAGAAAAGAATGAAGTCCCTCAAAAGCAAGAAAATGCAAACGTGTCAGATGTTGTCCCATTGAAGTTGCCAAGAGCTATGCGGTCAGCTGCGACAAATGGCAATATCCTTCTGCGAGAGAGGAATGCTGATCATGAAGACGAATCATCGGTAAATAAGGAGGCTGGCGTGCGTCCTGGGAGGAGCCCTGCTCGACCGCCAAGAACATCTGATGAAAAAGAGAATTATGGACGCTAACGTGACTTATCCGCCATTAAGATCGACAAGCTAATTCTATTAAGTTGTTAGGAAAGCTTTCCCTCAGGTTGTGGATTGTTAGGGGTTGTGAACTATGTATTCCATTGTGCAGAGATGGAAAAGAAAAACTTGACTTTGATTTCTTGCTAGAAATCCAAGCCACTATTTAAATTAGACCTTCCCATTGTTGTTTGTGGATTCTGGGGAAGTGAAGAAGTTGAATAGACTTTTGTACTTGTCATAGAAATTGTTAACGGATTTTTTGTGCTGATTCTTCAAAAACTCTTGCGCAAGAGTATTTTATTTTTTTCCGGGTATCTTTCCTGCCTTTTTTATATAAGATTAATTATACTCGAGTACAGTAATGTTGATAAGGATTACCAAAATGAAATATGGATCTTTGATAGGAGAAGAGAAAGGAAATTGCTTTTAATTTATTTTTTGGTGCGGAAATTGCTATCATTTTTTTTTAATTCACAAAAAGTAAAGAGTACTATCATATTTTTTTTTGGTTTAAGAATATCAAAATTGAATTTAAGCAGGAATAATCCCTTTTAAAACATCTATTGCCTTTAGCGCATTTTTGTATAGAATTGTTACCTAATATTTTTGTATAGAATTACGTACATGAATTATGAGGACGGATTAATTTCTATAAAAATATTAGTGAGAAACTTTTTTCTCTTTCTACACGCGTAATTTTTGAAAAAGAAATTATCAACCTTTTAGCCGTTGCGGTCTGAGTACTGATTAATAAAGAAAGGAGAGGGAAACCAAGGGAAATTCAATTTCAAACAATGGGAATTGATCAGCAAATCATAGCCGTACGATCTCCTCCTCTTTAAACTCTATCCAACAGCCCCGTTTCTTTCAAATCAGAGGAGTGCTATTTGCTCCAACAACAAACAAACAAAAAGGTTAGGAGAGGAGACGCCATTAGATCTGATCATCGCATGTATTGAAGAAACCAAATCGTCGATCGCCTAGTAGTGCAGTTAACTTCAGAGGATGAAGAGGCAAAATCGCCGATCAAAGCGTACCAGCGTCACTGATTCATCGTCGCCAGCCCAAGGTGATGGCAAACAACCGCAACACCATGACGGCGAGAGGAGCGTTCAGGAATTGGCGAAAGGAAAGGAAGCTCTTAAGGTTATATTTCAGTTTCAATGATTCTTCAATTACTTTCTTTTATTCGAAGAATGGAGACGAATTAGATTCATTATGACGTGGCAGGGCGAGAGTTGTAGTGCTCGGAAGGTGAAAGAAGACGATCCTCAGAAGTTGCTCAGTGTTCAAGAACAGGTAAATCTTGATTGTGCGATGATGAATTTTGATTCGATAGTACGGTGTTGGATTTCCATTCGATTGACACCGAGTATCTTGATCTTCTAGGTTACTGAGATGAAGAAAAAACTAATTACGCAATCTCATTGTTCAACGCGGAGGCAGAAGACTTGTGAGGTCAGGAGAATGGATGAGATTCAGAAGTTGAAGGCGCAAAAGGTTTCTTTCTTTTCTGGCTATATAAATGAAATGATTGTGTAATTTGGAGGTAATCTTATTTTACCTTTTTTTTCTTCTTGGTAAGGTTCAACTTCTATGTAAGCTGAAGTTGGAGTCTGTGCAATTTAGGATATCAAGGGCTTCTTTTGAGAGAGAAGTTCTTCAGGTAAAAGATTAATTCCCCTTGTTTGGATGTCATTTTTACATTAGTATTGTCTTTTTATTTGCAAATTGTTTGTGGCTTGGGAATAATTTTATCCTTTCCAACTTCTATAACTAATAAATAGTAACACTCTTTTCTTAGTTATGTTGTTGTCCTTCATTCTGGGTTTATTTGCTTGGTATTTTTCTCATTTATGCCACGGACAAGGTATGAAAGTTTCTTTGAATCATTGGGTACTGATGTGCAATTTTTTTTCCCTCAGCTTAAGAAAGAGCTAAGGAGGAAGGAATACGAAATGCGCAAGCTGTTGGCTTTGAACCAGAGGCAGAAGCTGGTAATTTCCTGTTCTGTTATTATAATATTTTCTATGCATCTTTTGGGTCTTGATACTCTTTCCTTGACTAGGGTTATTCTCTTTGTCCAAAAATAACTTCGGGTAAGTGATTCTGGTTTCTTCTTATATCAGGTATTGCAGAGGAAGACGGAAGAAGCTTCATTGGCTGGCAAACGCCTAAATGACCTGTTGCAGAGTAGGAAAGGTCAGTCTCGCCGAGTTCTCTAGCAGCTCATGTTTGTTTTGTGCTTCGTGTTCTGACTTGTTGACAACTTCTTTATTCCCAAATTTCATGCAGCTGCTAAAAGTGGAAATGTCCCCGTAATGCAGGTATGCATGATAAGCAGTTATACATTGTATTCTGATTTGAAGATTGAGAGATGCTATGGTGTTGTTCTTGCGAGGTTTGAGATGGCATTAATCTACTATCGTGGTTAAATGGGAGGATTCCAGTTTGCTATGCTGGTTGTTGAGGGTGACTGTCATGACTTACTTTAATGCACAATGTGTTCCCAATATTAGCGGGAAAATAACCGATCAATGCCATTCTCATTGAAATTTTCTATCATCTGGTATGAATAACTTTATGCGCTATAATTGAACCAGAAAGTTTATCAATGAGCACGAAACAGTTTTCTCCCTTAAGTGGTGTTGGTATTCTAGCATATAACTCTTAAATCAATTTCAATCATATTTGGGAACTCAAGTTAAGGGCAGAATAACACAATAGTATTAAATGATTCAGAGGAAGAAAATATCTGGTTTTGTTGTGCTCATCTCCACTATTTATTTTTGCCAGAACTGTACTGTCATTTCTTCAGTTCAGACTTGAATGCTATTCTTAGTATATTGTGACTGACAACTAATTTGGTCACTGATGCAGGGTATGGAGCTTGAGCTCAAAGTTGCAGCACGGGTGGAGGAAATACAATCTGAATATGACCGTCAAATGGAAGAGTAAGTCCTTGCATTTCATATAAGTTTCTCTGAGCAATGATTCTTTGCCAGTTGTTTGTACCATTTAGCAGTTATTTTATGACTAGTTCATAGAGATTTTACTGTTCTTTTTTGGGTATTTTCCTTGTCATCTAGTATACTATTGTTTCAGTTTCCTTCTTCTAGATTTAGGTTTTCCATAGTGTCTTGTACCAAATTTCAAAATGTAAGTTGAAGTACTTTTCCCGGAAATGTCTCATTTTCATCCATTAAAAGATGTGAAATATTTTCTGTGCTTCATTTGATTCAAAGTAATGTTTGGTTAGGATGGCAGAGGAGGTACAAAAATATGAGGAAGAAGCAGAAATGCTAAGGCAGGAAAATTTTAGGTAAGTTGATAACTTATTTTCTCATTGCTTCTGTGTTCTTTTCTCGTCTGGTAATTGCTAGGTCACCTAATTTAAGCTGTTCTTTCCCTCTTATCTAAGGTGTCTGCTAGAGGATAAGGAAGTTGACTGTGCAGTAAAGGATTCAGAGTTAAGGGACCTGCGAGAAGAAGTAGTTAGACTAAGTAAATTGGTTTGTCAATTTGGAATGCCGAAGGTGCAACCTATTCATTCAAGAATCCTTCAGGTAAAACGCATTGGGTCAGTTTCATCGCCCTGATTTATGTTGATATGTGGTCATTCTGGAGACCTGAGTGGCTGTTAATGTTGGTTGCTCAGGTTGATACGAATCAATCTTCCATTTCAGTTGGAAGCAGTATTAAGTCGTTGAACATAGATGCATCTGGATCAGGGCCTTGCTGCTCTTGCAGTAGCAAATCTCTTTGCAGGACAAGAAAGTGCGAGTGCAGGGCTGCTACTTCTTCCTGTGGGCCGCGCTGTAAGTGTGCAGCTTCTAGGTGCAAAAATAGAGAAACCCTTACCAAGGCGGACGACTCACTACTGCAACCAGAGATGCCCCAAAACTCAGTTCATTTATCAGACACATCAGAAACCGGAAAAAACACAGTAACTTGCCAGCATTTTGAGTTGAAAAATGACGACCAACCACCAAGAAAACCCTTGAGCGAAATTGGAAACACACTGGTATGCCGAATCTATGTTGTTTTTCAGTCTAGATTTCTATCATTCATTACACTCCATTTTCATGTTGTGGTCTTCAGTCTTAACTCACTTTAAAAATCTAAATACCTGCAGATCAACTTAGGTCCTGTTAAACCTGTGAAGAAAACCAGAAGATTGAGATCAGCTGTTGCGGCCTGATACCGCATGGCCTCGTTGCTTACTTTTGAGAAAACGTCAATGTCAGATGTTGGCTGCAAGGTTAGTTGGCCTCAAGTAACAGTCTCTTCAAACAGATAAACAATATAGCTTGACAAATTTGTTAGATATTAGCTGGGTTTTCTGCTCCAAGGCCATCCATTAATATAAACAACAAGCCTTATCCAATATTGTATTGTACGTATCTGTTGAGTTTTTGGGATGACAGAGGAAGAAAAAACTAATCGTTTTGAGGGCGGCATTTCCTAAATGCTTCAATGTGTAAATCAACTGCTATTATTTACAGCTATTTGGAATCAGTTGAAGCAGAGATACAAAATCTGTACCATTTTTGCAATTTTCGTATGTGGATTTACTGTTATACTTTTTTTAACCGGCAGAGTTGGAGCTCAAACCTAAAATCCCTCCCATCGTTTGTAATTAGCAAACAACTAATAAGTTACTATTCCCACTACTGTCAAATTCGCGTGTTGCACGAATACTATATATTATAAAATTTCTTTTTCAGTTCTTAGAATATATAAACTAAACATTATGAAATTATCATAAAATATAAAAAATATCAAGAAATTTTTACATAGAGAGCTTGAAAAAAGCGTACAAATGATTTGATTTTGAAGAACATATTTTCTAGTAAAATATTACGAATTTATGATGATACTTGTATCTTTGTAACATGAAGCACCAAAATGCAATGATTATTCCAATTGCGCTTCGATTATAAAAAAAATGGAGGAATTGATGTAAAATCTCAAGATGAGGTGTTTAGATAGCTAATATGAGACTTTACATGTTTGGTAACTCATCTCTTCAAATTCTATAGGTTAAAAGATATAAATTTTCATTAAAAATAAATAAATTATTATTTATATAAAATGATGTAAATAAATCATTTTCAATTTGAGAATTAAAAAACGTAATTAATATTTAATATCACCCAATGACAATGTTAAAAATATAAAATTTTAAAAGATGACATGTCAACTTAATAGGATTTCATGGATCTTATGTGGCTTCTTTTACAACATCCTATTTATATTTATGCAGATAGATTGGCCAAAGGTTGTGTCCATTTCAGTTTTGGCTTTAAATCAACAGAAAAAGGAAATAATTAAAAAAAAAAACTAGACAATCAGTGTGCCAAAATCTTACAAATCCAATCCAACACTAGCAACAACAACCGTTCACCAAGATGGCTCTCAAATTGATTGTTACAAATACGATGTCTAACCAGATGACCTAAGTTTATTTCTTCTAACAAAAAACTTACAATGGGTAATTTGAAATTGTATCTAGGAAGGTTTGTGATTAATTTCAAGCTTAGCAACCCAGTAATCTAGCTGATCGGCAACCGGAGCTGGTCCTGTGGATCCATATGAACTGAACTTTTTAACTGCATTCTCTACTCCAAGATACTCATAGACATCATCCTCAAAGACGGGATCAATACATCTCATCTCGTCCAGACTTAGATCCTGAAGCTGACAGTTCTTATTAACACACAGGGCAACCAACCGTCCAACGATATCATGGGATGTTCTGAAAGGCAAGCCCTGCATAAAACAATGGGTAATTTGTTAGATGACTTTTTTCACTGTTCTGCGTGTTCTCCATATCAATGATTCAACATGCAATCATAACTAAACAAGAAATTGTGTAAAACTAATGTAAGGGTGCTGATCTCAATGAAAGGAGAAGAAATGGAAGTTGTTCTACCGGCTAGAATTCTAGATAAATGGAATTGACTTGCCTTGTTCACAAGATAATCAGCAAGTGTCGTTGCGTCAAGATAGCCAGCTGGCAAAGCCTTTTGAATCCTCTCCCGGTTGAAGCTAATGTTCCGTGCAAACTCTGCCGATACATCAAGCATCCCTATAATTGTCTTTACACTGTCAAATGTAGGTTCCTTGTCTTCCTGTATCAAGAAAAAATACACTTATAACCAAACTCTGAAGATAGAACCAGGGTGAAGTTGGTTTTGTAAACAAGCAAACAGGCTACATTTCCATGGAAAACAAACTGTAAGAATGGGGACTCAAAATCTTTTCCTGTAAGCCAGTAAAATATTTAAAACATGTAGAAAAACTCTTACCTGCAAATCACGATTGTAAGCAAGTGGAAGTCCTTTGCATAACGTGAGAAGGGTAACCAAGTCTCCAATGACTCTAGCAGACTTTCCTCGAACAAGTTCCATGGGGTCAGGGTTTTTCTTCTGAGGCATTATACTACTTCCAGTTGAAACAGCATCACTTGGTGTGATAAATCCAAATTCTTCCGAAGCCCACAATACCCATTCTTCACCAAGTCGAGAAAGATGAATACCTGTGATGGAATTAGCAGAAAGAAACTCCAAGGCAAAATCTCGGTCGGAAACTGCATCAATGCTATGTAAAATGAAGAAACATAACCAACTAATCAAGAAAGGCATATATCATGTGAATAAGAAAATAGGAGACATAAATTGAGCTAAATAGTCCACACATACTTATGGTTTGACAAGGCCATATGTCCAGAGTTGATAAATTGACCGCATGAACAGATTTAGTCCATATGAGAAATTTCAATGGGGATGGTACATTCCATACCTGTTTCTCATGGGAGAACTGAATCCTAAAGCGGCTGAAGTCAGAAATCTATCGATGGGCAGGCCAGTGCCGGCCAGCGCACATGCACCTAGGGGACAGAAATTCAGCCTAGCTCTGCAATCAAGTAAACGACCAGCATCACGCTCTAGCTGCAAGAACACCGCTCTAGACAATTAACTTGAATGCAAACCATAAGTGATTTTAGATAAAACTTCTTCTGATTTTCTAAGTTTATATTAACTTTATCAGTGGTTTTATTTCAAAATAAACAAAAATCACCAACACATTTCAGAGTCCAGCATCATGCATTTCTGATCTTATAAAATCATTTTAAGGAAAATGCGCAACATAAAAGCCATCATCAGCAAAGCCAGCTAAAAAGCAAACACATACATAAATAAAACAAAAAATGCATAACCGGTTAATACCTGCTCAACAAAAGCTAACAAAAGATGGGGCAACAAAACAGGTTGTGCCCTCTGCAAATGTGTATAACCAGGGACAATAAGTGTTTTATTTCTCAAGGCCAGTGACACGAGGGAAGACTGTAAATTTTTGATAGAGACGACGATTCTATCAATAGCATCACGACACCACAGGCGAAAATCAGTAAGAACTTGATCATTTCTGCTCCTAGCTGTATGAAGTTTCTTGGCAGGCTCACCGATCAAATCAGTAAGAGCAGCCTCAATGTTCATGTGCACATCCTCCCTGTCTGTCCTCCACACAAAATTCCCAGCCTCAATTCGCCTCTGTATCTCGTCAAGACCTTCCAGAATCCTATCCCTATCACTGGAACTAATCAATCCCTACAAACAAACAAAATAGATAACTAAGGAATTGTTTCATCATTACTTTTCCTCGAAACCCACATTATAGAAAAGGCACAGCAATCAGAAAACCACCAAAATCAACAACAATGCAATGAAAAGAAAAAGGAAAACCTGGTGGGCGAGCATGGAGGCATGTGCTTTACTACCCATGATATCATGCTTGTAAAGTTCCTTGTCAAAAGAAATGGACTCAGTGAATTTCTCAACGGCATCCGTAACGCTTTCTTCGAATCTTCCACCCCATAGTTTGGCTTCTTTGGCCTCACTTCGTGCTTGAGGGGAAGCATCCGCCATTGCTTTAGTTGTGAGCTTCGAAGGGCTGTTTGCCGCCATCTTATGATTGAAGGAAATAAATATTGGATATTTGGATTTGGGTTTGAATTTTTCTTGTCTGGATGAAGAGGAGGTGTCGAGAAATGGAGATGGTGAAGAGAGGAGCAGCGATTCCATTCTTGCGAGCGAGACGAGTCACTGAGGTTTTTTCGAGCAGTGAAAGGAAGAAGAGGGGTTTAGCTTTGGTGGAGGTTGGATTTGGAGAGAAGAAGGGTTTTGAGCCCATCTTCCCCGATTGATATAGGTTATGGACTTTCTACCTGCTTGATATGGGCCCATCTTCATCGATTTTGATATGGTTATGGGCTTTCTACATGGCCCGAACATGATTGTGATGTGGCCCATGCGAATGGATGCAATCAATGCAACTGAATTCAGAGTTTGGGATATATATGCAAAATAATAAATTGGAACTTTTGGATGTTTCTTGATTATCAAGGGACAATATCTATAAAGTTTTGAACACAAAAAAAAACACAGATTATAAAATGAAGATCTAGAAAGTAGGAATAAATAAAACTTCAAGTTTAATCATTGTGTACAGTCCACGCAATTTCCCTCTTTTCATGAATATTTTTTTTATTGTTATTAATTTATAAGATATTGTAATAAGCATTTGCTTGTGGTTTTCCCCTTCTATTATGTATCTTACCGTCACGCGTTCCCCAAATTAGTGTAAAACAGGTAGGCTCAACATACAATATCATGCACCCATAAGTAATTCGTATAAACAATCTAATATTCTCATCCTTTAAACAAAAAATCATAGATTTAATCTTAACACGTAAAAATTACGTACTTGAAATACGTTATCTTTTAATGGGTCAATGAGAATACGAATATAATTTCTCATAATCCCATAACTTAAAGGATACATAAAGACCTATAAATATTATTAAAAATATCACGTTGATTCCTCTATATGAAAGAAAAAAAATCATGCTAATTTTCTTGATGCGTTAGTCCCATTTACAATGTGACACATGTCTTCTTGTTGTTCTTGAAAATGGGTAGGTCCCTTGTATTATTTTTACAGCCGGAAGTTGACGAGTATAGTCTATTGAGAATATATTATATAAAAACATTAATAATGTGTAGTAATTGGAATTGGATGATATATATCCTAACTTTTTTCTAAGAAAAGAACTGCTAGGTCGTTGTCACAATTCACAACCATAAAATCTGCCACTTGGACCGTTTGGCTGGTTGATGTTGCCACGTGTAGTCAATTCAAGAACAAGAAAAAATGGTAAACACAATACAATAAAAATAAAAGATGGTAGAATGAGAATGAGAGGCTACCATACAAGCGATATATTGTCCTTATCCATAAATACAAGAGTAGCATAATTGATTGGTTTTTGGAGGCACCAAAAATTCACCAAAATTATTATTGTCCATGTGCACATGTGACGTGGCTAGAATCAAAAGGAAACTAATAATAATAATAATTTTTTACTTAAACAATGAAAATTTTGTAGACTGAGCCCACCTTGATCTGAGAGGTTTTAGGGTTTGTTTGGCGTTTCGGTTCGATGGGAAATTTTTTTGTGAAAAAAGTTCTGTAGGAAAATGACTTTATGGGAAACGAAGTGTGCTGTTTGGTAAACATTTTTTAAAAGTGCTGCGGGAAACGAGAAGTTGTTTTTGGTGTTTGGTAAAACTATAAAAATGAAATAGTTGGAGTATAAAACCCATTTTTTAAAAATTAATAAAAATAGGAAAGTGTATCTAGAATTACTTATTTTGAGATGGAGATTTTATTGGGGTAATTTTTAATTTATTTTGTTCATAGAGTAAAAAAATTGAATTAAATTAATAAAAAAAAGAGAAGAGAAAAAGCAAACTAGCGTGGAATGCTGATTTGCTGCTGGAGCAAATTGCTCCCGCCCGTGCCAAGCCATTTCCTTGCTTGGTGTACTGGGCTTCTTGATAAGCCCAGTGTGTAATGGTGTTACGAAACACCCATTACACCCATTACACCCATTTTAGCCACTGAACCATATTTTTGTGGTAAAACATGAACGCCAAACACCCTCTTAAACTCCCACCAAATTTCCATTAAAAAAAGCCAAAAAGTTACGAAGCATTGGTTTTGAGCCTGGTACCGGTACACCGGTCATCGGTTACTTGAGCTAATGACAAACGCGAATCCCTGGCCATATCCCACGCCACGTCACCACCGCAACACATCTCTGACCTGGACTCCAGTCGCACTCCTCTACGCTCATGCCCACGGTACACACTCTTTGCATCCATAGTCATACCGCTTGAAATAGCGATGGTCCCACAATTTCCCCACGTGTACGATAAATATCACTCAGTTATCTACACCCTTGCGTACATGATCATTCCGTTTACTTTTTTTTCCCGTTTTTTACAACAATTAAAAAGCTAATTAATATAACTACTGCTAGTGTTGGGCTGGCGGCATTTTGGCTCCAATTCATCGTTCCTTCAATCCTACTTATCTCCGACCACCTTATATTCCTCAAATCGAAGAGAAAAAGATAACTAATTTACCGATAAAAGAAAGAAAGTTAGGGTTTTTATTGTTTCAGACGCTACGATTCTTTTCATCTGAACTTTCTTTTCTTCAAAATAGAAAAAAAGACCAGGTTCTTTTGACTTTTGAGGTATATATATCGACATTATTCGCTTTTCATTTCAATTCCGTTTTGTTTCTGACAGTCAATTGCTACAAAGAGAGGGAAGGGGAGGAGAAGGGTGGTTTTTTTCTTCTTCTTCCTATTTATGGTTTTTGTAACTACTTGAAGCCAGCTTAATTTTGATTTTATGTTCATTTATTTAGTTTCATTCTCCCATTTGCTGTGTGGTGTCTGTATTCATTGTATTTCCGTTGATTTTTGCCCATATATTTTGCAATTGGTATCACATGAAACAATTTGAAAAATTTCCATTTATGTTCTTTTCTTCATGTGGGTAGCATAATTGATTGGGTTCTAAAAGAAAGAAAGCAACTTTTAATTTGGGTTCTTTCTATAGGAGCAAGCTTCTGCTTATTTTGCTTGGGTTTCGTCAGGAAGTGATACGGATTTGTTCGAATTAGTTCATTTGTATATATATGGCCGTGGCTTTTACCAATCTTTCTTGGTGGTTATGGAGTGGGAAGCAACGGGAGGCTAAGATCTCAAATGGGTCTTCCTTAAACACTAGGCCTGATTCCGATTCGTGGGAATCGGAGACTCTGAAATTTCCACTTGTTCAAGGGGCAAATGCGAGGGCTGCCTCGTCTTCAAGAAGGGTTAAGAGAAGATGGCATAGTCGGGAAGAAAGAAAAATCGATAAGGAGTATGATATTGTTCTTGTACCATCTGATGGTGTGTCAGTGTCAGGGTCAGAGTCCGATGATTCGGATTATTCAATTGGATGGTTGGAGCCACATGCTGCTGGATTCTTGAGTGATGATGACACCGATAATAGTTTCGCTGTGCTGGTCCCTTGTTATGGTCAGAACAATGAGCGGAATAATGCCTTTGGCAATTCAAAGAACAACATAATTGGTGCCATTATTAACATCCCGGGCAGTTATTCTGAAGGTAAGAGCTGCTTCCTATCTCATTTTATATCATGTTTCCTTATATAACATTTGCTATCTGTAGCTATATTGTAGTAATCTTGCTATGAAATGAATGAATTGTCGTGCTTGTGCCATGATTTTTGTTGGCAATTTGTTTCACAATTATATTGTGTAATGCAGTCTGCAGAGTTGGGAGATTTCTGGTGCACTCTAGCTTACAAATCTAGAGTTAGTTGTGCCAATGAAATGGTTTCTTAGACCATTAACCCAAAAGTAACTTGCAATTTGCGGTTAGTTTGTAGGATTGAGACCCCAACTAGATAGCTCATTGGGTGGTCAGCAAAGAGCAGTTGCCAGTTTACTGTACTTAAATGATTGAGTCTTTGAACATGTCAACCCTATATGCCGAATGTTTTCTACGTGTGTGCTGGACGTTTCAGTGCTTTGAATGTTTGTTGGGCTGATAAGTTCTCCATCTCTCACAAACCCTTGACCTAAATATTTTTCATAGTGGGTAATCATACTGAGGAATGGTGTTGACTTTACAAATTTGTATAGATTTGAATTGAATTGTCATCATATGCACCCATGAACTATTCAGGATTTTGTATTCTCTTCTCTTTACTAGCAGGAACCATGTTTTTCTGTTGCATTTTCTCGGTAGAGTTCAGTGTAGTTAGGTATCTTTGTCAATAGAATAGTTGTCCTGATTGGCAGTGGCTGTGGGGGATGAACTTTGATGTTATTGTTGTCAACACATGTTAGTTTGTTATATAGCCTTTGCTTGCGACTTGTAGGCTTGTAGCTAATGGATTGTGTAATTGTTTCTTGGTGTAGCATAATCAAGGGTTTAAACTCTTACCTTGTTAGTACCATTATGATACTTCTTCAACCATCATGGGTTGCAATTATTGATGCTCTGAATTAGTGGCCCTTTTACCCAATGAGATTTATGCGCCTAGGCTCTATTTTAATAACCCGTGCACTATTATGACAGTTTTTTTTGTGTCTTCTCGTATTTCATATGCTTCTTACTGTCTGGCATACGATCCTAGTATATGCATCTAAGTTACTGAACAAAAGTAAAGTTTTTGATTGTTCAAAGTTTCCTGTCTGCTTTGGGACATCATACTGAGTTTTTCTTCTTTACTTCACTTAAATTTGCAGAGGGCAAGAAATATGCAGAACAGTGGCTCTCTTCCCTTCAGAATAGCTGACATTCAGTACTCCCCATAAGTGGACATATGCTGTATATTGTGGCGCCACTGCAGCTTCTAGGTCTTCTGGAAGAACCCATCCTTCTGTTTTAACATTGGGTGCCCAAATAAAAGAGATGACGATGAAAAAGGTGGAGCGGAGTATGGAAATTACGAAGAAGAATAAGATTGTGGCTGGCTTTGTGAATGTATGTATACTTGTACAGGAGGATTGACTACATTTATTCGCTAGTTGGGCTTGTTAATACTAATGCCCGAGGATGGAAGCAGCGCAAGGATGAAGAATTCGTAATGGCGAACTATTTGAAGTGATCGATTTCTTTAGCTTCCTCGACAACTTCTCGCCTTTGAAGGAGTTTCTTCTGTGTACAGTCATCCCCATTTGACATTTCTTGTTCTGAATTGAGGAGATCACAGTGTTATATATGTAACACACTCACTTGCGTGTGTTTCCAATTCTTTGATGTAAAGAAGAATGATGTATATGTAAGGAGGGAGGGACATCTGTACGTTGTCTTATTGTTGTAAATTGTGCAAATAAATATTGATTGAAAAATAAAGTAAATAATGTATATTTAGATTTTTTTTACTGTTTATAATTTCGATATCATAATAATCAATATCTTGATTCCTAAAGAGTTTTAGTTTGAGTTTTTGACTGCTCATGTTCATGTTCACGTGTCTATGACTTCAAGTTGACAGATTAGAAAGTAAAAAAATTCTCTAACAAGAAAGACCATTTCCAAGCTTATCGGATAAAATTGACAGCTAACCTTGGTCAAAAATCAAACCATGTTCGTTAATATGTTACGAAGGAAAGATTTATTGACAATCTCACAGTTAGGTACTAAGAGTAGTTTGATATTTTTACCATCTAAATAAAAATAAACAGTTGTTACTTTGTTTTTTATACACGAGTACGACTATTTATCATGAACATTTTTTTCTTTAATGGACCGATTCGGTAAAAAGAATGCCAACAACAATCTCTTAGAAGAGAAGCAAAAGAAGAACTCAAGATAAATAAATACACATAACAGAAAGAACAGTCCTTTATTATAGCTGACTAACCTTGACAACCAAGCATATCAGCCACAGCCATTTAAGCTATAAATTTGTCAAACCCAAAAAACACGGGTCTAAAATGCCCTCTCCTCAATGCCAGACTCATTTCTAGGCATTTTTGCAAAAACCTAATTTCTCTGCTGATCTTTTAGTCATTTTCTTCTTTTATTTTATGTTCATTGATCATCATAAATTAAAAATCATAAGCAATTGTTTGTTGTTCTTTATGGGGATTTATGTGTTTTGCAATTTGTTTCGAGAGGAAGAAAGATAAAAGAGAATGTTGCAGAGAGCAGCAAGCAATACATATTCATGGTGGTGGGCTAGCCATATCAGAACAAAGCAATCAAAATGGCTTGAGGGAAATCTCGAAGGTATATCTCTAGCTACATTTTTCGATTTCGACTAATCTCATTCTGAAAATAATCGGCCTTTTCCGTCACATGATTATCTCTCTGTATGTCTACATTTTGTATATTTAGAAAGAGAAATTTTAAATGCATTACAACTCTATCCAATGGTTTTCAAACAATAATTTGATTATTGATAGCTATTGTTTTGACATTAGATTCAAACATCAGACAGAGCCTTACCTTTTATAAAATTGCAGACATGGAGGATAGGGTTGGTGAGATGCTCGGTATCATTGAAAATAATGGGGACTCATTCGCCGAAAGAGTGGACATGTTCTACAGGAAAAGGCCAGAACTTATAATCCATGTGGAAGAATCATACCGTTCGTATCGAGCATTGGCAGAGAGATTTGATCACCTGTCTAAAGATCTCCAATCAGCCAATCGAACCATCGCGACAGTCTTCCCCGAACAAGTCCAGTATTCGATGGATGACGAGGAGTATGATGACTACTGTGAAGAAAATAAGGCTGCTACTCCTCCTGAACCCATCAGCATTGTACCGAATCCAAAGATTCCAAGAGTCCCCACTCTGCCGAGAAAAGAATTCAAGAGAGCCACATTCTTTTCCCAAAAGAAGCAGCTAAGCAGAATTGCCAGCTCTGCTGCTAAAGCTGCTGTATGTCCTCCGAGTTCAGGCCTCACCAAAGAAGAGGCTCTCGAGGAAGTTGATAAGCTTCAGAAAGAGATTCTAGCGCTCCAAACCGAAAAGGAATTCGCACAAAGTGTATACGAGCGGTGCCAAGCAAAGTGTAATGGAATTGAAGACCAAGTAACTGAGAAGCTCGAGAGGATTAGTCGTTTAGAGGATGAGTTTGGTATCAGCAAAGTTCTCGATGACAACGAGGCTCGAGAATTGATGGCAGGGACCGCTCTAAAATCATGTCAGGAGACATTGGTTAACTTGGAGGAGAAACAAGAGAAAACAGCTGAAGAAGCTGAGAGAGAGAGCCAAAGGATTAAACAGGCACAGAAGAAGTTCAGAGCCCTCATAGCGAAATTTCAACTCGGTGATGCAGATTCTCAGGCGGGTTACGATGATGATGATGATGATGATGATGATGATGATGATGATGATGATGATGATGATGATGATGATGGGGAAGGCAAAACAGAAAAGATCGGCCAAGCTTACAAGGAAATGTTGCGGGAGAGGATTAAGAAAAAGCTTGATGATGATGCAGATACAAATTCCTCCCTCACAGTGTTGCAATTGGCTGATAGAATTGATAGGGCCGTGGAGAAGGTTGTTACCTTGGAAACTACAGTTTCGTCTCAAGATGCTTTGATAAGCAGACTAAGATCGGACGCAGATGGGCTCGAGGAGCATGTTCGGACCCTAGAAGAGGACCAAGAGACTGCCATCATGGAATGTACAGAGGACTTGAGCAAAAAGCTGAAGGAAGTGGAGGAGGAGTTGTCTAGAGTGAAGATTCTTAACGAAAAGATCACAGTTCAAAATAACAAGCTCGTAACACGCTTAACCGAAGCAAATTGCATTATCGAATTCTTGTGGCTAAAATTACAAAGTGTGAAGCCAGATGAAGAGGTGGAGACTCCAGGATTTGACGAAGAACTGAGAGCTATACTGGATGACAAACCAGTTAAGGCGGTCGAGGAAGTAGATGAAGAAAAGCTAAAGCTGACTTCTCATGAAAAGAATGATACATCATTAACCGAGCCTGAGGCAGAAAAGCTAGATGAGAAGAAAGATTTGTGGATTCGTTTGTTCCTCGAGGAGACGCGGCCAGATGTTGATGCGAATAATGGTGATCAAGACCAGCAAAATTGGAGGCATTTATTGGAAAATGGGTTAGAGGACAGAGAGAAACTTCTGCTGAAAGAATACAGCTCAGTCCTTAAGAATTATAAGGATGTGAGAAAGAAGTTGGGTGATGTGGAGAAGAAAAACCGAGATGGGTTCTTCGAATTGGCATTACAAATAAGAGAACTAAAGAGTGCTCTCGCCGTGAGGGATGAGGAGATACAATCTTTGCGTAAGGCAAACTCTCCGGTCCCAGTTGCACAAACATCTCCTGATAGCGTCGCAAATTTAACACCCTTCATGGACTCTAACATTTCATCGATGAGCACACCTCAGACCGAATGGAGAGGAAGATATGGCGAATTAGGTGCACCATCAGACACTAAAAGACATGCTGGAAAAGAAGCTAGAAATGAGATGAAGATGAGAACATACCCTGCTTCACCTATTGAGGAGAAATTCCGATCTGATATTGACGAACTGCTGGAGGAGAACCTGGAGTTCTGGTTGAGGTTCAGCAGCTCATTTCATCAGATACAGAAATTTCAGAATTCTGTCCAGGATTTGAAGATCGAGCTATCAAAACTGAAGGATTACAAGAAACCGGAAGGAACGAGCGATAGCAAGCAAATCCTGATGTCAGAGGCTCGGCCAATATACAGACACCTGAGAGATATAAGAACTGAACTGACACTATGGTTAGAGAACAATTTAGTCCTGAAAGACGAAATGCAGGGTAGACACGCATCTTTGTGCAGCATCCAAGAAGAGCTAGCGAGAGTAATATCGCATCCGTCTTCCAAAGAAGAAGAGGGGGAATTGAGTGAATACCAGACAGCTAAATTCCAAGGGGAGATTATGAACATGAAGCAGGAAAACAATAAGGTTGGGAACGAGTTGCGTGCGGGGCTGGATCGAGTGAGAGAGCTGAAGGTCAAAGTTGAGAAGACATTAGAGAAACTAGATGAAGAGCTCGGACTTTCAGCAACCAAGCCAAGAGGTTCACCGCTCCGGGCTAGGATTCCTTTGAGGTCATTCTTGTTTGGTGTGAAGTTGAAGAAACAGAGGGCACAGAAGCTACCGCCCAGGGCGTAACTTTTCGGATGTGTAGGCCCTTCATTGCAGAAACAAAACAGTACGATTGCACAACTTCCAGGATCGCCAGATTAGAATTCCTTCATTCTGCTAATTAACTAGATCTGCTGCAAAGATTGTTGGAGAAAGGGTTTTTATTTCTGTTGGGCTTGATTTCTGATAGTAGAAAGTTCTTTACTTCACTTATTTGCATTTGTTACTTCTGTAGCAGTGACCTGAATTATTGTCAAATTTGCGCCCCCCCCCCCCCCCCCCCCCCCCAACATGGCCGTAAGTCACACCATAGCAAAGATCAGCATTTAGCCATCGACTTCTCATTCGATTCTGTAACTAATTTACACTGCACAAATATCTGAAGTATTTTCCCAGCTAAACTCCAAAGAAGAACCAAAAAGAAGGAAGATTAAAAATATATATAAATAAATAAATAAATAAAATCCGTCTAATTCCTTCGCTTGTATAAAATCCAACCTTTCACCTTAACTGCACATTGAATTTCCAGTTTCATTCCCTTCAGACTGCAACTTGACCTCTTCTTTAACCGCCGAATCCGCAACTTTAGTACTCTGTTCCGCTTCAGCCTGAAGAGCGGATGGATTTTCTTCCACAACCTTAGAAGCGTATGCAACTTGTTTCACTTCAGCTTGAAGGGCAGGTGGATTTTCTCCTACAACCTCACTAGAATTAGCAGTTTGTTTCACTTCACCCAAGTCTGCAGAATGATTTTCCCCAGCTTTGGTTGGAGAACACAACATTTTAGCTCCATTGGTATTCTCTTGCCCATCAGCCTGTGAAGTCAATTGACTTTTTTCTTCTTTAACGGACAAATCCATGGTCTTGGAACAACTAGCATTTGGTTTACTTTCTGCCTTCATGTCAACAGCACTGACTGAGTCACTGTTAGTCATAACCTTGGGCAGTGTTTTAGAACTATCAGCCGCAGCTACTTGACTTTTGGACTCAGCTTCTTGGTCTGCTTTGATTGGTTCATTTCCTGCAGCGCAAGCTCCATTTTCCTGGACTTCATCCTTTACCAAATCTTCTGACCTAGAAACTCCAACCCCTCCAGCAAGTTTTGCATCCTGCTTAGCTGTCTGTTCAGGAGCAGCCTGCTCAGTAGATATTCTTAAAGGGGTAGAAGTGGATGGTTTGTTTGGAGTTCCTGGTGAGGGTACTTTCACCAAACCAGGGTTCAAGCAAGAAGAAGTAGATGGACGATTGGAAAGTGGCGCAACTGCTAGGCCGGAGGAGATAAAGTGAACATTCGGATGGCCCTCCAGGTGAGTGGAAACAACACCAGGGATGGATGATTTTTTTGAAGAACCACCTGTGGGCATGATATGAATGGCATTCTTTGCCTGGGCAGCCTTGAGCAGTGAAGCAGCATCTGACTGTGTAGCAATTCGCGCCCCTGCAGCAACTGCAGCAGCCATTACTGGATCTGAGCTCAAACTAGACATTGTGGATGTTTTATTCAAAGTCACTTGAGGTTTTGTTGTAGAGCTAGAGGCGCCTAGTGAGGATGGTTTTGTCACAGGAGGACGCTGTTGAGACTGATGCTGGGCTGGCAAAGGTTCAGCAGTAGTGGTAGGAGGCACACTGTTACTGGACGCATTGTTTAGAGATGTTTTATTCAAAGTCACTTGAGGTTTCGTTGTGGAGCTAGAGGCGCCTAGTGAAGATGGTTTTGTCACAGGAGGACGCTGTTGAAACTGATGCTGGGCCGGCAAAGGTTCAGCAGTAGTGGTAGGAGGCCCACTGTTACCGGACACATTGTTTAGAGTTGACCCACCTGTTACAAATGTAATGGATAATTTGTTCAAAGCTCACACAATAATCATAAGAGTTCAACATCCACCAGTCACCACCCTGTCTAGTAAAAACAATGACTCAACCTAACATCATCTTGATTTGCTCAAGTTCATAACTCCAGCTTGCTCTCAAATAGCTTATTCCGCAAATTAGCCATCCTACATAATAAAAAACTGAATGAAGTGGAAAAGAGAATTACTAGGACTAGCTGTAGTCATGATCTTGGCCGGTGGATCAAGGGCTAAATTCATTGCATGCCGTGCTGCTCGCTGTGCCTCAGAAAGTTGTGCGCCACTTGCATTAACTATATTCCCTGTGAGATTCCCTGTGACCCGCCTCCGAATGATGGACCACCTCTGCTTGGAATAAATAATGGTATTAAGAGAGCACACAGCAACCATGCTAAAAGGAATGTTATCATTCAAATAAAACACAATAATAACTCATCAAATTAAGCTCCAAATAGTCAACAAGTAAAACGAGGAGCAAATTGCCAATAAATGAAAATGATCGGAATTTGTTGACATCAGCATCCTTGTTCTCTCATTCAAGGAAATTTTCAAAAATAAAAAATAAAGCGATACATGCAATTGCCAAAATTCCGTTGCCGGGATTTGAACCCGGGGAAACTGGGTGAATACCAGACATCTTGACAGTCATTGACTGCCAACCTACCATTCAAGGAAATCCGTTGTCATCTAGTCATAGATTTCTTTGTACGGCAGTCGTTGTACTTCAACCATAAGTAATTTGACCAAGTAATCCACCAATATAACCTTAAAAGATGTATGCATCTCGGTGAAGTGAAATTAAATGAGATGAATGCCCAACAGTATAAAAGTGGAAATAATTCTCTTAATCTGCACTTAAAATCTTGGAGTCTGGGTAAGAGTCATAATACTAAACAAAATGTTAGCCGTCAATTCCAGAGGCTCATCAAATTAGAAGGAGATAACTTGACAATATGGTTAGAGTATTGATGAGACCTGGGCACAAACAAAATCTTCACAGATTTTTGTCCAAAATTTGCATCACATGTATTCACACAGCACATGCTGGTGCATGCTAATCCTATCTCAATTCTCACCAAGACTTCTGTAAATTAAAGCAAGAATGAAAACTAGGCTTAGGTGCCTTTCCACCACATCTAAGATCCCAGCCTTCCAGGACACTGTGTCATGTCTTCGGAAGTAAGAGGAACAGTTTTTAATGAAGAAATCTAGTCTATGTTTGCAGAAAAGACATCCCCAATAAATAGTCTCACTCACATCACATGGTTCTCATGTCAGTAAAAGTGGGTATGCATCTGCTTCAAAAAATTATGTTCTCAACAGTCAAATTCCAGAATGCAAAATGTAAGTAACCATCCCTCAATGGTTCCCAAAAAAACATGAAGCCACCACCAAGATAATGATTTCAGAAATGAAATCTTAAATAAGTTTCAAATGGATCACAGCTCCTATATCATCTTTCCTCAGCTTGTAAGATCAAGAATGCAATACCATGGACATGTAATAAGAATGCAAAATCTTGAGTATGCAATATGAGACAATGAAACTAAGGTAGGACCATGTAGGAAACAGATGCAGGGAACAAAACCTGTGACAGTTGTGAAGCAGTTCTATCACCCTTGAATTCAGTCCTCAAGATATTTGCCCAACTCCCTTCACCAAATTTTTTCACAGCAGCTATCAGTTCTGTATCTTCTTCTTGTGACCATGGTTTCCGTTTCCTTCGAGGAGGAAAGCCACCTCCTGATCCTATTGCATCAGATTCACCTGGTAATGGCTGTTTTGGAACAAAAACTGGGACCGTAATGTTCATCGCTTGCATTGCAGAAGGATGTGAATTCACAGATGTTCCCCTAAATGACTGACTACTAGGTATGTTAATAGTCAATGGACCCTCAACTGTAGAATTATTCGAGTGGCCTTCACTTAGTAAACCGGAAGCAATCAGAACCTAACCAAAACAACATTTCTCGTGATATAAACATGCTGGGCCAAGAAAATCATGATGCACTAAATTAAAATACACACATGAAAACACTAAAGCATTTCCAACAGTTGATCTCCAATAGATCATCCTTCCCAATTACACAAATCCCCAATAGACTGGGCAGAAACTTAACTGTTTGCCTTCTTTGTCATATCTTTGTCATACAGTTTAGGACATACTGGTCTCATTCAATGCAATATGCAATATTCAGACAGTTAGGCAGGTTTAACAAAATCATTTCAAAGTGTAAGGACCTAAATTATTCAGTCAGACGCAGTAGATTACTTATCACCCCCTCTGCACAAGGGGAACCTAGGCATGTCTTTGCAACAACAGTAAGGAATACACACAGAACATTGTGCACAGAAACCAAATGTCATTTAGGCTCACCCTGACATAAGCTGCAGCCTCTGTTGCAGCATCACTAGTAACACTAGGAGAGGCTTCCAATTCATACTCTAAATCACTGTCATCATCCTGCAAACCAAAAAAGCACGGTCAAACTCAAGAAAACACGCAAAAATAAAGAACGGAAAAAAAAACACACTTCTATTTTCATTAAAGACAAGGCAGCTAGTATACCATAGGCTCAGCTCCATCTTCTAGTGCATCTAGCAGAGTGTGACGATACGCCAAATGTCTCCATAACATTTGGTACTCTCTTGGATCAGAGATCCCGGTGCTACTGTTCTTCACCAGCGCGTCCCAATCAAACTTTACGGCTTCACAATGCGCCATTTCTTGCAGCAATGCCAGAATTGTGCTTACACTATACCTGCCCAAAAAAACAGAATACATGGAATAAAAAAACCAGTACTTTTTTCCATTTTTTCCCTTAAGAAAGAATGCAAAGAAGGTTATTTATTACCTCTGCAAGAGAATGCAGAGGTCTTGCTCGCTAATTAACCCTTTATTCTGCGTCTTCATTCGTTAGTCCGCTTGTTACCACTGCAGACTAAACTCTCCCACAAAATAGCTAAAACCTTGGATTAGGATTAGGATTAGGGTTTTAGAGTTTGTATCCGAAAGAAGTGGAAGAGAAGGAGGGGAGAAGGAGGGAACTGGAAAGGGAAAGGGAAAGGGAAAGGGAAAGGGAAAGGCAAAGCGAAGAAGGCGTGAGGGGCGTGGAATCACGCGCCTGGCAAGAGAGTTTCTTTCGGGTTGGAGACAAAGAAACGGTCCGTCGTACGCGATGAGGGGGAGAGAGAGAGAGCGGGCGGAGCGGAGGCTGGATTGGGGAGGGAGAGATCGATGTGAAATTACTGTAACGCCCTGTTTATTTTTTTTGTTTTCTACATGGTGGCATTTGTTAAATAAATACTTCATCCGTTTTTAATTAACTATTTTTTTAAACAGTAATTTAAATTAAGGAATTGATTTATGATAATTTTTTATTGGTGTTCATTTTCAATTTACTCATTTTAGCATAATTACAATAAAATCATTTAACCCAAATAAGGGTTGAGAAGCAGATGTTCTCCCTTTTCTTTTTTCCTTTCTTTGTCTTCTGTGTCTTTATGTTTCTCTGTTTTCTTCTTCTTCCTCCCTATCTTCTCTTTTCTGTTTTCTTTTTTTCTATGTTGATTGAATTTAGATTTTGATTGGGTTGGTCGGTATTGGGTCTGCTATCAAGTCACCGTCTCCGTTGCAACCGCACCAATACCACCAACGATCTTCCTCCTTATCTTTTCTTTTATGTTTGGGAAATGCTAAACAGGTTGAGGGATACAGGTTGAAATTCAGGTTGTGCCACATCATTAAAAATATTAATAAAAAAAGGTTGCATCATCCGACGTCGTTTTACCCATTTGAACCCAAATTTCTTTCTTCCTCTCCCTTTTCGACGCAGCCAACTGCATTTCACTCCCTCTTTCAACCTAAATACCCAAGCCTAATCCAACAGCCGCCGCCACCAGATCGGACTCACATCCACCACTGAATCCGACTCACATCCACCACCAAATCCCACAGCACCACCAAATCCGACAGCCACCGCGACCAAATTCGACAGCCGCCACCAAATCCGACACGCATGTATGGTTGCTTTTCTGAGTTTTTCCTTTTTTTTCTATATTGCTTAGAGGAGCGTAGAGGAGGGAGCTTCATTAATTAGGTGGTTCATTAATTAGGTGGTAAATGGATGAGGAGCTGCCACCAATTTTTTGGCCAAATGAAATAAGTAAATAACTTTTTTGGGCTAATTAATTAATTAGGTAAGTATGCTGATTTTTGGCCAATTAAGAAATGAAGTGGTAAATAAAATAAATAAATCTTTGGTGGTGGCGGTCGGATTTGGTGGTGGATGTTAGGTTAGGTTGAGATTGGTTTTTTAGGTTGAATGTAAGATGAAGAGGAAGAAATGAAGCTGCCCTGCGCCTGCGAGAGGAAGAAGAAGATTGGCAAAGATTTTTTATTAATATTTTTAATGATGTGGCAGTGCCACATCATTCAACCTGAGTTTCAACCTGTATCCCTCAACCTGTTTAGCATTTCCCTTTATGTTTTCTTTTCCTCCATGTTGATTGGGCTGTTCGGTGTTGGGTCCGCCATCAAGTTGCCATCTCCGCTCTGACCACACCAATACCATCGACGCTCTTCCTCCTTGTCTTTTCTTTTATGTTTTCTTTTCCTCCATGTTGATTGGGTTTAGATTTTGATTGAGTTGGTCGGTATTTAGTTGGACGATTTTGATTTTGATTTGATTGAGAAAGGAATTGTTATTTGTGTTTGAGGAAGAAGGGAGGATGAGTCGGCAAAGATGAATAGGAGTAGTAAATATAATCAAGACAGATGGGTGTTTAGTAATTGACACACAATGACTTACGAGTCATAAAAAAATGTCAATTAATTGAGTCTGTGTTTTCGGTGGGTAAACGACAGATATATGAATACAGAAGAAGTATAAATTAATAAATCCAAAATTTCACATTACAATATTAAGCACGACTGAGATTCGAATCTAGGTTAGATTTATTGTTAGAACTTAACAATAGATTACAGGTGGATTAGCAATATAAGGAGAGAAAAAAAATTATTTCCAAATCTGATTTTTCGGATGACAGGGATTTTAATAGGAATTAAGTTCCAAGAGTTGGTCATAAAAGAAAATATATCACACAAATATACTTTATAGCATAGTTATCAGAACCGGACCGGATAACGAACCAGAAATAAAAATTTTATGGTTTGACCGGGTTCGACCGGATTGTAGATGTTGAACTATTTTGAACCGTTCAATCTTAGATAATTGGTCTATAATAGGCATGGGCCCATCAAAAATTCAAAAAAAATAACTTTTTCAACTCCAAATCTGCATCTCCTCTTCCAACCAAATCTTCTCTCTCTTTACCAACCAAATTTGGCCGACCTTCTCTCTCTTCTCTCTCTTCCAACCAAATTTGCATCTCCTCTTCTAACCAATTCTTCCCTCTCTCTTCCAACCAAATTTGCATCTCCTCTTCCAACCAAATCAGTCCCACTGTTGAAAAATTCGATTCGATTGATGCTAATATTATCAATATATTCATGTTGTTTTTGTACGATTTTGCTTGCTTGGTTGTCTTTGGCTTTCAACAGGGATTCGGGTAATTTGGGTGGTGGCCGGATCTGTGGCGGTGATGAGTCAGATTTATGGTAGTGGTGGTGGTCAGATCTGTGGCGGTGGTAGCCGGATCTGTAGATTGTAGGCTAAATTTGGAGGAAATTTGAATTTGGAGGAGATTCAACATGGAACGACGTCGTTTTCATCGAACCAGCCGATTTGACAGAAAATCGACCGGTTTGCCTTCGAGCTTATCGGACAGAAATTATAAAAAATTCCAGTTGAACCGGTCGGACCGGCTAGTCCAGTCCGGTTCTGATAACTATACTTTACAGTACTATAGAAAAAAAATCTAAAAAAAATCTAAAATAGATTAATAAAGTGACCGAATTTAACACAACTCAATCAGCATCTACAAAAATCTTGCATTATTCTTTCCCAAATTCCAATTGACCGATCTTTCAAAATCTAGGAACGAAAAAAGAGAGAGAGTCTTCCTCTTGTTGAATGATTCCTTGTTTATAACATGTCAATGTTTTAAGGATGCAACATACGACAGAAGATTTGTTTGTTTCCTTTTAAAAGAATCCGAACAGGAACTTAGCAGTCAGCACAAAAGATGATGCTTACAATCACTATATTCAATAGTCGAGTTGAGTGGATCTCAAATTTGAGTATAAAAGATGGAGAAAATCATTTCAGAAAGCCATCCTAAGCAGCAGAAACAAAAATCAGATCATGCATTGCACGAGCTTCATAATTCACAGAAGTGTACAGAAGATTTTACAATGTTAGCGGGCGGAGAATACTCCGCTATCGCCTAACGTACATGAAATGAAACATTCATACAAGCAATCAGTAACTACTTGAACGCCTTCAACATTTTGTAACTACTACTATATATGCTACTTTTGTTTGAATATTCCATCAAGAAGGAAGAATAGACTTTTGTTCGATTATTCTATTAAAAACCAAAAAAGAAAAGAAAAAAAGAAAAAGAGCTGGCAGAATATATTATAACTCTAATTTTCTAGACGAATCAGGGTTCGGTTTCCACTGTTCCTACCAGACCTGGCCAAGGCTCTAGGAGGATAGAGATGTGCGAGGTCGAAGAAGCTCAAAATAGATGAATAAATTCAATGCTTTTGCTCGAGAATGAAGATGCAAACAACTGTTGAATAAATGCGAAAATGAAGCCATCACCAGACATCTCTAAGATATCGCCCATCCATTTGGAGTTTCTTCACCAACAATTCCGTCCTTGAGGAGTCCAAGCTTCCCTGAAATGTAGAACATATTTTTTCTAAGTATATTTTTATCGCTCTATATAACACTCATTGTATTGGGTGTAGAACACGAACCTGTTCCTGAGCAATGGTGTGCAAAGTCCGATGAACATCTCTAGCCATACCCTTGGCATCTCCACAAACATAAACATAACCTCCCTGGGATATTACACTCCATATGTACGCTGCCTGCATTTTAAAAAATTATGCTATGTGAATGATGTTTTTAGGTCAAGATTACCCCTATTCTGCTGATTAAGCACTTACTTTCTCCAACATCTTATGTTGGACATACTCCTTCTGTGGCCCCTCCCTCGAGAATGCAACACTCAGCTCAGACAATACACCGTGTTCCACAAAAGTACTAAGCTCATCTTCGTATATGAAATCCTACAACCAATATAGAATGGAATCATTGAGTAAGGACACAGTGCTCAGAACAATTAACAACTGGGAGAAGTGAACAAGGTATATAACCATCTGCCGATTTCTACATCCAAAAAAGAGTACAGCGGGGCCTAGCTGAGCACCATTCTCTTTCAGGGCCATCCTTTCCTGGAAGATCCAAACTATTCAGTTTCTTACATCCCATACGATAACAAACATGGGAAACACAGATCATAAAGTGATTCTAACCTGGAGAAATCCTCTAAAGGGTGCCAATCCAGTACCAGGACCCACCATGATAATTGGAGTGGAAGGATCAGCTGGTAACTTGAAGTTAGACGTCCTAATAAAAATTGGGGCCCAACCACAGTCATGACTTTTCTCCAGAGGCACTGCATTCTGATTTTTTTTTTTCCAATACAAACAGATGTTAGATACCATAAAAGCCATATTACACTACTGCAACTCTTTTGTGTAGGCATACATGCAACAACGATGTGGGGTAATAATATGGCTGAACGGCAAATTACTAGCGCAAAGTGAAATACATTTAAGGCCAAAAGACTACCTTCATCCAGGTTGAACACACTCCTTTGTGGATTCTACCAGTGGGACTTGGACCATGTACTAAGGCACAGGTTACATGGACCCTATCCGGAACATATCTGCACAGGTCATGTCAGGAGACTATCGTTACACAGAATCGATGGAAGAAATTGCATTTCTAACAACAATCAGAGAAGTAAACTACCTAGGAGAGGATGAGATCGAATAGTAACGAGGCTGTAGGCGAGGGGCAACTGCTGCAAAAAATACACCAAGGGGAGGTTTTGAAGATGGGAACTCAGCCATCACCTCAATAAGACTTCTCTGACTTGCAACAATCCATTGAGAGTACTCGTCCTGGATAGGAAAAGGAATGAAAAAATTATGCAAGAATGAATTAAATATGCATATCAAATAAGCAAGAAAAAACATGCAACTAAACAATTCAAACCTTTCCCTCAGGTGAGGCCAGAAACTTGAGCCTTTCAGCTTCACTGGGTTCACTGGCATGTGCAGCCAAAGCCATCAAAGCAGCCTGACAACATAAAAGAGAACCAACAATTCAGATCAGAAAATGAATTATTCCTGGTAGTACAAACTGACATGATGGCTGAAATATTACCTTTCGAGGAGAGTTCAAGAGATCAGCATAGCATGCTAATGCAGTACGGAGTGTGCAAGGACCTGGGAAAGGAGGTGCTAAAGAGCCTCCCAAGGACGACCCATCTACATTGTCAGAATGTACAGAAAATACCAAATCAAGAGGTTGGCCTAACAATTTCCCTGCTTCTTCAACGGTATCATTGCAATTCTCAGCATAAACGCCCACATGATCTCCAGTTTCATACCTAAAGAAACCAAAAGAAAGAGGGAGCTATTAAGCTTACTGTATGAGGCAATAAATGTTCTTATACTTTTATATGTAAAACGGAGAAACGAACTATACAGTTACTATTCAATATTATATCAAAAGTAAAGCTATAACAAACACAAGAACAAGTTTATAAACCAAAAATAATTTCTGACCCAGCAAGATGGTTAAAGCCTCGACAAAGAAGAGAGTAAAAGCTATGGATCTTATTCATGAATAACTTCATCACATATTCATGCACACAAATGAAAGGAGATTAAACGACAACTTTCAAGCTTTCCTTGGATATATAAAGGTGTGAGCAACCCATGTGTCAAGCTCCAAAAACCAAAGGGACAGATCGAATTTTGGAAAAGTCCATGATTATGATTGTCAAAAGAAAATAATGTATGGGAGAAAAAAAAAGGCTAAACATGTTACTTATAATTTGTTCTAATCTTAATGGGATTAAATAATGAGAAACATAAAAAAGGAAATATAACTGCACAGCTATGACTTACGTAATACCAGTCCCCGATATGTCAAACTCCAGGTGTATGCATGACCGATCAGATTCTGGTTTGTGAAGCTCTCTTTGAACAGCAACGTTAACTCTTCAGCAGGAAAAAAAGAAAAACACCAACTATCAGTAAACGAAATTACCTGTAATAAACCAAACAGACATCACACAGTACCTGTGTGGATGCTGAATATCAATAGAAGTATTTCCGTTCGCCAAGTTGGGGAACTTTGCCACAAAAGATGTCACAGAAGAATCGTGAATCACAACTCGATATTCAGGTATAACAGCTGCATATGGAGTAGATGCACTATTGACATCATTTTCATCTCTGAGTATCTTGTCTAACTCAGGCCACAGTAATTCTCTCCTAGGATAAATAAATCAGATGGGAAAAGTCAATAAAGCATATTCCAACAGAGAAGCTTGTATCTACAACAAACTAGAATTGTGCCAAAAAATCAACTTGTCCAAATGCTACAGCAGCAGGAAGTAATAATGCTTGAATACATACCAAGCAGTAAAATCATCCTCAATGCATTGATCATCATCACCAAGACCAACAGAAACGAGACGCTTCGCGCCTGTACCAACCACATTACAAATTTCACCATATTGTTCATAATAAAATATAAATTTGGCGTATGAAAACCATATATGACGAGCGTACCTTGTGCACAAAATTGTTCATCAAGCTCCTTTGCTATCTGTTTGGTAAAGGGACAGTAGTAGAAGATCAGAACGTGAAAAAATCATGGTGGTAGAATAGACAGAATTGACAATGGAGAAGAAAAAATTCTGCAAGATTCACCTTATTAAAATGTTCATATTGACGGTTACCAAGGCCAAAAACACCAAAGGAAAGCTGTTGAAGCCAGGTTCCTCTTTCACTTCCCTGCTCCAGAATTCAAAGACAGCCACCAGCATAAATAAGAGTAAAAATAACATCAATTTCTATTCAAGATGCAAAGCATGGGAATCTTAAATCCACCAACCTCCATAAACCACTTGTAAAATCTTGCCGC
Organism: Viola odorata; assembly: GCA_963691705.1. Taxonomy (NCBI): domain Eukaryota; kingdom Viridiplantae; phylum Streptophyta; class Magnoliopsida; order Malpighiales; family Violaceae; genus Viola; species Viola odorata. The sequence continues at coordinate 17,087,634 of OY829544.1, read as the reverse complement.
ATTATCAGTCGGCTCGCCATCACCATACCTGCAAAAGTGAGAAGCTCAAACACGTTCAATAACACACCAATGGTTAAAATTACAGCAGACCAAACAAAACCCACGAAATTATCTTACGTGGCAATCATAAACAATGTCAAAGTCTCCTTCTTCAACTTCTCCTCATACTGATCATCATCTGCAGCATAATCGTCCTAATTTCCAAACCACAAGAACCAATATTAATATAAAGTTTCTTTAAAAAAAAGAAGCTCATCACATCACAACAGCCACGGCCCACCCATGATCCCAACTTACCAAGTCAACAACTTTGACCACAGCCTTCTCGTATCTCGCTTTGGTCTCCTCAGCTATGGACTGATGTAATAGCAACAACAGCAATAAGAATCCAACAAAAATCAGTAACCATTAATTAAAAAAATGATTACATGTAATTAACCAAGATTAGCATTTCGGTTATTTTCTCTCCTCGTACCTTAGCGAATCCTTCGGCAGTGCCGGTCTGAGTGCCATAAAAGATAGTGACTTTAGTTTTCCCTGAAAGAGTCAAATCCTCGTCTGCATCGTCTTCCAGTTCCAATGACTTGGGAACCACTAGCGGTTTCACTACCTTGCTCCGATCCGACGATTTCTTCCACAGGAACAGCAACAAACCAACTACGACGGAGAACGAAGTCGCAATCACCATAACCACCGTGTCATCGGAGACAGAGCCGCCCCCCAACGTTACTCCCAGCACCGATTCAACATACCTAACCAGATCGGAACTGCTCATCTTAGAAATGAGAATTTGGGTTTCTGGGTTTTGGGCTCTGCCTCTCTTTCTCTCTCTCTCTTCTCACAAGAAACGAGGAGTCGTGAGATGGAGGAATTGGGTGGTGAGGGGTGGGTGAGAACCGAGAAGAGACTAGAGAGAGGAGGAAGAGACGGTGAAGACGAGAGAAAAATAGATGTACAAGAGTGTAATAATGTGGGACCCGCAAACGATTTGACTCTTCAATTGGCTGTTTTTTAAAGAAAAAAATGGTATTTTTTTCCATTCTAATTTAAATCTTCAATTAATTTATTATTATTATTTTCTTCGGTTTTTCTCCTGGTTTTGGATTTTGTTTATGAATATACTTTCCAGTTGACGACGAATGGATCCAAGATTCAAAATCAAAAGGGTGTCCTTTAACTAGAAAGTCTTCTTCTTTTACCCCTTTTCGTCTTTGTTAAAAAAACAGTAGTACTTTGCTGAATTTGAGTAATTATTTTTTTATTTTTTTATTTAATATTAATTTCATACTTAGAAGAGGTAAAGAATTTATTTTTTTTATTTTTTCTCTCCTTTATGTTCTCACATTAGATAAATATAATTAACCGTGTGTTTATAAATATAAAATATCTTAATGTTCTTTTCTTTTTCGTCCGAATTTATAAAGATTTGAACCTTTTTATCTTTTGAAAGTTTCATTAACTTCGTTTTATTAGCCCGACCTAAATTGCATTTTTCTTGTAAACATTAATTATATTTGTCCGAAATTTGAACCGAAGGTTGTTCTAAGGCAGCATTCGCATGTGCTCATTGCTCTCCAATAGTTTGGCCAAAAGCCTAGCTGCCCGACAACGACGATGGCGCGAAACCCAACGCTTCTTGCATTTACACATACGGGGTACGGACAGAAATCGGGCAGGGTTTGGTCACTGGGTGGGCCCAGTGGGTTGTATGCGGCCATTTTTTGCACAGGCCCCAACATTGTTTTAGCAACCACGTACGAGACTTGGGATGCTAGCAAAAGGTTGCAAAGGAGTCAAGTTGTTTCTGAACGGTTACAAGTTCGGCTTAAATAAAGTTCATTAAGACGTGAGTTAGACTCAAGCTCATTTTTAAGATTCATTCTTGTAATGAGCCGAGTTTAAGTTTTATTTAGTTAAGCTCATTAGGCTCATTTATTTAAATTCGTTTATAAGCTTGAGAGCTAATCTTATAAAATTATTATTTTAAGTTTTATATATTTTTATTATATTAATACTAATTTCGAACGAGGTTTACAAGTCAATGGAAGTATGTTTAATTAAGCTAAATGAGTCAAAGTTCGTTTAGTAAATAAACAAGCCATACTCGAGGTAAGCCTAAACTATGTTGTTCACGCTAGTCACAAGCTTGATTCTTCTTATAATTTGACAAGTTAAGCCTAAGCACACTCAAGTTCGAGTTGCCTCTACTCATTTGCAGCCCTACGTGGGGTATTCAATTTTCAGGAAAAACTAAACCACTGTATACTACATGAAATTGATTTATATTATTAATCATCATTACAATACCAAAATCGAACCAATGACCTACGATATAAAAACAATATGCATTAACCAGTTGCTATTAAAAAGTAACCTGATCGTGTGTATATTTTGATTGTATGTTTATATCGCTTGTTTTATGTATTATATTGGTCATGTTTTACATCAATATACTACTAAAAAGTACTTGCTTTGTCTCTTTTTTTCTTTTTTTTTTGTAGAAAATGGCAGTTAACCAGCAATTTGCATAATGCATCTAGAGAAAACAGTTTGGGAGCAGTTTGGACTAAGTTGCAGAAAAGTAGTGTTGGAGTAGAATTCTAGTTCGTGGCCGAGAACCATATCGATCACAATAGACCAGACATATAGACCCAACAACTAAAGCCCAATAAGAAAACGAGGATATCCATCCGAGTTTCAGAAGCAAAAATAGAGGAAAAGATCGATTAAGACTTTAACACCTATCAAAAGAGGGATTTTAGGAAGTGATAGAGAGAAATATATCGATTTGGATCAGACATTCCCCCCTTAGAATCCAGAGCGGAAAAGAAGATAAAGTCCCAAGAACAAGCGATCTCAACTTCTCTGGGATTTTTCGATTCTCTCTTCACACAAAAACAACTATAGTTCTTAGCTTTCAATTGCAGTCTTATTGAAGAGCGAGCGAACCAGATTTGATATTATTTTTATGTTATTTCTTTATTTAGATTTGATTATGTATAGCTAAAACTTTTAATTCACAGTGAAGACAATAAAGGTTTCAATGTTTTTCTTTTGTGAAATCTAAATGTGTTTTATGATTTCTATATTTGTATTTCATTGGTCTTTGTTTGAATGTTAATCTTGTTTTAGTTAAGTTTGCGATTTGGCCAACTAATCTGGAACAAGTATTGTCCACTTTAGTAGCGCGTCTGTAATCACGTGTGAATCAAGTACAGTAGACGAGAACTTAGGTTTGCCTAAAGTTTAGAGATTAAGCTGGGTGTCTCAGATCTTACTCAAGAATAGTCTTTCCCTAGTCTTTATCAATCAATCTAGTTAAATTCTATAAACAAACTTTAGGATTGCTAGAGAGGTTAAGATTCCTGATAGAGAATGATCTTCGGATAATTTGACATACGAGGAACTTGATAGTGTGTATTTTATACATATTTTTCTCCCCTTTCTTAGTCCACTTTTGATCTTGATACTTATGATTTGCCCCTGTTTATCTCCTTTTTGCAGATCTGGACTTAGGAAGGAAAATTCGTAGAAACACATACTTTCAGCCGAATTCTAACGGATGTTGAGCGTCGAGGCCTTGCTGCAACTGTTTGTTCACAGAGGCTAAAGAAGTCCGACACGGAAAAGGAAACTCTCGAAAGAAGGAATCCGATAGATTCGGCCATTTATTCCCGCGATATTCCAGCTCAACAGAAGATATATTTTAGGAAACCTACTTCTATTAGACTTAGGATTCTATTTTCTATTTACTATATATACTTTAGTAAATTAGGGTTTGAGAGACTTCTTCCCTCTCGGATTTTGTCATTCCATACTTCCGCCTCGAGCGCCTTTCCTGCTTTGTAATAATCCCGGAGCTAAAGCTCTGGCCGGTATTAAGTTACAATTTATAGTGTTTTCTTCCTTTCTCTTTTATGCAATTCTTCTTTAATTATTTTATTTATTTAATTCCCGGTATGAGTAGCTAAATCCTCCTTTCTTAGTAAAGGTCATTGAAGGTTGCGTAGGTTAGTTGTGAGGTCTAATTGAGTTTAATAAATTCCTATGTTTATATTTTCTTGTTTATCAACTGCTTGTCAATTTATCTAGGAACGCTTAGAGGTCCGACCAACTAATAATTGAACCTAGATAATTACCGTCATCTCTGTAGTAATAACTAACGTGAGGCTACATAATAGAGTAGGCAACTAGATCAAAGTCATCAGGTCGCTGGTCCTATCTGACTAGGGTAAATAGCCAATTAGGGTAGTGCCTCGATTGTGCTGAGTGTCTCGCCCTAGGTGTGTCTTTCCTCTTCTTCATGGGCATCTGAGTATTGTCTCCATAAACGTACCTTGGAGGACGACGGATTGTCAAGATTATTCCATAAACGTACCTTGGAGTAACTTCTCTTATAAAGGAAAGTAGGGGACCTAAACGTACCTGGACCCCATAGCACATCTATAAACTAGGAACAGAATACCCTTGCACCAATGACCAACTAACTGCAATGCAACCGGAGATAGATCTTTACTAGGAATCTTTCCTTTATCGAATTCATACTTTTGTTTACTCTGTTTAATTCTGTTTATTTAGTAGTTAATCAAACACTCTCTCAAACTCCCCCTTTTGGTACTTGTTCGGTTTGATATTCTCTATCATACGCTGAAGTAAGCGTCTGCCCTTAGTCCCTGAGTTCGACCCTATTATTTAGTCCCTAAGTTCAACCCTATTATCACTATATGTAATTTATATTGTGCATTAGGCGATAGGTTTTATTATTATTTTTTACTGCTTCGACAACCGATCAAAACCCTAAACGGATTTGGATTCTATAATTGTTTTATGAATGTGGAAATGATTATATGTGTACCAGTGATCAATTGATTAACTGTCGAAATCTTATTAAATGTCTTTAGTGGGAGTTTTCTCAACATCTGTTTATCACTCTTCCACTTTTTATACTGTGTTATTTCTGTTCTAGGTCTTAAACAACATTTTCATTATGTTCAACTTCCCATTTCTTGGCCTTATAGCCCCCATTTTATTACAATTTTATACTTGATTATTCATTAAATTCAGATTCATTTTTCCTGGTGGAACGATTCTCTTATTACTATTTATAAATTACTTTATGCATAGTGCTAAGTTGTATTTCTATTATTTTTTACGATATCAACGGTTGATCAATATCCAATAGGTGTAATTAATGTATGCCCATCATTCTTATTCGTTGGAACAAATTAGTAATTGCAAACTCTCTTTTAAATTAAAAAAATAAATTTAGTATGCGTCTCAAATTTTCTCATGAGTGCACGAATTATGTGTTATGTGGCAAATACGTGTGATACATCTAATAATTTCTTATCTTCATATATTTTAGCTTACGATGGAAGATCATTAGTTAATGCAATATGCATAGTATTCTACAAAATCTCTTTTTATTTATTTTTTCATTGAAATGGGTACCAAAAATGCTTGAAAGCTCGGCCTGTGATTTGGTTGTGGCAGTTGGGGTGAAATTTTTTATAGGTGGAAACATGGGCAACATCGTGTCTTCAGTCTCACCAGAAATTCTTCTACAGAACCACATTGTCATTAAAGTCAACATTTGTGGTTGGACTCTAACCATTCCTAATTAGGCATTAATGTACGAATTTGTGAGATCTTCTCCAAATTTCTAAAATAAGATGGAGCAAATATCACTATTTTCTAAATAATTTACGAATACAATTTACTCCAAAACAAGTTTTTCTAGCCTATTTACAATTTACCCTTTTTTACTATGATTACATGTAAATTTACAAGCATTTAATACATTTTTGATATATTATTCATACTGCTCGATATTCCACTAGTATGACTAGTATGGACCGAGATAAAATTTAAGATGATATAATATATTTTTTATTTCATTTTTAGCATTAAAATGAGATGTACCGATTGTAATAATTAGTATGGCACGAGATTGATAACATTTTTGGTATATTAAACCAAGTGGGCTAAAAAGCCCATAAATATTCAAAAGAATCGTTCGCGTCCACTAGGTCCATTCTTGCTTAAGTAAGTTCCTGAAGTAATAATAAAGTAAGTGGGCCAAAAAGTCCATAATCATCAAACACCCGATTTGTTCAAAAACCTACATGGGCCGAAACAATAAATGTGCAACTTTTTTCTTCTTCTATTAGTACGGATATAAATGGGAGAATCGAACTCGAAATCTTGTCATCTTTATTACTCCCTCCATTATATATTAACTGACGCGTTTAGTGTTAAATCCAAAATTCGAAATTAACTGACGCCTTCGTTCAACGTGCTGTTCTTGAGTGCGCTTTTACGTTTTTGTCCCTTGAACGACATGTCATTCGCTTACTAAACTGTGTGTCATACGGGGGCAAAAGAGTGAAACGAAACAGTGCATCATACGTGGCTGTCCTTTGGTGCAGAGTGTCTGACATCCTCTCTCTCCATCTTCTCCCTCTCTCTTCTTCATCTCCCTTTCATCTTTTTCTTCAACAAATAAGTAGAGAAAAATCAAGGCGACCATAGATTCGTGCCGAAAATGACAAGACGAGTCGAACCCAGGTGACGGAGACGGCAACGGCAACGGCAACGGTGGCCGGACGCGTTCCCACGCGCCGGTGCGTGGAAAGGAGCCGCGAAAGCTTCGTCGGAGATTGGCGGCGCGTGGTTGGTCGGAGTGGCGTCGTTCCACTTGCTCCCGACTCGAGACGGCCTTCCGCTCCTTTCTGTGTGGGCGGTGAGAACAGGAAACGGCGGAGGAAGAAACACTGTGGTTGGAGGAAGAAAAACCCCTGTTTTGCCTAAAACGATGCCTGCAACGCACAGTGCGACAAGTCACCTTAATTCCTGTGAAATGTGGACCCGCGTCAACTAAATAAAAACGGAGGGAGTATGTAAGAAGTACCACTGTGCAAATAAACTACATGATAGTTTTTTTTTTTTGCAAGCAGCTGTTGATGTTGACAACTTAACACAGTCTTTACACAATAATTGCTTAATTAATTTTCTTAGAGAAATTAAACATTATTTGAAAACTGATCACAGGGCTTATACTTATTGCTTCAAATAATTGCCCAATTATTTGTTAGCACGTTCCTCAGCTTTCCCACCTGTTTTTCAGGCAAAGTTACGGTCACCATCTTCCCACCATTATCCGGCCCAGGTAATATAATGACAACTCCTTCATCGCCGACACCCTTGACTGCATAATTAGCTGAAATGGGCTTCTGGCCCATTATTTCCAGCCCATAAATATTTGCTCCTTCTAAATCAACAAATGTCAAATTTGCCCCATATACTATATAGTCCGATTTCCCATCGTCACTCCCCACCATTTCTTCAATCGAACCATTCTCCTCTTCCTTCTTCTCTGCAATTAGCTTCGCCAATTCACACACATTGCCCTTGGCTGATGAAAAATCGCCTTGAACAACACTAAACATCACATTATTATTGCTCGGATGCTCATACTTACTAGTAGTAATCATGCCCCGTGACAATTTACTAGCGCAAATTGTCACGATCTCAGGCCCCGAATCTTCCCTAACTTCAGCCAGTGACTTCCAGATTATCGCGGATAAGATATCGAAACGCGAGACTCTAGTAACATCAGGGTGATTTTCTCCGAACACTTGCGATGAGATTTTGGCAAGTTGTGTAGAAGTGACATGGAAGGAATAAGTATCCATTTTGGAAGAATTATTATTGTTAATTACCCACGAGTCCCCAACTGGGCTGATCTGTTTCAGGGATAATGGTTTTTTTCTTGGAGCTGAGCTGTCATTTGTTTGGTGGCTTGATTTGATCATGGGGTTTTGAAGATGATCATGGCCTAGTTTCATGATTTGTCCCCACATGTTGATGAAGTTTGAAGCAGAGAATGGATCCCCAAGAACATGAGCCCAGCTCAACCCCACAGATATTCCTCCACACTTGAACCAAGTGAACTGATATGAGTGTGAAACAAAAATAAACAAAACAAAAGAATAAGTGAATTGTCTACTAGGAAGATAAAGTGTAGTATTTAATTTTCATCTACAATTTTATGCAAGTTAAAAAAAATTAATAGATAAGATGAGATTCTTTGAATTTTTATTATTATTTTTTCACCAATTTTTTTTAGGGAGACTAATTTTTTTTCTTTTTTTAGTGGAGCAAATATGAATGATCAAAATAAAAATAAAAAAATTTAAAGAACTAGTATGAGAGAATTTAAAAAAATTAAAAGCAAATATGAATAATTAAAGTAAAAAAATAGAACTTTAAGGACTAATATGAGAGAATTTGAAGTCTTAGGAAGCAAATATGAAGGATTCAAATAAAAACAATAGAACTTTAAGAACTACTTAAGAGAATTCAAAATTTTATGAATCAAAATACGGAGGATTAAAATAAAAAAATAAAATTTTATAGACTATTATATAAGAGAATTTATAATTTTTGGGCGGTTACGTATAATGCTACTCGGTAGCTGCACGTGACAAACTCTGCACATCTGATGAATAATAATTTTTTAAAAAAAAATACGACAGTGTAATGAATATATTCTTTTCTGATAAAAAAGAAAAGAAAAGAGTTATATATATATATATATCTCCAAACTGTAAAAAGCTATTCAACTAGTAGCGTTTAGATCGAAAATTTTGGATTTCTCTATAATTTTTTACCAAATGCAATTATAAGGAATTAATTATCTTCTTAATTAGGTGGTTGGTTGACACCCAAAGCAACTTAAAATAAGATTAAAAATCAAAGTAAGAATTAATTACAATGTCTAGCTACTTAAGTAATAAGTACTACAGTATAATATTAAATGGTGGTAGATGAAACTAGTATTATAGTTATTACCTGGATAAAGAGCAGTGGGGAAAAACCCAAATCAGGACCAAGCAGTTGTTCATAAACAAGATGATGATGATGATAATCATGACGGTTCATCTCCAGCCATTCCTCGATGGTTTTGTCACAATTGGCTTCAACAATTCTGACCCCACCATCATTACACTTGAGGAAAGGCCTGCCTGCAGCTGCCGTTGGATCCTGATCATCGTCAGATCTTCTGATCCTGCCGCAAGTGGTGAAGTACAAGTTTAGTAGAGGGGACATTGGTTTCTTAAAGTCATGGATGGTTAGGGCCCGGATTTCTTCAGTGGCTTGGAAGAAGTAAAGGGCTTTTAGGTAATGGAGTTTCAAGGCTAAGTCCATGTTAGAGAGCTGGTGGTCCTCGTCACCACCGGTCACTTTAGCTGGAACCACTGAAGATAGCCTCAGACCAGAGATTT